>JAVJGI010000050.1:29302546-29315451 GCA_035590275.1 Ibycter americanus
TACAGAATAATGTTTTACTTGTATCTGGGAAACCTTTTGGCCAATCCCATCCCAACTGATAACGATTTCCAGAGATCCAACTCACATTAAATTTCTGTTTCCTGTTCTCACAAGCTTCCTTCAGTTGACTTGACAGTTTCTTTATTCCAATGGGATATAGCTGTCATGTGAAGTCCTAATTATGGGTAAATTAAGTGTCATTATTACTTATTTACCTTAGGCAATGTGCATATGGACAGTTTGTGTAACCCAGCTTTCATACAGCTAAAGTAAAACTAATTGAGAACTGTTCTGAATGCTGGGACAGACACCTGGGATTTCACCAGCATGTGGATTTTTTTATTCTCTAGGCAATGCAGCACCAATATGAAAGTAGAGTTCTGGAATAACATCTTCATGGTATCTTGCATCTTTTGGGTTATGATACTTTGCTCTGGTTGGAATTTGTTTCCAGTTTTCATTAATAATGGAATGAACTGCAGAAATGACATCTGAAGGGACCCAATGTGGTGTCAGCCATTGGCCTAGGGATAATTCCTAATGTAATCAAGGGAACCGTGTGTATTCCTGGAATGTCTAGTGGAGTATCCATTTTCATTGGAATGAGATAGAAGTCCAAAAGCTTTAAGTTTGTTTAAAAATCTAGGGGAAGAGGCCATCCATAATAAGGAAAATCATTGTGGGTGCACATTCTTTTTCTTTTGCGCCCCCTCCCCCCACCCCCCTTATGCCAAGAATCCCTTTAGCTTTCCTCTGGCTTCGTTTTAAGAAGCTGTTTTGTATTATATGGCCATACAGTATCTAAAGCAATGGAGTCACACCCAGATGTGACTTGTGGTGCTACTGTATTCAAAAAATAAAATAAATAATTGGGAAAAAAATCAGTCTTGGCATATGTGCATGACTATGACTCTGAGTTTCCATTTTGTCTGGAAATAGAAGTTTGAGTTACTGTGATTCCTGCATTTGGCCAGAGCTTTTCATTTAAGGTTTTACATCATATGAAATTCCTTTTGGATATGATTGCACACACATTCTCACCTATCTGCATTCTGATGTGAGAATTAGATGCTCTGCTTATATGGACTTTGGAATATTTATTTACATTTAAATTTTCATGGGTTTGGGTGGATGTTTGTCCATGACAAGAAATGAGTGCAGTTGCAGTTCCTTAATGAAAGTATAATACAAGATTAGTTAGAAGGGAAGTTGTATTGTGTTTTCAAATTCTTTTGGCAGTAAGATTTGGTTTCCAGGGAATATCTTGACGCGGGCTATAAACAAACAATAAGTATACAAATAACTTGGCATTGCTTTTGGTTGGTAAGGGAAGATTTTTAATTTATCATCAGGTTACAGCTACTAATTTAAAGCTCTTAAACATTTAGAAGGAATTCTTTGAAATATTAAAATACTTGAAGAAAGCCTAGAAAGTGGTGGTTTTACTAATTCGCCATTCATAGTCTCTCTAATGTTTCTGCTCTCATTAGAAATAAGTAGTGTTATTGTAGCCAAAGGGGGTACTGGCTGAACTAAGTCAAGGATCAATAAGGACAAGAACAGTGTCCAAATGATAAAAGTTTCCGTCTAGCTGCTCCTCTCTTCAATTTCCTTACTGCAAGTAGCCTCTCCAAGAGAGGTAATGGTTCAGCAGTGAAGCATACTATAAACTTGAGAAAGATGAATGATTCTTGTAATTTCTATCGTAAATCTGCCATGCACAGAAACAGAGTGGAAATCAAGCTCTGTTTTAATGATGACCATAGAGGGAATCTGCGGAAGTGCTGCATGTTTGGATTTTGGTGTGTTGACAAAGGGCCCATGGCTTGAATAGGAGGCAAGATACAAATGTCAGTCCCAAAATATGTTGAAAAATATAAGTGTTAAGAAGAGCACTTGAGGACTGAAATAGGAATGAGTGCTCCAGAGCTAGAAAGAAACACATTGCTAAACATGCTGGTTTACTGGAAAGGTGAGCAGTACTGCTTAAGATACATTAGCAGAGTTGATGAAGCTGGGACTTACATGAGTTTCAAATGATGATTAAGGAGTTTTAGCAGAGCTCCTGAGGAGTAAACAGATTTTCTAAAAATACAACATAAGCCATGTGTGAAAGACAGTTGAAGCTTTTTATTCTAAATGTGAGAAATGTTATCTTTTACTGTATTTGTATGAGAAAAGAAAGAACATTAACTAATTGGTATGCAAATAGTGATTGATCCTGACCCAGTTCTTAGCTGTCACTTGGCATCCTCTCAGACAATCCAGCCATTATTCCAGTTCACATAGCTAATATTTACACAACCTGGGATGACAGCAGGAGGCAAGTTCACATAATGAGCTCTTGCCCTCCTCCACCTCTTGCATTTTAGTTAAATGCCTCTTTACACTTCCGCACCTTTGCTTCCAAAACTTTTCCTGTGGCCTTTCTCCCTGCATATGGCCAGCAGGACACCTAATTTGATATGGACTCAACAGCCCATGTGCTAAAAACATGCTGAAAAGCAGCTTTCTAGGGAATAGTATTTGTCACAAAGTGCTGGCTGGTGTGTTACAGGACAGCATGGCTAAGAACATTTGATTTGGTTTATTCCTATGAGAAGATAAGATCTTGGAGACCCAGATATTAGGGAGAAGATTATTTATGCTGTATGAGCTTCATTACTTAATAATGTGCTAATTATTTGATCATCCCCTGAGAAATTCTCTAGCAGTATGAAGGCACCTAAGTGCCAAAAGAAACGTGACAGCTTTTTTTTTTTTCTTGTTTGAGATCTGCCAAAGGATATATTAGTGGATATTGTGATGAAGGATATTACATGGACAGAACCAGCTCTATTTCTGATATAAGTGCTCTGCAATCAGTGGACTGGGAGCAGGGATTAATTCTGCCTACTCTTTCTAAGAGGTGAAATCCCCTCTGCACTCCATGTGTGTGCTGAGGGTCTGGGTGCAGGCACCAGGCTGCCGTACAGATGAACTGCAGCGTGAGCACTGCAGCAGCTCTGCAACAGCGCAGGCAGAGTAGGAGCTGCTTGCACAGAACGCAGGGTTAAGAACTGCCTGGTTTGTACATACACATTTCTAAATATGAAATATTTGTATGTCACAGCTTTTTTCAGTGTGGAAAGAAGGAGGCTTTATTTCAGTTATATATTTCTGTGGCATATACCGTGGCATTGTTCCACAGATGCTATCACCACCAACACGTTTCAGAAATACTCATTTTCAAAGCTCTATGACTGCTCACAAGAAGCCCGAACCTCTCTTACTATTCAAAGATATTTGTAGAGGAAAACCATGCTCTTATTCTATATTTGGAAGAAGTCAGCATTGTGCAACTCCTCCTTTGCAAGTTCATTTCAACTTCTAGTAGCTGGATGCAACAGTTCCTCCTGGTGTTGTTGCTTCTGGACATAGTGTTGCTGCATTACTGAACCATTGTGCGGGTCTGCATAGCCATGATACAGCATCATCTTGTCCTGTGTTGCAACACAGTCAGTTTTCCAACAGGACAAATTATAAAAGTGCTTCCTTCTTTGCTATTTGTTCTTTGTGTGTGTACATATGTGCACAAATACACAAGAGCACCTTGCGGTTTTTGTATGTTTTCTATTTTACATACTGTAGCTGTACATGCTGTGCATCTTTGGGCATTTTTAACGATAGCTTATTAAAGAATGATACATGAAGAAGACAACTATATTTGTAACAACAAATGTGTGTGCAGCAATCAAGTACATAATATTCAGATAATGAGCAAAAATGCCTGTAGTGGTATCCAATAGTAGAATTTTGTTGCTTTTTCTGTACTGTGTTGAAGTGGCAGAGGGGAAATGGTGATGAAGATAAGGATAAAGACTAGTGGCTGTGTGGCGTTCCTGATGCACTGCTTGAGGGCTGATAACAGGCTTGGGTTTAGAATTAGTAGAGAGAGTCTATAAATCAGACAAGTGCTTGGAAATTCTGATCTTATATGTTTGGCCTCTGGGATTTATTTTTGTTTGTTTGTTTTTTATTGATTTACACACAGTTAATGGCTTGCTGGAATTTACTCTTAGTCTGATGTGGGATGTAGGGATATAGTATAAGGGAGACACCTCCTCCTTTCAAATCCCAGAGTTGCTAGAGGTTAAAACCTTGTAAAAAATGAGCAACAAAGGAGTGCTAGGAACAAATTGCCCTCTATTTTCTGATCCCAGTCACCTGACATAGATCCAGGTTATAAAAATTGAGTGCCTTCTGTCACACAGGTAGATTATTATCCATGGACTGGATTGCCCGCTGTCACTGTCTTACCTATGATCTCCTTTTCCAAATTTCAATTGCTCTTTTTTAGCAAATGAAAAGTAAGTGTTTATACTGAACATAGGCATTTCTATTGTGCAGTCTATATACTAATTCTGCGAATAAGAGAAAACTTTACTCCCACATTTGGAAATCTGATCTTCATTCTTTTTGCCTTTGGTCATTATGTGCATTCTTAAGGAACACAAATTTTTGTCTTCCTCCTCTTTTCACTTCTGAGTCCTCTTGCAGTTCAGAAAAGGCAAGTGCTTAGATATGAGATGTTTTTCTCTTCTGGTATTATTTTACAGTAAACATCACATCTCATCAGATCAGATATTCATTACAGTCCTACTAAAGGAAATGGGATTTAAGGATATACCCAAATTTAATAACTTGATTACATTTGCTCAGACATGACTTTAGTAAGCACCATCTATCCTTGAGTAAGACAGGAGGATTGCATAATTAAATACATTAAATGATACTTTTCAATGGTTTCTAAAAGAGCTATAGAGCTACATTCTTCAGAACTTCAGTGAGACCAGAGCATCTGATTCCATTAATTGCCTCTGATATCTGTACTACTGTGGATGAGGGGCAATACACACCTTCAAATGAATCAAGGATGCAAAGGCAACCTGAGCTGCATCATTCTTGGGCTATGAGGTGATTAGTTTTACAACCCTTTCTTATGCTAGCTCGGGGAGTGAGGCATTATTCATTGCAATGTTGTGCACATTACAGTTCCAGAAAAAGCCCTCGTAATTCCTGGGTATGCTGTTATACACCTAAATCAGCATTCATCCTGAAGTTGTGCTCATTGATTGCAAAATGTCATGTACAAGAATATCAAAACTCTCCAGAAATCCTGAAGAGCAGCCAGGATCAGTTAAAATCAATGAACTTGGGTAGGTCTAGGGTATGTTACTGAGGAACCAGAGTAAACAGTTGCAGTAGCACTAAAATACTGGTAACTGCACAGCAATTGTACCAATGTTTTGTTTGAAATACAAAGCAGGTCAAGTTTGAATTACAGAGCTGTAATTTATGCTTTGGGTTCTGCTGATTACACAATCCACTGGAACCCCTCTCCCATAGCTTATGATGCCATCAGAAGCCCCCATGGAATTAGGGCCCTGTAGTTCACAGCACCGTTTATTATATGGTATGTACACCAACACATATCTTTTTATACTTAGTATAAAATTATAAGTGAAATTAGGGCCCAACCTGAAACTGAATTAAATTCCTGTGAAAGTAATCAGTTCTAGAAATAATACTTCATTAGAGTTGAATTTGGTGTCTGTAGATTCAAACATATGCTCTGAGAACAATGGCAGCTATGAATGATCGTAATGGTTCCTTGCTGGTAATCTAAAATAAAATAAAGAACAGACCATAAAATCACACTCCGTGAACGAAGCATGGGGAAGTGGACTTCAGGTAGGGAAGGGTGAGATGGAACCTTGTACTTTTTGAGTACATCACCTTGGAGGGGAACTGCTCATCCAGTTGTGGACTGGAATAACTGCTGCTACCTAAACGTGTTAACGTGATGTTTATCAGTGCTAGGATCTAGGTAAGTGGGGTTCCAAGGAACAGTTTCAGCGGTTGCTTGGCTTGTGAGTAGGGGAACCCAACGTGAGTTTTGCAAGTCTTCCCATGTAGGTGACAACCAGCCCCACTAACTTATGTTCAGTCTATACCATAATATTAAAGTGAAGATTTTGAAATTGTTGATTCCCAGCTCTCTATGAGGATGAAGTGCATGTTTTGAGATCCTATACTTTGCAAAACAGTAGATTTTAAATCTGTCACTGCTTCAGCATTAGGATACGCACCATAGACATTTAAATAGTGCCATTTGATTAAGAAATTAACTATACACCAGGAAAAAAACGAATTTTTTTTTGGTGGGCATTTCTGATTAAATAAAAAAGCAGCAGTATGGAATTGCTTCATGCCTTAGCAGATTAGAAATAATACTGTTGGTAATATCTCAGTAGCTGTGAGGGTGAACTGTAAGAAGAAATTTGCTTGGTCATATGATGGCAGAAATATGAAAATATATGCATCACTCATCAGATGTACAACCAAAACTGCCAGTGTTCAGCACTAACTTTGATTTTCACAGCTTTTGTCAGTTATAAGTTACATTTATAATGATGTTTTTAACATAGTTTTCCAAAAGTAATAGAATCATGGAGAAGAAATGATACCATATGTCACATAAAACTGGATGTAAGAGGTACAATACTGCAGTAATGGGACATCCAACCTACTGGGATACCTTTATAAATGGAAATTGATTTTCTCAAGGATTCTTTACTGGGTGAAATAAATTAAATATACATTAGTTTTCCCAGTTTAAAAACCTCTTTGTTAAAATAAGAACAGTGATATAGAGACACGTTCTAATAAATTAAAGCAAGATAAATTATATCCAGCAGCTTGCTGAATACCTCAACTTGCAAGGCTTTTTTAATCTGAAGAATACAATAGGGGCCTCACAGGAAGACAGCCTGTGGATGCCATTGAAACACTTTGACTAGTTATAGATTGTTTTAGCTTTGATGATGTAACTGTGTGTCTAGGCTCTTTTTTCCTCTTTCACTTTATGCTTTTAATTTGATAGGATTTTTCTTGTGAACATTTGAGTTGGAGTCAGTTTGGTTTAGGTCAATAGGCCCAAGTATGACCTTAGAAATAAGACAGTCAACCTCAAAATGCTACACAGTTTCTACTCACACACTTAATAGGTTTTTAGAACACAGAAGAAACTGTTGTACTCATTTTGCTGGTATAATTTACTACATTAATGATCAAAAAAGAGTGAAAAAAATAGACTAAAAATGTTAATTTCAAGCACCATTACAGAAATACAATACAATAAAATAAAAAATCAGATAAATGTTCATTTTGCTGTAAACTGATGGTTGTTAAGAGCCCATTGCCCTAAAGCAAGTTACGCTTGTAGCAGCAGAAGACCTAGGTCACCATCATTTGTGAAATGCAGATTACTTATTGGGGATTTTTGGTAATGTTTTAATAGAAAAAGGGGGTGATTTAAATAGTGTTTCTTCAATAATGAAGAGTCGTGTTTGTTAATACACTGCTGCCTGTTGCTTTAGTGCTAAGGCATTCTTGAATAAATATAACCGACTAAAGTCTCAGGGTAACTTGAACCGTCAGTGTCTTCTGCATCCCAGCCTGGTGCCTGGTAGCCAGTCCTCCAGCTTCAGTTGGTTTTGTTCATGGTCCTACTTATGGAGCTCTCTCTTTCAGCCCTGCCTTTGTTAGCGGATGGGATCTGAGCTGTGCTTAAAGGGCACTGGAAAGCCCTGGTGTAATGCTTGTCAGTTGACTGACTCTGCCCGTTTGCTGGCAGAGCTGATTCTCTAGCTGAAGATGAAGAGTCACATATTCTGCTTTACTTGTAACAGGTTCAAATGTTGTTGCATCATTTAACTATCACAGTAACATAACTGTGTTTCCCCAAGACCAAAATTGAACTGCAATCCCTGACAAAGTTCACATTTATAAAAAACTTACAGTACTCAGGTGACCACAGTAGATCCTCTGTAGCTGCTTCCCTCGGAGGAAAGTTATGTATAAAGTAGAAAGTAAGTGATACCAAATGTAAGGGGCATTCAGGGCTAAAACTGGGTAGTATTTGTTGAAACACCGGTCCTTTGAGAAGATTTCAGTCTTTGCAGCATTAGTCAACTCAAAACAGGTATCAGAGCTGTTTCTCTGGTAAGAACTGGAAGGCAACCTAATTGTTCAAATTTGTTTAAAAACAGGTATGACAAGCTTGCTCAGGTTAAAGCTGTTGTGCATATTTACATCTCAGTCCAGATCTGAGTCTTATTAATAATTTGGTTTGTATTACTTATAAATATCTAAAAATCAGTCAGAATTTTTTTAAAAAACTAGTTGTTGAGTACCGAAGGTATAGTAGGAGAAAAGTAATTTGGAGTAAATTTTTTTTTAAATAAAATAACTTCTCCAGCGCTCTGTTGCATCCCAAACAGGCCTGGTGACAATTGTGATATACTTCATGCATTCTGACATTTTTACATTTTCAGCCAGATAAATGTACATGTGGTACACAGCAGAAATTATTGTATTAACTTCTTAGTTTCTGCACTGCCTATTGTATTAAATAATGGCTTAGAAAAAATAAAATAAATCCAGTCCATGCATAAAGATGATTGGAGTAGAATAATAATTATGTGCATATGTTCAGACCTTGAGTGTAGTACCTTATGGGAGAAGCCAGACTCCACATTCAGTAAATGCATGCTCCTACCCTTCTGAACACAAGGGAAATTTATTTCTGGCTTCTGAGCGAGCTGTACCGAGCCCCGTCTGTGGCGGTGTGGACACAGGCATTTCTTGCTGAGGGATTCAAGTGAGCTCAACTGCTCCTCCATGAAGACTTTCACAATGGAGACTAATGCAGAAGTTTCTCTCTCACTATGAATTAGAGCAGATGATCTGCTTCCTCCATTCTCCTTGCGTCTTAACTCATCAAATACTCATTGCTCTGGATCTCCTTGCATAAAGCACCCCATTGCATAGCAGAAAAGCCCCACTCACTGTGGAGCATTTGTAGTCACGTCAGCAAGGAATAAATTTTTCTCGAAGTCCTTTTTCTGCAAGATTGAGTACACTTTGCAGATTGTAGGGCTACATACACAAATATCCACTCTGGGGAGCAGTGCACTTGTAATTGGTAATTTGCCCAGGTATCAAGGAGCTGCATGATCGCATGTTGTTTTCAGAATTAAAGGGTATGGTACCTATTTTTGCACCCTGTTCATTTGTATAGGTGTTTCTGCTGTGATAAGGCAGCAAGACTAAATCCACTAATTTCTGTCGTGCACTTGAAATTCAGGTAAGGGTATATATACTACAGTTCCATGAATAGGGAAACTGCCAGAAAAGGCAGTGTCTTGGGTCTGCAGACCTCTCCACTTTCAGTCTTGTGAAAAGCGTGGAAATGGAACAGAACAGTGTAGAATAGTATAGAATAGAACAAAGTAGAAGCAAAGCCTTTGCTTTCTTAACTGTTGGCATCCATTTTAACTTCTGAGAATATATTCACTCTTTAAATGGCAAAAAACCTATAGCCCAGAGAAGCTCATACAAACCTTACGGAAGACTTAAAATATTCTGTCTGTGAAACTGTTTATGATTAAAATATTGACACACAATCAATAAACCTATGAAATTTTACTGAAGATAACTCTGCAGTAGTTGCAAAATGTTGTAGTATAATACTGGAATAGTATGAATTAATTTAATCATAGTATTAAAAATATACCCTGGAGTTTGGAAACTTTCTGACAGAATAATAGGAAAAGGCACATAAGAGAGATGAACATTCTGCTTTCTCATGGCTCTCACATAAGTCTGTGCTTCCCAGCTTTCTTGGGCATTCTTCCAGTAAAGAAAGCCCAGCGAGCTCTTTCTGTTACAGGAGTTCATGGCTGTCAGGGTCTGAGCTGTAAAGAGAAACCTGGGTTTGTGATGAAATGAATGGAGTTGGAAGGGTCCAACATTATTCCAGGATTTTATTTTGCCAGAGGTGCATGTAGATTTGTTCTAAAATAGTTTTAAATAAAATTTTAAAATTCATTATGATTTTATTAATTTTGAATAATTCTTTCAGTATTTAATGTAGGAATTTGGCTATAGGTTTGCATACACCTCCACCCAGAATCTCTTTACAAATGTGATGATGCAAAAAAGTATTATTTTTTTTTACTGTATGGCTTTATGTTACTAGCAGTAGTTCTGAGATGGTATGCTTATTCATCCCTTCCTATATTTGATCGTGGCTCTCTTGTAAAATGTATCAGTGATACAGACAATGACAATAGCACAGCCATAAGAGAGGAATGTCTGATCACCACTGCCATAACCTAGACCCTCAAAAGAAATCTGTATCTCATGAAACTAAAACTTTAAAAAGAAGCAGTGTTATTTATGATGCTGACAAACAAGCAGCTGAAATAATATCAGTCTCTCAAGGTGTACGTATTAGCCATCGCTGTACTTAAAATTAATTCTAACTGAAGTGTGATTCTGCATATTTTGTACCCCTATGCAAATGCAAAATGCAGATAAGGTTCTTGAAAAGAGATGTTCAAATAGCTTACGCTTGGAAAACACAGAATGTGAAATCCAGAAGCAGTTGGCTGTTAATTTTCTGTATTTTGTATGTTTTTTATTGATCCAAAGTGATCTGTTCCTTTATGAGCCTAAAGAGAAGACAACCTCACTAGCATTCACTAACATTTTGGAGACTCACTGTGTGGACTGCTGGGTTTTGTGAATTAACGAATTCTCTAAATGAATGCAATAAAAATAAATCAGGGATGCTGCATTGCAAAATGGGCTTTGTTCATTTATTTCTGACACGAATGGTTTAGTTTTAATTATTTATAATCCTTCACAGTGCATTGCTAAATGTGCTGCAACATATTTTGTAAAAGTAATGAAGTCTTTGAAACAGCAGACCACAGTACAGCTGTCAGACCTGTTTGGTACAGTGGGCAGTGACCACTGCGAGGGGGAGAGGAAGAGGAAGGTAGTGTTTGCTTTAATTTGCTTGTGGTATGGAAACAACTGAACTCACAGACTTTGTGATCTGGACTTTTTGTTTTCATTCACACTGTCAGGTAGAACTGGCACATCAGGTGCAAAGAAGAGCTGAGGGCCTTGTACTGGGGATTATGCAAGTGTTGTGCTTGTGACAGGCGAGCTGCTGCTAGCCCTCCTAGCCCAAACTACGAAGCACACTCTGTGGCTGAACAAGTCAGTGTCGTGAGTGCAGATAGCAGAAAGAAGCAAGTAATACCAAGGCAGCTGAAACACTGGTACAGCTGGTTTTTGGGAAGATCGGAGAGACAGCAAATGCTGCAAGTGGCAAGGCGTATATGGGAATAAGAAGTTAGAAATTGCAAAGTGTATGTACATTCTCTGATTTCACATTTTCAGATCATTACCTGCTCTCCTGAGTTAACATTGGGAAACAAATAAGGACCTCGGTTCGGAGGCAAAGTTACCTTAAATAACCCCAAATCTCTTTCGTATGATTTTGCTTGGGACCTAAGGAATGGAATTGTCTCTTTTCATGCAGGAACAAGGAAAAGAGTAGGGCAGTTAGGGAGAAGGAAAAAAATCTCAAAAAGAGGCAAGTATAATAATTTAATATATAGTAAATACAAAAGAAATGAGCAGAAGTATATTTTAATCCACCTTTCAATTTATACAGACCCTAAATGTTCATTTTTGATTCTGACTCTGTTAGCTCCTACAAGTTTGTAAACTCTAAAACCATTCCATTTAAATTTTCTGGGTTTTATTTTTAGTACTTTTTGTATGTTTGAAGTCATTAGCTATTTGAATAAAAAGCTAATATATGAGATGACCTGCTCTGCATCCATGTGGAGGTAATGGAAGATATCTAGTATGGGAGGTGTGGATGCACCTTGCTCGAGGCAGTGAAAACAGTCACACAAGCACACCATGGATGGAGTCTTATTTTTATATTTCATGTGAAAAAAACCTCACCCCAAACCCTCTCCGTTTCTCTGCATGTGTTGTTGCATTGATAATAAAGTGGCTAATGTCATACCCCAGACTGGATGAAACGCTGGATTTGCACAGCTGTTTATGATGTGTGTTTTTTCTCCTTTCCCTCCTTCTTTTACCTTGCTGTTTCACACTATTGATATATATAATGTGGAGAAATTAGTGTCTTCTTTTTATCACTTCATGATATCAGATATATCAATATCAATATGGAGATGCTCTACAAAGGCAATCAAATTTAGTCTGGATTTACATGTATGTAAACGTTTTACTTCTCGATAGTACTTGCAGCCCTTTGCTGCAGCAATCACGTTCATCTCCGTTGACTTTGGCAAAGCACTGCTTTCAATCATTTCTCAGCAGTCCTGGATAACCGGGGGGGTCCCAGCTGACTGGAAGTTAGCAAATGTGATGCCCATCCACAAGAAGGGTCAGAAGGAGGATCTGGGGAACTACAGGCCAGTCAGTCTGACCTTGGTGCCGGGGAAGGTTATGGAACAGATCATCTTAAGTGCCATCATGCAACAGAACACGAACAGGACAGCCAGGTGATTAGGCCCAGTGAACATAGGTTTATGGAAGGCAGGTCCTGCTTGACTAACCTGATCTTCTCTGACAAGGTGACCCGCCTAATGGGTGGGGGAAAGGCTGTGCGTGGTGTCTGCCTGGACTTCAGTAAAGCCTTTGATGCAATTTCCCACAGCATCTCCTGGAGAAACGGGCTGCTCACAGCTTGCAGGGGGGTACTGTTCACTGGGTTAAAAAACTGGTTGGATGGCTGAGCCCAAAGAGTGGTGGTGAGTGGAGTTACATCCAGCTGTCACCTGGTCACAGGTGGTGGTCCCCAGGGCTCGGTGCCAGGGCCAGTTATGTGTAATGTCCTTATTAATGGTCTGGACAAAGGGATTGAGCACACCCTCAGTAAGTTGCAGATGACACCAAGCTGGGGGGAGTGTTGATGTGCTGGGGGGCAGGGGGCTCTGCAGGGGGGTCTGGGCAGGCCGGGCCGA
>JAVJGI010000050.1:29315551-29397223 GCA_035590275.1 Ibycter americanus
TCCCTTCCACAGGAGTGCCGAGAATTCCTTGGCGGGGGGTGGGGGGTGGGGGGGGTGGGAGGGAAGTGGTGCTATCATACCCAAAGTTGTCTCCTCCATTGAAAACTCACAGTGGGTTAATCTAAACCGTGTAATTAAAAAGCAGGTGTGCTTTGTAGTGCCCCTTTCTCTGGTCTCAGGGTTAAGCCAGAAAGAATTCTTCCTTACTGCATTACCTTCACCCCCTCACAGCACACGGAGACATTCTGAATTCAGCTAAAAAGAACATATATGTCTTATTCCAGAAACAACATTTTCCCAGTGTCCATACCATGTACACATTCCACTACATATCCTGATACTTCTCTCAGCCCTCCTCTCTTCAAGGACAGCAAGTTCCTACAAGGTCTCCTGTAATGATCATGCTTTCCTTTAGGCTTGTCATAGCAGACATTGTGCTCCTGCTTCCCTATTGTAAAATTGTTGAGATTTATATAAACAAAAGTAGCTGTCCCTGGTACACTGATTCATCCAAGTGATGTAAAGCTAAGATGTTACAGATGAGCCTGCAGTAGTTTTGTAGGGGTACCATGTAATGAGCCGATAAACCACACAGTTACTGCATTCTCAGATGTCATTTACTTTCTCCAGGGCAGGGAAAGCCAATATAGGGTGAGCAGTAATGGTCTCCAGCAACTATAAAAACAAAATGAAAAGTGACACTTTTCAACTCAGCAAAAAATAAAAGCGAGCTCTCCTTCTCTACTCCTCCGAACACTTGAGTTTTAGCTTCCAGCCAGGGCTGTCAGTTTGGACTAGACTCAGCAAAGTGAAAGTCTCTACTGAAAGCATTATATCATCATCTTAATCTTTCTCCTTACTTTTTCTTGTTAATTCATCTTTATTAGGCCTTTATTTACCTACTATCATACTTGTTTTGTTTCTTATACCTAAGGCATCCATGATGGTTTCCCATATGGAAAAAAGGTTGGACCTTGATTTTAGTGTAATAAGGATCAAGTGGTGCTGTCTTATAAGGGCCCTTCTTGTTTGCTTGTAGTGAGAACGTCCGTGTTCTGTAAAATTTCAAGTCCTATTTTTTTCTGTATGTGTAGATCAATATTGCTGAGCTGCTTTCTTCGGGAAAAAGAGTAACTTGAGAACCTCAGATGAAGGGCTTATAGAAGTGTACAGTACTATTTATAGCAAATGTCTATTTCCTGGGTTTTGCTGAAAGCAAAATACTACCGCTGTCTTTAGAAATGTGAACTAATTCCTGGTCTGTTTCAAGAAATTCGTACAAAATCTCCCCCATTGTCTGCATGTTTGTACTTGCGCCATTACTGATTCTTCTGCACCTGCTCGGCAGCCCATTCCACCAACACTGTGCCCAAGGTTTGGCTTTCTGTTCTGTCCTTTTGCTTTCATCATCTCAAATGCAATATTCATGGACAATTTTTTGACTTTCTACAGATTCTGTATTTGGAGCTTCCTCTTCTTCCTCGTTGTCATCTCTGTTCTGTATGAAGCCATCAAGTACTAGAGTATTTCTCGTGCAGGTCTTAGGCCAGTGACTGCTGTAGAGTTTTGGGACCAAAACAGTGTTCTATGTGTATGAAATAGTTGTAAGACAATTTCACTACCCTTCCTTTTCCATTAGTTTTTTGCTTCCTTGTCTATATAGAACTATGGAGACCTGTGGCTTTTTGGCCAGCAGACCTTCATCTGCTGGCTACTAACAGCTTGTACATTTGTCTTTGCAAAGAGTTAAGCTTCCTGAAACACATGTACCCATCTTCACTGCTCCTCTCTTGTCTCCAAATCCTGCCTGTTTATTAAACTATTACCTGGTTACTTTGCTAGTATTTCCATACACAGACTGTGTCCAAATGTGAAACATTTTCTAGACCTTCTATATTAAAAAATAAATGGGATTATACCCCTATATATATCCTCCCACCCTCTTTCTCATCCTCCATTAGGTTCCAGAAAATTGCAGTCTGTCTGTTCTTTGCTGTCATGTGTTGGGTTAACTCTTTGTGCAGAGAATATTGTACTTATGCTCACTATTACAGTAGGATATTATCTATCAAAGTTAATTTTGCTTGTACTACAGCACACTTTTAAGTAAATATGCAACTTCTAAAAGTGTATAGGGATCCTCCAGTGAGTAGTAATTTTAACTAAGTTACAAATGTTCACAACATCCAGTCACACATTGAAGAGATGACCAGAAATATTGTGCTGGACAAAGCTGGACTCAGATACAGCCATATACTAAACCACCGCTTGTTTCAGGGGTCTCGTGAAAGGGCATCTGCTGGTGCCTGTGCAGGGTTTGTATAGTAGTTTGTTTCAGTTTCAAAAGCGGGTCACAGTTCTGCCCTTTCCACTCTTCTTGCCTGCACGTGGTCAAAGAGCCAGGCGAGGACTTCATGTTCTTCTGTAGCATTGTGCTTCCTGAATGTGGACCCTGAGGTGCTTAAGCTCTGCTGGACTCTAACCCCCAACCACATGCATGAAAACAGTCCAGTTTCGTTGCCTCAGGCCCCCACCTTTTTTTTCCTTTTTATTTATTTACTTTTGAATTCATTCTCATATTGGAAATAATATGTATTTCATTTAAGAATGTACTATTACTGAAATAAATTTTTATATTAAAAAGTTTCTAAAACTAAAAGCTGGAGAAAAATCAGATTCTCTGTTTCAGCTTCTCCTTCTGACATTTTATGGGCATCTTACATCTAGCAGTCATCAGAGTTAGGTTCTGTAAGAACAGAATAGGACAATGATTTCAGAGAATGCTTACTAGGAAACCAACTCCCTAATGTGTCGGTAGAAGACAGATAGTTCTCTCAGTACTTTACCTCTCAGCCTTCATGATAACCTGTTGTCATTTTGTTAGTCTCTCAAGACCCAAACCATAGCATTGTTCAAACACCTAACTTTTTCCCTGGGAAGCTAGCACAGCTAGAAATAGGTTACTGATCATTCTTGAAGGAAGCTTTCTGTCCTGTTTGTTAAGTGGATGATGCTAAAAAAACCTTGAATCACCTATTAGTGAGCTGTTAAATACAGTGAAAGCAAATATACTCACACACACACGTTCATTTTTCATGATCAGTGAAATAAAATAACCTGCAGCATAAGACATGCATGACTTTATGCAGAAGAAAGGAAGGCAACTCTCTGACAACAGATATGTAATTAGTAAAAGACTGTATGATGGTGTATTTTGAGAAATAACTATTTCATTGTGGATAAATCTTCAGGATTAGTGTGAGTTACAGTTAAATTCCTCAATTATATTGGAGTAGAGAACGAGCTCGACAGATCCATGATAGAATACAGAATAGAGTTGGTTTCATCATGTAAGGATAAGAATTTGATGCATTAGTTGCCAGGGGAATATACAGTTCCCTAAATCCTAATATAATCCTAATATAATATAATTTATGTCAATACTCTTAAGATTATTGCTGCTTTGTCTCCACGTCCAATTTAGGAGTCACTGGGGTTTCTTAAAATTTATGATTTTTACTCACTTGGAAGTTTAAGCCTAAAAGTTTCTAAGCAGTTTTTCATATTTCGGTGAGCTAAAATAGGATAAAGGCATAATTTGAGGTCTTTTCAGAAATAAACAATATTGTTTGGGGTTTTTTCCTCCAAAACTTTTAAAATTCTTAAAGGACACTGGGCAATGCTGTAAATTTTAGACTTCTTTTTTTTTTCAGGTTAAACTCTTATGTGAAAGGACTGTGACCATCTCTATGTTCTTTCCCTCCTACACACAAAATATAACACAGGCATACTTCTGTGAATGAGGGGGTGTCAGTAAGCTTAGAGGTGGTCTTGCACGTTTTACACAAGGATCAGGTAACTTGCACATTGAACCCGGTAATTAGTGCAATGTCTCATAAAACCAGACTTCAGTTTTCTTACAGATCATTAGCTATTAATGTAATAAATTTAAGAAATTATTACAATTGTGGCAATTTGGATCTACAGACAAAAACCTAGACTCAGCCTACGTATACTTAAATTAATTTCATTTCCATTACTTATTTTGATAGGTGGTATCTGCATTCTGTTACATCAGGTGCACCAGAAGTAATTCCATGAATAAGTGAATTACTGTTTATTACAGAGTTTATGGCCTGTAATGTGTGTGGGTATATGAGTATTGGAATGAAGTGAAATGAAAGTCCTATATATAGATGTAAAAGTATTTAATATTCTAACACAGAGTTGACATGCAGTGAGAAAACGTAGCTTCCAGAAATCTATACCATTGTTTCAAAGAGAAATATTAAAAATGCAAACCCAGGTATTCATTTATGGATCAATAAATAGCAGTCATATAGTTTTATGGCTATGTTTAATCTCACATATGTAAAATCTCCAGTGATATATGACCACTATTTATATGCATCTTAAGAGCTCTTCTACAAGAACGTTTAGCATTCTTCCCTTGGGAACTACACAGTTAAAAGAAAAATGAACATAAGAGCTTGGAAGAACAAATACATTCACAGATGAAGACATAATTTATAAGTAACAAGTCATAGAGAAATCACACATACTGATAGAGTATAACATTGACATTTTTATAAGCTCAGGGCTGTGCTGTAAGCCATGCAGGCCAGTTCAGTCTAACAGGCTGTTAAAAAACTCTCAAGAATTCTCCACTACCTGCTGCTTCTGCCCGCTTTTCCAGTGCTACATGGCTCCTGCTTCAGGAGGCATTCCTGTCTCTTGCTCAGAACACATGGTATGTTCGTAACCTGCCTCTGAAACCTCTGCTTTCAGAAATCATCGCTGCTGTTTGGGCAGGATACCCGTGCATGTGATGTTGGGTAAATCTTGTTCTATTTAAAAGAAACAATAAGGAGAAATAAGGCATAACAACACGGTAATACCTCAGTCTGACCTCTGGTCTCTAATAACTTTTCCATCAAATTACTGACATAGTCCAAGCTGCTTTTGGCAAATTCCCGTTTCGCAACCTTATCCATGCCTCCTCTGTAATGAACCAACTCATGTTCCTGCAGTGGTTTCTTTGCCAAAGGGGAGGTGTGTTTCCTTGAGGATAGTTTCAGCTTCCTACTTGTATCTTGGGAAGATACAGTTTCTGTTCTCTGGCAGAGATGGATCTTTGGTTTGACTCAATATAGTAATTCTCATTTTTATAACATTTACTTATGATACACTCGCATGGGGTTTCATGTTCTGGTTTTGACACATCTCATTTATATCACAGTTTCAAGTTCAAAGATGTCATGGTTCTCTTTACAGATGAGAAAAGTGAAGCACTGTTAGATTATGGGAATCACAGAGGAGGTCTGTATAAGACCTGTAATGAATGTTAAAAAGTCCTTAACTGCCAGGTCTGTGCTGTGTTCACGGGCTATTTAACCTATGGAAAATACCCCCTTACCATTCAAATTATGTGGATTAATATATAATTCTTGTTTTAGATATTGTAATGTTTACATTATTACTTAACTCTAATATAACTTTTTCTGTGAGGTATATTGTCTCTCTAAGCACAGCACTTACACAAGTTTTCCTCCTGAGCTTTTGAAGAAGCTGCACAGAATAAAAAGGGAGAAAATGTTGAAGAATGCAAACCATTAAAACTGTAGTTGTTTTCAATTTGTCTCTATTAAAAATATGCACATATTTTAAATTAGAATAGATGTTGACCTATAAAGAAGACAAGAAACCTTCCAATTTAAAACAAACAAGCAAGAATAAGTAACTCACCTCTCCTTGCACCTACTAAATTTCAGGTTTGATAGATTATCCTTCAGATTCCAGGTGTGTTAGATCCTCCACAGTCTAATAATCAGAATACATATTGACAATGCTACTGTCACATAAGTTGGGAAAGATGACCTTGTGTTTTAAGAAAAAGACGAGATATGAGACTGATATATTTATTTCCAAAAATTTTTAACAGAAGTGTTGAGCTAAAATTATTTTTTCAGTATATTTTCTAGTGACAATGATCTGAACTTTTTTGAAGTTTTTTGCAGTAACAATGATTATTAGATTCCCTCCTGTCTGTCTTTATTTTAACAAAAAATGCTATTTTGCAAGTGTTAGCCTTGATTTTTTAACTTTTGCCAGTTTTTTTTTTAATAATCCACAAGAATTTTTTAAAAACTGAACTGTGTGGAAAAAACTGTATTTTTATCACTTTTAAGGGGGAATAAATATTCCTTTCTTATCTCCTCACTACTTCGTCTCATCAGCCGTTGAGTATGGATATGAATATCTAACTCATTGGTTGCTGTGAAACTAAATCATTTGCCTGGGAAGTTTAAAGATCCTTGGATTTTGAGCCCTATGGACATATAATTAAGAGCATAAGGAACAGGGTGAGGACCTGAGCTATGGCTCATACCCAGTTTTGATGAATAATATATGTGTAATGAAAAGAGAATGGTTGAAGTAATCACTAAATTAACTCCGACTTTTCTGGAGAGAGCATCAGAGTCTGGAGCTTCCTTCCCTTTGGCCCCAAGAAGAGGCAGGATAGATCTGGGCTCTTTGCTTCTGTGGAGGGCTGGACTTTTAGCAAGGCACTACCCACTGTGCTGCGCACTGTGAACCCAGCTCCTGGAAGGGATTTGAACCTAACTATTCCATAAAAAGGAGTGTGAATACGATAACAGCTGACACAGACAGATAAATCCCATAATACTGTCGAACTCGACAGAGACTGTACATTTTGTGCAAAAATACGTAAGCCCCAAGACTGTCAAATGAAAGAGAGAACTTTATACTATCTGTTCCCCACTGATATATGTTTGGCTGTCATCTTATTTCATAGTTCAGGCAATTGAAACACTGTTCAAATGTGTATCATAAACCTATAGACGAGAACATTTCCCTACTGGATTTAAACCATTACCCCCAAAGGTGTTAAAGAAACCCTGCTGTGTGTCGCTTTTTAAGATCAAGGGGCATTTTTGATGTTAATGCCTAGAAAAGGCAGATGAACGCTAACAGCTGCTTATCCACTGGCTGGTGAATTGAATAGGGAAGTACTTCTGTTCTGGAAGTCAGATCTCCAGAGAAAAATGATAAATTGTGAGCATCTATAAGTAAGAGTGATAGTCTCTAAGGATAGTTGAGCACGGCTGATAATATAAAATATGTAAAATGTGGAAAATATTTAATACTTTTATTTCTTTGCTCTAAAGAGTTGGAGGGGTTGTGTTAACAATATATATGGTGCTACTGTGCTCAGGCATTCAGGAGAAATGCAATATATTAATTCTCAAATCACTGGTTTGTGAAATGCGTTTCTGGTATCCAGGGATTTTCTTTCAGGACTGTTGCACTGATAAGGAGTCAAGGGCAGTCTCCTCATGGATTGGGATGACTCTCGTGGGAGAAGAAGGGAATAGAAGAAAAGGAACAGCAGATCAAGAGCCTGGGCAGTTTAGTGTTTCTTTGCTTCCAAGTGCTGATTTATTTATTATTATTTTTAGCTCTTCAGTCTGCAATTATTTAAAGCTCTCTAGCAGCTTCATTTCTGAGCTATGGCCTGCCCTCCCGAACGCTGATGAATCAACTCTGTAAAAAGGCATTCTGTAAGAAGTCATGCCATATGAGGAGGACTTCCCACTGGATAAGGTAATTCCTATGGGACAGACAGAAAGAGAAGCTTTCCCTGTAGACCCCAATAACAACGTTATGGCATGAAAGTCACTATGAGAAAAATACTCAGGAGGCCGGCAACAACACGGAAGAATGTCTAAGATGCCAAGTATTCTCCACTGTTTGATCACCCTAATAGAATAACCTTGAAATTTTGCTGGCTTTTTAATGCAGGGATCCCAAAGTGAAAGCCTGGAGGAGGGGAAGATACAACACCATCAAAGAGCTTCAGATACACTTGTTACTCAGGTTTTACCATCAGGGCTCAAATCACGCAAAATTAGAGCAATTGGAAGGAACTAAATATGCTTTCCTGTTCTGAAGTCTCTTTGAAAGAGGGAGACAACATACATACCAGGTGTGTCCTGCCAGGTGACCTTCATGTGAGGGGAGCTCTGTTGCAGGCAGAGGTGCAATTTATTGTTTCCTGTACCAGGTTTAATGAAAGAGGTCTGAGAAGTTATAACCACAAACGAACAAATAAAAAGAGGGGAAAAAATAAAAAGGAAAAAAAAAAGCAGTATTGTTACTTCTTAACTAAAAAGTTAAGCTAAACTGAAAGTTCCAGTGGATTTTTTTTTGGTTATAAACAAAGAAATAGGTGACAGAGACAGGTATTTCTTTAAGACATTTCCATTTTCTTACCGAAAAAAAAAAAAAAATGTCCTGCTTCCCTGAGCGGAATGGGTCAAAAATAACAAAAGACAGTTTAATCAAACTTCCAAGTGTTTTTCTTTTCAGTCGGACTGCTTAGGAAAGCTCTTTTTGGACTTTGTCTCAATACCATGTTTCCAGTGCTTATTTCAGGTGTCTTTCCAGTTTTCAATGTTGTATACGTCTTCATCGTTGCTGCTCTCTGATAGACATATAACTCCACCCGTTCAGGTTCTATGCCCTGCATATAAGTCAGGAAACCCCTTGATTCAGATTCTGCAGCTTTTTGTCATATACCTGTATTTTAGGTGGAGCACCTGGATTTTCTTGAATTTTCTGGTTGTCTAACAGAACATAATTATTTTTTACACTTATATTGTGTGAAACACATCCCTTCAGTCCACCAGCCTCAAGGAACTGTAACCGCAACCATTTTAATAGCTTGGGAGAATTTTTAAAAACTGAAAACTGGGATTAAGATTGTAAATTCTTATAAAAGGAAGTTGATACTCAGTTACATGTGGCTTCATGATTTATGGCTGGATCCTGCTCAGCTGATCCTAGTTTGCCAGCAAAGCCTTTGTGATCAGGAGAATTTTAGGTCCTTTGAGTTTCAGTGATAGATTGCTTAAAGCTGCTCAAGCTTCACTGGATAATTGTTTCATCTCTAGGGTGTCACTTTAGGCCCAGGGAAATGTGGGATCTTCTTTAAAACATTTATTGTACTTTTTGAAAGCTGTTTGTAATCTACAACATTAAGCAAAAATAAAAGCAGAGACAGGACCAAATGATATCTTAACACCTTGCTTGGCTTTGGAGGGCAGTTTTATAGTCTACTGTCTGATGCCCTATTTGCTGAAGAAACCAAGGACAGAAGGAGAAATATAATGAGACTTGGTGAGTTTTGACTTGAATTTCTAGCATGTTTTTCCTTTCAGGTGAGGAACTGCGTGTGAAAGATCTGTGGTTTTTAAATCGAAGTGAAGCCACAAAGCCTTCTGCCAGTGGAGTTAGTTTCTCAGATTGTGCTTAAAATGGTTCCTCTGTTGCACACACAAATCAGCTTCCTCTGTGAAAGCAGTAGAAAGCTTGGCTCAGAAATAACTTACATCAGTTTTGATGGAATAATTGTAGGCCACAAATCTTATAGCTGTATTTCAGTTTTCCTCCAAAGTATCGCCGGCTTTCCCCCAGTCAGAAACTGCAGAACCTCACCCATTCAGTTGTCACACGGATGGACTTTCGGCTGCTCAAAGCACATGCAGCTCGCAAGTTTGTTCAAAGGCACATTTTAGTAAGGTTGCACAAGAATATAAGTAGCACATAACAGTACAGTCCTCACTGGAAAAAAATTGGTAGGGGCACAGTGTGTTCTGCTGTTGCTCAGTGGGAGACAGAAATTCCTGCCTTCCTTAGTCTTTGAGCTCTTGACCCAGAGCACTAGAATCCCTTCCATAATCCCTTTCAGAATCATCCTTATGGCTACACTTAGGCCATCACCAGTCCAGGTACAGATGCAAACGTGAAATTAGAGGAGCGTTAAGGGAGAATTAGTGCAGAGCTGCCCCACACATTTTGCTGCCTGGAATATATTCTGCTCCCTCATGATTTTCATGGGGTTCAGATTTTCAGTTTGGTAAGAACAATTTTGAGTGTTATTTTAATGACACTTTGAGCCATGTATTTTCTCCCTTACATTTCTTCTTTTCACTTTATCATCTCACTTCCTCCATTCTGTTGTCTTTCACGCTGCTGTATCCTTTGATAGTTTTTCCACTGTACTTTTATACTTACTTTCCATTTGTTGTGTTTTCCTTTGTTTAACTATGTTTTTCCTTTCTCATTCTCTCACTCCATTACTACCATCATGCTTTTTCCTTTCCCACATTCCTAAATTAGGTATCAATTGCTGTCACTTACTGTAATTATTCCTAGTGTTTCTGCTTTTCTTTCTGTTAGTTTCTCCCATCAGATAAAAACATACCTGTGCACATATATACATAGTTGCTTTCTTCTAGCCACAGCCACCCTCGCAAACATGCATTTGTATTACACACACGTGACTTCAAGGGGTCTTTCCTCCGATTCTCACATATCCAAGACCTATTGCTGACTCTGGTGAGGCCTCACTTGTGTGCATTTACCCAGTGCAAAGGGTAAAGCCCAGGGTGCGACCGGGAGCAGTAGCTGTGCCTGCTTTTCCCTCTGGACGTCAAACAGGCAACAGCAGAACAAGAACCAGTACATCATGCAAGTCATTCAGGCTGAGGATCCCTGAGCAAGATGACAGCAGCACTGAAGGACGTTTCTAGCAGTGGTGGCGAGTCCTGGTCGTGCAGGACTCAGAGAACAGTAAGGGGAAGGACTGCCTGACTTTGCTCTCGTTGGCTCGCCTGTGGAGGGAGGCTCTCAGCTGCAGCCTAGCAGGTCAGTGTCCTCAGTGAAAGCCACCAGTGGTTGGATTTGCATGTGGCCTTCAGCCTTAAAGCCTGGAGTCCAGCATTAAAGCAATACAAGATACTGCAAGTTCTCGATGTCAGCAGAGGCTTCATGTGGAAAATAACTGTTTAAAGTATCATTGAACTGTAAAATAATCTAATGCTTGCATAAAGGAAACCTCGTTGACTACTTTTTTAGCAAAACCAGCTATTAATAAAACAGATGTTTTCTTGAAAAGCCTTGGAAACCTTGGGAAAACCCAGAACTCCTTCTGCCTGGAACTGTTCCTGAAACTCTATTTTGTTCGGTCCTTCCTTTTTCTTTCCTGCCTGCTTTCTAGCCAGCATGTGCGCTGAGAAGCAAGGGCTGCTGTTTTGTGGTCGGAGAGGCACAGCACCAGCAAGGCTGGCATTCAGCATGTCCCCTTTTGCCTGAGGGAAACAAGCACTAAAAGTCTGGAGAACTAGAAATGAGGCAGTGGAGGCAGCCTGCTTCTTCTGAGCCAGTTGTTCGTGTTGCTGCCGACTCTGCCCACTGTTCTTCCTGGGGAAGGGGCAAAAGTGCTTCTTTATTTGCTTACAGTGGTACCTCAGGGCTAAGCTGTCACCTGCATGCAGAGTCATTTGCAAACAGGCTGTATCGCTGGGGAGCAGAAATGTGGTTTTTTTAAACTCTAAGCAGATTTATAGTCTGGTTTCCTGTCAGATCTTTGCATTTTCCTTCTCCGCCCCTCCCAGCCTCTGACACACTTTTTCTTACTTTGTGTGTCGCTGTGGTCATTCTGACACCAGCTTCCTTCACTCCTGATTCTCCCTAAACTTTTGTCACTTTAGGGGCAAGGGGCTGTTTTTCTTCTTGTGTTTCCTTTACTTTTCCATCACTGCAGAGCACAAATAACCTCTCCAAGACTCCTGGAGAGACACCACCAATTGCATGGAGGCGACGTAGAGAGTTTCACCCTGCAGCAGCTGCGGCAAGACAGCCCGGTCACTCATGAGCACCCAAGGTAAGGCAAGCAGCTGTCAGGTCAGCTCCACCTCACTGCTGACTAGGACAGCACTCGACTCTAATCACTACAAGTTCCACTTCCACCTTTCACCTTTTTTGTGTTCTTTTTCAAGAGTGTGTTTCTTTGAAAACGGTTGCGTTTGTGCCTTCCTTGCCCTCAACAGGTCTGTTGTACTTTGCATGCATCGACATTTGGAGTTCAGCGTTCAGTGAGGTAAACAGGCTGTAGCTGGAAACGCAAACGTGTTCTTAAAGAAAGTGTGCACTGGGAAGGAGAGTTGAAATGGAGGTCTAGAGAGAGGATATGAAAGGACTGATCGTCAGTGCTGGTCTCCAGGGAATTTCTGGTTCTTCTCATAGTGTGTTGTGCCCTAGTCTTTTCTTTAAATCTCTTCACTGGGGATTTATACTTTATGTTAACTAATAAAACATTTCTTCTTTGTTTTTTTTTTTCTCTTTTAATTTGTTCTTCTCACTTCCTTTATTCTTTTCTAACCTTAATATATCTCTCATTATCTTTTCATGCCTGTTTTTCATCAAGTGTATTTTCTGTGACAAACGTTTCCCTTGTTCAATCCTTTCCCTCCGCTTTCTCTTTCTTGCCTGTGCAACAGACTGTACATCCTCCCCCATGTTTTTAATCTTTCTCTCCTTCCCCTCTGTCAGTTCCTTCTCTGTCTTGTGTTCCCCTTTCCCATTGTTCCTCTAGCTCCTCAGGCACACTCCTACTTCCTACTCCATCCACTTTCTCACGTACTCAGCATGCACTGCTGCCCTGCAAAGTTAGTTTTCACACACAGTGGTGTTGCCTCTCCAGTGAATTGTCCATGCACACACAGGCTGCTTTCCTGTCTGTCCTTTCAGGTACATGTGCAGGATTTGCATATTTACAGATTTGGGGATGCATCCCAAAATACAAGACTTCTATACTTGCACAGCTTCCTTCCAATTCTCAGGCTCATATTTAGTCATTCACAACAAATAGCCACTGTCATCCTGATGCTCTGTTTCTTTGTCTCACAGACAGAATTTTCTAACACCTGTAACACACCATAGTTTCCTCTTCACTCATAAATACAGCCTGCCTTGTCTTTGTGAATTCTGTCCCTTCTCTTCCCATCATCCCACTCCTTCCTAAGTCCTTACAGCAACTCTCCACCCAGTTTCTCTATCTGTTTTTGTCTTGATGTTGCGTTCATATTGGAAGGAACTACTGATGCAGATGGTCTTACTCTCTTTTGTCTTAGCATCCCCACTGAGTACC
Organism: Ibycter americanus; assembly: GCA_035590275.1. Lineage (NCBI taxonomy): Eukaryota > Metazoa > Chordata > Aves > Falconiformes > Falconidae > Ibycter > Ibycter americanus. The sequence continues at coordinate 29,328,567 of JAVJGI010000050.1, forward strand.
TGTAGGGGAACTGGAGGAAGTACTGCAGTCTCTCAGCTCCTCTTTCCTTTGCAGAATACTCAAGCTGCAGCAGAGTAGGAGCTTAGTGATGGGACTAAAAGTACATGAAAAAATGGGAGATCACAATCCAAAATGTCTTTGGAAAACTGTAAAAATAGTTCTAGTTGATCATAAACCTTTTTGCTGAACTTCCTGCCCCACAGCGAAACTTCTGGCCTGACTCTAGTGTAGTTTTTGTCCTGTTGATTCCTGTGGGATTCCAAATCTCAGAGGTAGAGGTTCTCAACTCTAATGCTGTAGTGGGAGTAACTGTGATCCTAGGATCTGGAAACAGCTCGTTTCCTTTATACCAGATATATTGGTGAATCACCAAGATCAGGCATGGCTTAAAACTGCATCCAAGGACAACATCTGGTATTATTCCTTGCTTAAATTTGTAAGCCTTGAACCAGATGTAACAAATAAGTACATTTCTTTGATGAAGCCTTTTAGCCTCTCCTTCTTAAGCAGGACTATTGAGACTGAAGATTTATTTCTAGGGATGTTCTGATCTGGGCTTTTGGGAACGGAATAAGGATCATTTATTAAACTCAGCTGAATTAATAAGATAATTATTATGTGGGAGAATTCTCTTAGCGATCTGTCCTGGTCTCTCAAATTGTCCATCTCCTTATGAGTGAAAGGAGCATAAATTTTGTGTTTGCAATTATAATATATCCTTTCTGATTCAGAGCTAGCAAACTGTGGCCTTTGAGCTGTAAGCGTTCTTTGCTGAATACAGAAGCAGGTACATTAAAATATCATTGTCTGTTGGATCTTGTGAAAAGTCCACAAGCCTAGAACAGTAAAGTAAGATACAGGTCCAATATGACTCGTCCTTGCTCTGTTACAACTCATCTTGTGATGTGAAAAGTATTTGTGTTCCCTTTAGTCATTCTGCAAAACTTGTATGATGATTTTGTACTTTGTTTTTTTCAGTATTCTGTGCCCCAATTGCTGGTTCTTTTTGTAAGTCCTTGATGTCTCCCAGAAATAAATTGGCTGAGACAACACCTCTTCTCCCCCTCCCTCTCTCTCTTCCTTTTTTCTTTTTCATCATGATGGTTTGCTGTATGTTGAATTAAAAATGGGCATTGTCAAAGCTGGGTTGTGACAGTTGCAAGGGGACCAGGAGCCAGAAATTCTTTTTGTGTGTGTGTGTGTGTGTGTGTCTAGTTGCTTGAGTCATATGTCTGGCAGAGGAGAAATTTCAGCTGGAAAGAGCCTGGAAACTTTCCATCCTACCCAGAAAATTGCTATATTGTGAGGGCCAACCCCAGACCAGAAATTCAGAACCACGTTTGTCTCCTTGTTCTTATGTGAATAGTTACTTCCAACTAGATTTAACTCTGAATTAAGAGAAAAATATTCTTTCAATATGGGTGAAAAAAGAACCGTCTGACTGCATGTGTCTGTTAAAATTAAAGGCAATTTGAACATTCTCTAGAAGGATGCATCCCAAATAACTGGGATATGCTGAAGAAATCTGAATGGGATATACTGAATGACTTTGGTTTATGTACTGTTACTGGGTGAAATTTTTAATCAGATATATGGAATGGTTGCACATGCAAAGAAATTTATAGAGATCCTTATTTCTCCCAATATTCTGCCTATATTATTGGAAGAGAACAAGCTACCCACTTTTTAGTAGATGTCTCAACTCTCTCTTTGATATTGAAATGCATGTTCCATGAAATACGAACATTTTCCTTAGATGTGGTCATTAAGGTTGTGTAACTGATGGTGGAATTTGACCTATGGCAGCTTTTTTTGTAAGTAGCCTCCATAGCAATCTAAACTTAAAAGAACAGGAATATGGGACCGGGACTTGTGACTTTCAAACTGGAGGGTAAAACCATAAACCTTGCAAAATTTAGTCGAGTTTTGCCACTGATATCCATGAGAAATTATTTTTGTCTTGGCTGTTTTGTCACTGCTCTCTGTAGGATTTGCATTCTCAGAACACTGTCCACTTTGCTAAGAATACAGTATCTGAAGTGAATCTACAATTCCTTTTTTGGAACAAATGATGGGGTGTACCTGTAATAAGATTCTCCATCTCCTCCCTTCCCCCAAACTCTCTCTTAAGTGCTGCTTTCACCCTCTAGTCTGGGTCAGTTATTTAATGGCAATGAACATTTTCAGGAAGGTAACCTTTCTGCTTGTGATTTGTTCAAGGACTCTGGAATTATAATGGTTGCTGTCAAATGTATATAATTGGTCTCCGTGGCACACATCCAACGAGTGATAAAAGCTTCTTTCTCTCTACTTCTTTATTCTGTTCTCTCCCTATATTACCCTCTCACTTTTGCTCCTCTCAGGCAAAAGGAGAATACAGTGCCAGTCTGTTTCAAGTACAATTTGACAAAACAGCACATCTGCCATATACCCCATCGTGGTGTGTCCCAGCTGCGGGCAGTGGATTACTTCTTGGCTGGAGGTTCTCGTACTGACTTTAGTTAAACATAAAGGTCTTCTCTGAACTTTGATTTTCAACACCTCTCTTCATAATCTTCTGCTAAATATTTGGGCTCTAGGAACGGTGATGTTTTGTGAGTACTGTGAATTCACATGCTTAATGATCTACAGGGGGTGCATTTAACATTTTACCAGTGGGTAAGGCCTTTGTACTTTTTTATACAAAAGGCAAACACAGAGGGTTTCCTTTCACAGCTCATAAAAGCTGTGCTTGGTGCTTTTACTAATAGCACCAAAAGCTGGCAACGTGTTGTGCATTGTCTGCTATCCTTGCTGAATGTGTAGTGAAGAGAATATTCCTGTTATGATAGTCCCACAAAACCTGTTTTATCTTCAGTGCTGCATGGGGCGTTACTTTCTAATGCTGTCTACTTCAGTGAATCTGTTTAGCAACTCAAGAGAAAAGAGAAATTTGTCAAATCTCACTGGAAATCTATCAGAAATGTCAAACAAACTGCTCTAACATTCTGGTTTTGTCAGGAGGATAAATGCATATGCAGCTGTGTATGTGATATTATTTGTCGTAATTGTTGCCTGAGTGAATTTGTCTGTGTAAAGTAACATTGTGTAGTACTAACGGGTGTGTTTGTTGTGGTCCCTGAGGCCAGTTTGGCCTTACACAAAGACACTTGTTATTTGCCCAAGTCTTATAGTCAGCCCTGGTTTTTGTAGTTCAGGGGAGGAACACAGCTTCAGCGTAACCAATGAAGGGATTCCCATTGGTCTCCCGAGCGCTGGTTGTTTGCTGACAAATTTTCCTCAGGTTGTAATTGAGGCACTGAAGAGTGAATTTAACATAAGTTTTCTGTTTAAAATGGGCTAAGGATTTTTTTCCATTTGAATGCAGAAAAAGCTGTATGCTAGCACTACATATATGGTTATCATTAGCAGTTAATGGATTGTTTCCACTTCATTTTTTACAGCTCTATATGTGTATAAACATTTCTAATCTAGCTGTGCCCATACTTGAAATCAGTATGAGTATGCTTAATAGGTTGTTACACACATTTAATATATTTGAGCACAGAAGTAAGGTCCTCCAGCGTTTAAAACACCAATAAAGAAACTTTTCAAATGCTCCCCTCTGTGAATTTGGAACCCTGAGCAAACTGGGAAAGCACCCGAAGGTTGCTTCAACTTTTTTCTAAAGATTACACCAAATACACTTCATTTCCAAACTACAGTGCAACTGGCAACTGAATCTTTTCTCATTGATCATGAACTGAAAGATTATCACATTTATAAGATCATTTGAAGGCTTTTGGCTTTTAACATCTCCATTAAAATACCAGTGACCTATACCATTCACTGACCAAACTGGTCTGTTGAGTGAAGTCTGTGTTTGAAAGAACGTTTCCTCCCTGGTTGCAATTTTGCATGGATCCTCTCCAAAGTCTGCTGGTGCAGCCCAGCCACGGTGTCTATCCAGCAGCTGCTGCCTGCATCTCTACTTCTTGGTTTTGTCTGAATCACAGAATCATTTAGGTTGGAAAAGACCCTTAAGATCATTGAGTGCAACTGTTAACCCAACACTGCCAAGTCCAACACTAAACTGTGTCCCTAAGCACCACATCAAGGTAGTTGCCATTTCATATGTTTTTCGTAGTTTATAATGGCATAGTTAGTGAGATCATCAAACTGCTTTCTATAGTGACTTCCACTGACTGAAGATACAAAATTCCATAAACTTTTTACACCCTCTTTACTATTGCTGAGCTGATTTTCTCCTGGTAAAAAAAAATCAGGCTTAAGACTCTTCTTTGCTACTACACTGCTGGTCTTCCTTCACAGTTCCGGCCAAAAAAAGTCAGAATAAGTCTCAATATTTAATTCTTTAAGACGACTTCGGGTGTGTTTGATCCTTCCAGTAACATATTCCTGTATTTCCAGTTACATATTTTTCAGAAAGACCCAAGACTAACATGTTTTGTTGTAGAAGGTTTAATTTCCTTCTGTCTTATATTCTCTCATTTTTGCAATTTATACCATGAAAGATATCAATGTGGTATGAAACAAAAAGTATTTAAACTTTTGTGTTAGGACAGAAAAGAGTGTGTTTTTCTTCTGCTTTAGTTGTTAGAAAAAAGTGAAGGAGTATTATATTTCCTGTAAGGCTGGAAACACTGAATCATTTTTTTTTTCTTTTAATTTGCAAGTCTGTGATCTGAAGGAAAAGCGATACTTGGCATTTTCATATGGAGTGTTACACTACAAAATTGTGGTTTTGTGACTTGCCCGTATCCATAGTGAGAGCAGTATCCAGGTAGTTTTACTGGATTAAATGCGACTGACAGCAACACTTTCACTGAATCACTGAACGACTAGGGTTGCACACCTGGGACAGCAGTGTCTGGCTCGATAGTTACTTTAGAAGCCATGTGAGAATACAGTATCAGGAAGGACTGAACTTTCTCACCTGCAAAGAACAATTGGAAAATGCTAGGTCTAAGACAGAAATGGTCAGAATTTGAGTGGCACTTTGAAGGCTGTGAATTTAATTACAAGCTCCTGATACATTGTAGAACTTTCTGCAATGCAGGAAAATGCAAACTCATTGCAATTGCATTATTATAACATGATAACAGTGCGTAAATCCAAAGACATTTGAGCAGGATAGTATTAGTAATATTGGATGCAAACCTATTACATAGCTAATGCCATCAGCATACGTCTGAGTACAGTCTCTGCCCAAAGGGATAACAGTAAAGATAATTTGAACATTCCACTCCTGTGAGGAAAGAACACAAGAAAAGGCAGAAGGTGGTTTGTTATTGTTATTTTGGTCCTCACAGGACATCCCAAGTCCTCTCTACATTCAGTCTGACACGTCTGTCTGACTTGCCTGACTTGTCTTGTTTAAAATCTCCTTTCCTCTTCCTGTCTGATTCTGATCACCATCCCATATACGGTAGTTTCATCAGGTGAGTGAAGATAACTAACAAACTTCTCTCTATACAGCATACTTTAGAACTGAAAGCATCTGTCACCTCCGGTTTGTGACTGATCCTAAGGGAAATGAAGCAACACCTCAGGCACAGCAAATAATAAAAAAAAAAGAAATCAGAGGGAAGGCAGAGATAGGCTGCTTTTCTTTCACAAGGTTTCTAGACCTCACTGACAAAGGCATATTTTCGTCTGGGAGATTCTTCCATTTTTTTCTTTCCTCTTGTGGAGAATACTTAATACATGCAGCTGGCTGTAGTGGTACAGGTCATTCAGGTTGCTGTGCTGTGTTTCAGACAATGTGGTCCAAAATTGATCCTCTGATCCTACATGTAGAGCCACTGTAAAGGGTTGGATCAGAGCATCAGACTCTGTGGGCTGTGCAAGGCCACATCCTGGCATTCTGTATTACACTGCACACATCTAGGAGTAGGTTACTTCCCACCTTCCTCCACCTCTCACATGGAGGCAATGAACTTCGTAGACTCAGACCAGAAATTCGTTCTGCTGTGAATTTGTCTTTACACAAGCCCAAGAGGAGACATGCAGCTCTCTGCTGCCCAAACCAGCAATCCTTATTTCCTCCAGAGAAAAACACAGCGAGTTGAGTAAATGCCTTCTGATGGCTGGATGGTTACGAGCTACCAGCTGGACCACTCTGTCCTGAAAAGGAATAGCAACATTTTTGGCTAGGTGATGAAAGTTTGCATATAAGAATCCAAAAGGAGCATAGGGTTATTGCTTTAAACTTGCTTTATTCTTTAAAAATATTCATTACTAGAATTATCCATTTCAGATCCTCGAACTGTGGAGTGAGAAAGTTCAATTCCTTTTTTTCCTTGCTAGGGTGAGTGACATCATAAATATTAGAAAGAAATCAGAGAATTACTCCAGAACTTTGAACTGGGATAAGTCTGATTTACAGAGACTGACATCACCACTCCACTGAAGATACCAGGACTGTGCATATCAGTTGTTTGAAGAACGCTGGTAGTCCTCACTCAGCTCACCTCAACTCTACCATTCACCGCATCACCACAACTGCTAATAAAATGTCCAGTGTTTTCCAAGTCAGTCTTAACGATAACATCTCAGGGCCGTGGCTGTTTGCTGTTGCAAGTGAATATAACTTGCACTTTTGAAAACAGGACATAGGTAAATTGGGATCTTTTGCAGATTTTACCATTATTTTTTATATATTAAATATATTTTAAAAGACAAAGAACATGAATACTGGGAAGGTGAAATACCAGTCTTCCTTCTTACAGCTTCCTTAATTCCAAGCAGCAGGGATACTAGGACAGAAAGGGCTAATTCTAGAGGAGAGAAGTGGTCAGGATGTCAAAATAAGGCATGTGGTTCTCCTTCCATACTTTCACTTTTTCAGAGCCAACATTTTTCCTGCTGTATGCCAGGAGGAAAGTGAAGACAGAGTCTAGAAATTGAACTGTTCCTGAAGAGACTTCTTGCTGGTTTTCATCAGAACATAGACTGTTGCTTTTACTGGGAGGCTTTCAGATGAGAGATGAAGGGAGATGCGGTAGGTATGGTGGGACAGCTGATCGTCAGAACCTGTAGACTGCGTCCTTGGTCTTGGCAATGTGGATATTTGAGTATCATTTACTCACTCTGTCTGCTGAACCTTACAACTGGTATGAAAATACTGCTGTACTCATTGGCAGCTGCCCTGAAAACTGAACAGTACTTTTAAAGTGTTATGAGATCCTCAAGAGAAAATTTGTGTGACAGCATCCAAGAAAGCTTCACTGTCCCCAAATTGCTCCTGCCTTACTACATACAACATTGCTTGATGTATACCTTCTGCTTTCCATTATTGATAATGGAGAAGAGCTGGTTCTGCAGCATTGCCAAGCAGTAAGCTTTTATAATGCTGCGACCGCATTCTTGGATGTTTCAAGCTTCCAAGTCACATCAGGGAGTATACAAGAATTAGAAAGCTTCCCACCCATAAGTAACCAGAACCAGCACTAATAAAGCCCTTTTTATCACAGTTACTCCAAAAACTTTTCTAGTAATCCAGGACTAATTAATAATTACTCGCTGTCAGGACAGGTCCCGTAAATACTTCCTCCCACAACTAACTTGCTATGAACAATTTCGGTGTGACTATAAGGAGAAAGTACAGTTTTGTGGTTACTGTAGTTCACCAGCCCTTTCAGAGCTCTCCCACGGTACTTGCCCACTTCTCACAGTCCTCTCTTCTGTGCTGTTCTGTATTTTGTGCTCCCTCACCGAGGCATCTCGTGGAGCAACTGCAGAAGAGCGCCTGTCCCTGCCTTCACTCAGGCAACGTCTGTGCTGCTGTGCAAGGAAATGTACTCGTGTAGCCCTCTCATACAGGCGTGGCAGGGCAAAGACAGATTGACAGCTCCTGTCCACTCAAGAACTCCAGAGGGAAGATGGCAGGGGTATCTCACAGTAGGCTGAGTTTCACCCGGTAACACCAACATCAGTGCTGAGGTCAGCCTAGGACATACCTTCTAGGAATGTTAACAATGGAAAGGCTGGACACATTTCCTATTTTAAAGAGGCTTTTAAAATTCTCCATATGCTCCTTTTAAAAAAAATTCCTTTAATCTTTCTGATGTTTGCAGCACCCTGGAGAATAATATGAGTTCTTTTCTCAGTTGATGAGTGTATTGCTTTTGTAGGATTTGAAACACTTACTGCCCTGGGTAGCTTGTGACAAAATAGGACTTTGAATTCAGATCCAACTTGCTCTGTCTTGCTTCTGTTTCTAATCCAGTGTGAACCTTACCTGTTGTTATTTTGTATTTCGCATGATGCTATACCATGCTAGAGTAATTACTGCCATAGAAGATAGAAGGGCTTTGCCATCAAAGAAGGAAACCTATGAAGACAGCACATATTTCTTGAAAGATCTGAAACCTGAGTGGAGGAAAGCAGGAGTTAAACTGGCTCCTGCATAACAGTTGTTTTGTTTTACGCTTCACGTTCCATCCCTGTGCCTAATTCCTCAGTCTCGTCTTCTGCGGTGACTTCGTTAGCAATGAGATGCTAATTAAATTTCATATTTACGATTAGAAAATAAAATCATTGGACCTTTTTTAAATAGATTTTTATGAGTTTTGGCTGAGTTAGCTGAGTCAGCAGTATAGATTCTGCAAGGCTGAACTTACCGGCTTTGAAAAAAAAGATAAATAGAACAAATAATGGTGGAAGGAGAGTCTAATCTAAAACTTCATATAGTTTCTACACTGTATTAAATTTTGGGCATAAGAAAAATAATTTTGTTTTTGTTCCTCATAGACAGAAATATCGTTGATCATGTAGAAGGAATCCTTCTTTTATTATGTCTCAGAGGGTTCAAAGCTTAAAATTTCATCCAGTTCTTAAAATCTCAGTTGTAGTTGGAGACAAGATGCTGAAGAGATTGATGCACCAGCAGTGCTTACCACCACCTTGTAGCTAGCAAAACATTTATTTCATGGATCCAGAAGGGTTAGAATTAACACAGGTAAGCGCTGACACACAACATCTGCCCTCTTTTCTGTGGAATGTGTACTAGTGGAGAGTTTATACAATACTGGAGAATCAGAACTACTTAAATACTGCTGCCAGCCAGATTTATAGGTGCTATATAGAGCAGTTTCCTATTCATGTAAAAATTAGCACCTCGCAAAGCTTTAAAGGCCCATTTTTCAAATACTTAGCGTTTGAAGAATGCTCGTTGCAAAAAGATTTTTGAAAGAGCTCAGCTTCAATTTAAGCGTGGAAGAAAGACCTGATTTTTAAAAGTCCTTAACACTCAGCAACTCTGTGATTCATAACACTATCTTATCCCACACTTTGAGGCAAGTCTTGCAAAAATCTGCCCATTTATTTTGATGCCTAAATGCCACCTACGCGCTCTGAAAATCTGACCCTAATTATGAGTTGTGCCCTTGAGTAGGAACGAGAAATTGGGGAAATCAATCCTCACGTGTGGGAGCCATTTCCTAGCGCTCATATTGCATGTAACCTTACTTCATACACAAATACAACACTGCATTTAAAACAAAGGCTTTTCTGCACATTCTGCAAATGCTTTTGTTGTTAGCTTGTGACACTTGATGTTATGAGATACAATTAATGGAGACAGCACATAAGGAATCATTATGCTTCAGGGCATAAGTTAGGACAATAAAACAAAACTTTCACTGATTTTTAGTTGGTTACCACCCTCTCCTAAAGATCAGGATTTGAGTGCATATAATCCTGCAAATCTTGCTTTTGTAATATTGTTTGTAGATGCTGTTTTAACAGCAGCTGCCTGTGCTTAAAGACTGGGATGCTTACAGATGGAGTGTAATTCTGGCTTCACTTTACAGTTGCTGTTTTCACAAATATCTATTTCCACAGTCAGCAGAGAATTCAATAAAATTCTCATACTTCTCCTTATGTTGACTCACTCTCAAGAACCACGCCCAGGTGAAGAGGGATAGTCAGGTCTCTTGCTATTTTGGTACTTTGCTTCTTTGGTCTTTCAAAAAAATACATGCCAACCATGAAATGAACTGGTCAGAGTTTCCTGAGGAGACCAGAGTTTAGTCTCTTCCAATGATTAGTTTTTTCTTCTGGGATAAATTTTCCACAGGAAAGCTTTACAGCATTTGATTCCATATCATCAGAGAAATGGATCTAGTTATGCAGGAAGCAATGGAAGATGCTTCATTCCTCCTTGCAATGCTTTGAAGGTATGAAATAAAGAATTGTAAAGCATTTGGTATTATCTCTTCCACAAGACAGCAAGACAAGGTCATAGAGAGGTTACCACTTACAGCAATAAAGTGCAGTTCTGTTGAGTAAAGAATCAGAAAATTTTTGCTTTCAATTGCTATAGAAGTGACTTAAAGGAGCCCTTAAGTGAATTGTCTCTCTGTTTTCCAGAGATTCCTTTCCTGCTCTTAATTGCAGGCCTTACAGTGAGGCAGCTTTGGTGACAGAGTTGTTAATGAAATCCAGCTGTATTTTCTGCAGGAAAGGTGGACTTGTTTGAGATATTCCTCAGGTCTTTCCTGCTCCATCTGGAGCACACAGCTCTCTGTGGCTATGAGAACACTTCCTCTAAGACTTTCCTCTGCAATAGGCTCATATTTGAAAGTTACTCACAACCTCTGTTCAGAAGAAAAGGGAAGTAAGGCAGCCCCCAGCACCTTTCTATCTGCTATATATAGACAGTAAGTTTGAGAGAGAGGATGGTGGGTGTATGTTTCCGGAGCCATGTGACGCAGTCCCACGACACTGATACAAGAAGAGAGAGGACACAGAGCAAGAAGAGGTGACCAGAAAGCATAAGTGGGAAAATTCTGTTCATAAAACCAGTGCAACCACTTACATGTGAAAGGAGAATTCTAATTTCCAGCAGTAAAACAGCAAGCTCCTTCTGATTCCTGCTGAGGTTTTGTCCTTCCTAAGCCAGACTGCTTGTGATCTATTGCAGACTTTTTCTTGTCAGATGGCATCCAGTTGTCTTCCTTGTGTTTTGTGCTCTGCTGCCTGAGACATTCATGCAGCTTTAAGCAGGCTTACAAGGAGGATTTTGTCACTTGAGTGTAACATCAAGGACTATGGCAGTCTGTGACTAGGAATGAGGCTTACTTCTTCCAGTGGCTTTGAGGTGGAAAGACAACAGGTATTTGTTACGTAGGGCACATATGTCATTCTTCAAGCCGCAGTCGAACTAGCATGTGCAAGACAGCAGTCTGTTCTTTAAAATTAGAGTCTATTTTAAAGTAATAGCTGCAAAGAGGTCACGAAATGGAAGAAGGTATAGGTATCTATTCTATCTATGTGAAGTTGGGTGTTCACATAAAACGAACAAAATGTATATGTGAATCATAGCAGTCATCACCTTTAGGGGACTGGACAGTGTTTGATCCAACAGAATATATAGTTAGCAATTAAGAGCTAAACATGAATGGATACATCTTCACAGAGCTAGGTGGGGAGCTAATACACTTCTGCATAGTGCATTTGAGAGACTTAACTGTATTGTGTTCTCATGCCAATCAATGCATGCTGCTGTTATAATGCAGTAAACAGTTTGCCTGTGGGTTATTTTTCATGTGTTTGGAGTAGTATCGTTTGTTAAGGCTGATATTTATATGAGGGTTATGACGGCTGGCTTCTTATATGTTCATTCTTTATATTTTGTGTGTTTTGACTAACTGTAGGACTCTTAATATAGGGTTCTGTCTTATTTTCCTGCCACGTCATAAAAGCCTGCTATATGAAATATTATTTTCCAACTTTCTTGGACCATGGTGAATTAGAGTGAGATTATCTGACAGTATTCAAGATTGGAGTACAACCTTTTCTGCTGTAAGAATGGCCTATACATTTACTGTCAGTTGTTGCTGAATTTGGAGATGGGTAAACTAGAGTGCAGTCCTCCCAGGTGGTGTGTTCTGCATTATCCTTTGACTGTCTGGGGATGAGAGTATCACCTACAAAGGATCATCACCTTACTGCATGGAAGATGTTTTTCTCTGAGTGTTTTCTGTAAATTTTTAAACTCATGTAACATAAGAGTTTGTAGAAAGTGTCAGTTTTTAAAATAAATGGACTAAGTAGCATTTTTATGTGGCACAGCTACACTTCTTTCTCTTTTTATGTGACTCATCAATAGAAGTGAGATGTTAATAACACCAATGAGATCCAGGCTACCTGTGCAAGGGTTATGAGTTTCATATGTGTGTATCAGCTAATGAATCTTTGTCCTTACCAGGTTCTTATGTAGCTCAATCTATGCAAATCCCTTACGAACACTGGCTTTCCATACCAAGGAATGTGCTGAGGTTTCTAATGTGAGCACACATTTACTGGGCCCTAACCTACGGTCATCAAATCCATTTGCATGTTTGGGCAACTTGAATTTTTAATTCAGACTCCTCCTAATCACACAGGACTATACGCTTGCCCCCAGTTGTGCCTCCTCCTCCTGAGTGAGACTCTCATTATCAATTGTAGAACCAGAATGAGTCAATCTCAAGAAAAAATTAACTTGGGACCTGGTAATACTTCTGAAGCATTTGTTGGACCAGCATTCTCATGAGCCCTCGCCAGCCTGAGGATGACAGCTTCTTTTTTTAGATCTTGGCTTTTAGCACACATTAGTTGAAAGGAAATGTTCATGTCAGTAGCTAATGCTGCACTCGAGAAAAAAAGACCAGCTATATAAACATATTTGTACTACGCTAGTACAGTGATTTCTGTTGTCCTCATCATCATGCGTAACAGGATGGAGGATGTGTAGATTAAAGCATTTATTAAATGTCAGGCTTTCAGCTCTCCACTGCTACTTTGCAAATCCTTTAAAATAGATGCACTAAATTCCTGTGGTAAATTATTTATTTAAATTATTGTGCCATTATCTTGATTTGCATGCTCAGAACTAACACTAATTTCTACTGTGGCAGGATCTGTGGCAAGGCCTTCCCTATTTATCCCTTCATTCGCTTTACACCCCACATTCCTTTCTTTTGCTTTTACTAGGGCCTTTCTTATTCTCATCTCTATCTCACTTCTGTTCCTCACTTTGATTTTGTTGAGTTCCGCTTTCTGTAACTTTCTTTTTCTTTTTTTTATATTTCCTTTTCCCTTGACCTCACGATTTTTCATCCCCCAAATCTCATATCTCTCTCTCCTCCCCAGTTTTTTTTCTCCATCTCTCATTGCTGACCTCTTTCATTTCTCATTTATTTTCACATATACTATCATTTAATAATGGTAGTACCAACAGTTTCTGAAATCTGGCTGTCAGATTCTTAACCAATATAGACAAACAGAATAATATCCATCTAATCACCAGTGTAGACATTGCCATCTGAAGGGGCAGATCTCTCCGCATTGACCCTAGAGGGAACCTAAGCAACTAGTAGTGGCTAGACCCCATCTTTAGAAGGCGTTCTAAGGTAGAAGTATAAAATGGTGGAATGAAGTGTTGAACAGACCATTTTCCATTCACTAGAGAGGAGCTAGATTTCTAAGTTAAACTAGATGCCTAATTCAAATTGGTGAGATTAATCCACCTTCTAAATTTGCTTCTCTGTCAGTAGTGTTTACATGGTACGTTACTGAGGGAGCTAGAAGCATCTTCACTGTATGTAGAAAATAGTGGCATGTAGAAAAATGACAGTCATCAAAACATCATTTAAGCTATTTGTAGAGGAGGATTTTTCCATTTTCTTTGTTTATTATTGGTAATATATGTTCTCCAACCAAATCTGATTGGATGTTGCATGTTCGAGGTAGCGCAGTCTGCTGTCGGTTTGCTATTGAGACAAAATAAGTCATTTCCTTCCTGTGTGATAAGGTGATAAGAGCTCTTAAGTTCTAAAGCTGGCAGACTTACGGAAGGTGTAGACTAGATAGTCTCACTAGATGGAGTGCAAAAAGGGAAAGCATAGACCTCAGCCTTTTATAAAGCATCATTACAGGATCCTAATAAGTATTACTGCACCGATTAAGGACTTTTGCAACCATATTTCATTGGTCAAAACAACATTCTTAATGTGTAAATAGTTTTTTCCTCCAGAAAGTGATAAGTATTTTATAGAATTTCATATGCGATTTCAGAAGCAGATAAAAGCTAAATGTGATAAGTGTGATATTCAGTGCAAGGATTGTTCAGCTCTTAAGCAATATTATCCTGCAATACTGAAAAACTTGCGTACCTTTGCATACAATGTTTTCTGGTTTAGGTGATGCTAAGCAAACCATTGTGTTTACTGACTAACAATTCTAATACTTGATCCGTGCTTTATATATGCATTACTCTTTCTTTTTTTCTGAGATGGAGTTTTATATGGATCTGTTTTTAGGAGAGTAAATAAAGGCAAAGGAAGAGATAATTAAAGAGAGTTCCTAGCGTATTAATTCTTCTGGCCCTCTTCTGTTAAGAATAGTGATTAGAGAGAGACAAATCTCTGATTCATTCTGTTGCTTTCTTTTTTTCCTTAGAGCAGAGATACTGAGTAAAAGTAATGTGATAGAATTCTTCATTCCTTTTTCTCATTGTTGAGCTAATAGTTATGAAAATGAGGGGAATTTTCTTTCTCTCTTCTGTTTGTACAAGCAAGGTGAATATGACTCCAGAACTCTTTGAACCAGTTAGGGAGTTCGTTTTGGTTACTTCCATCTCTCTTCTGTTCAAAAGATGGGAGCAGTATTTATGACTATGGCTATGATCTGACATCACTGGACCTCTAGCTTTACCTCATTGAAGCCTTGCAAGTCCGCTAGTGTTTTCGGGATTTTTTGTTGGTTGTGTGTAACAGGAAGATTGACTCCATGGAATTGAACAGAATACTTCTGTGAGAAAATAATCCTATTTTGTGTTTAAAGCTTCCTGCTCTTCTATTACTTTGGTATCTCTTATTTTATATTTTTCTTTTATATTTTGTTGAAACTGTGGCATTCAGTAAGCTGGTTGAATCTTTTATATAAAGAGGGGGTTCTGGTATATACAAATGGTTCTTTCTATATACAGCCACTGTGACCTAAAACAGAAATACAACCCAGTCCATTCAACAGCACTGCTGGCTTCAGAAAGTATTCTAAGGCCTGAAAATCTGAAGTAATGAAACTGCACTAATAATAAGTTTTTTTCTAGGGCTTTCCCATCTTGGTGATTCCAAGTACTTTGCAGTCACTAATTAACAAGTCCTACCTTGTCATAAAAATGCTTCTTACCAGCTTTGTTTTCAGATGGGGACACTGAGGTAGAAAGAATGAATATAAAGTGCAAATTCTTACAGGCAGATGAAGACTCTGTATCCTCTCCTTTGGGAGACCAGATTTAAGCACCTGTATGGAAGAAAATCACAAGTGTAGGTAAGCAAATTTAGTCTTCTTAATCAATGTGTAAGCCTTTTGAAAGTGGTTCTCAATACCAGGGAACATCCAGCAGTGCAGCCAACATAATTGGAAATTGCTGGCATTCAGCATTTCAGGAAGCCAGGAGTGCAAATAGAGCTCTCCTGTCCTTAAGCAAAGGAATATAATTATCCTTATCCTTTAAACTGTGACTTTCCTCTAAAATTAAAAATAGCTCTAAATCCCATTGGGGTTTTGTGGTTCTCTGACATTATAAATCTGCATATATCCATACAAGCAGCTTTTGAGAAAATCACCCTGTTGTTATACTTTACCATAAGAGGTGCTATACAAACTTGAGGAAGAAAGGTATTGCCCCATGAAATCTAGAGATATGCACGGAAAGCGGATGTAATACAATGCCCTCAAAATGTTAAGGATAATTATATATGCAGTTTTAAAGTGCTATTTTCATCTTTATTTTTGCTTTATAGTGTGATAATGTGTATGTAATCCTTTCCTGGTTTATATACACATATTTAGTATTAAATAAACTTCTGTTCTTATTAACTTGTAATTTGCACAAACATTTTGTGTGTTGTGGTTTCTTTTTAAACACTGCCAGTCTGTGAACATCTGTGACAAATGCAGAAGTCCAAAACATTAAAATAGATCACTGCTTCCAAAATAAACTTCCTCCTGCTTCTCAGCATGAGGAAAGCACCATTTTTTTGTATTTCACAAAGAGGGTATCAAGAAATCAGAAAACCTAGCCGAAGCCTGCATTTGCAGTCTGTTACATGGCAATTTCTCAGTATTGACAGGCTAACAAGAATTCAGAGCAAGGGGATGCAAATAATTAAATGACTGAAGGGTTAATTTCTGCACCATCATGAAATGAATCACAAAAAATGAAGCTTTAGATGTGACCTGATGATGAGCACTTTGTAGAACCCCTGGTTCTGAAGCCTGCAGGCTTTATTCCCTTGATCAGTCGAGAGTGTCACTGACATATGAAAGTGTGGAGTCTGAGTGAGAACAGAGAACAGATTTAACTGCAAGGTGATCTGTTCAGTTGAAAAATATAACAAAAAAATAGCAAACACATAGAAAGATTCATTTGTGTGTGACAGCCAGGAGAAGGATAGTCCCTGAGAGAGAAAAGGAGACGAGGGGAGTACAGTGTTTCTTTTAATGAAAAAAGGGATTCTCTCTTTTATTTGTCTGCATCTACAAAGATCTTTGAAATATATGGGACTAGCTGAGATTATTACTGGATTACTATCTCCTGCAGCTAAAAGCTGTCTTGTATACTAACTACTGAAAGGAGCAGCAGGAGAGCAATTTTTTAACTGCTGTGGTGATTCTTATTTCTTTTTGGTTAATGTCTATTGAAGTCAGTCCAAGTCTGTGACTTCACACCTGTGATTTGTAACGGACGCCGTAGTATTTCTATGACATATCACAACTTCTGAATGTGTTAGGTTACAACTCAAGAAATGTTGGGATCAGAAACTAGATAATGGGAATAAAGATCAGATTAAATAAGTGATTACACATTTGAAAATATTTTGAATCTGTCATTTTTAATTTTATAAGTGAAAACTTTTCTGCAGTATCATCTACAGGAAGGAAGGACAGAAACAGGGAATAAGGCCTTTTAAATTCCTAGAAAATGCATGTGCTGCTGAAAATCTTTTAAAATTAAAGCCACTAATTCAATACCTTTATTGGTTTCCCACTGAGTTTCAGTTGTCACATCTGGTTTTTGACCAGCACAACAAAATTTCAACCAATCACAAGCATTTTATTTCCTATTCAACATTATATTAAATACTAAATCACAGACATTTGCTCACTCAGAAGGGTGCAGTACTAACATCAGCGGTCCGTTGCTACTGCCTCTGGAACAGCTCCACAAGACAGCGGAGTTATGTGGGGGTTATACTCTTAGACCAGTCTGGCCAAAGAAACACAACAGAGGCAACACCGCAAGCTCTAGAAGAGAGAGGAGTGCTACCCGCTACACAGCAGTGATCCCTGAGAGGTGATGAACAGCACAGTGGGTTAGGACACAGCTTAGCTGTGCTTCTGGTAGGGCATTTCCAAGGTGGAAATCCAAAGAAAGCAAAAGGAAGATTCTGAAATTCTGACGTGGCAGTGAAGGACCACTGCATTAAATGGTGTTCCTAAGGCCTTGCTCCTGATAACAGACTTTGTTTAACAGGAGTTTGCTACCAGATATCTCCTTTCAAAAAGCTTAGCCACTCAGGCAATATGCTTACTACTTTCCCATTAAACATTATGTCCCCAAAATAGCGGTATGGATGTATTATGCCCATACAGAGGGACTATTTGATGAAGGTATTTTTAATGTCAGATGAAAAGATGTATTCTTGTTGAGAATTACACTGATGAGTGAACTCTTCTTAAAATCATTTAATGGAGAAATCCCTTACTAATGTCCTGAGGGAACTGCTGACAGTGTGTAATAATTTCTGGTTCAGCTCTGCAGCAGATTACAAGATACCTTGCATTTTATGAAATTCAGACAAGTGCTGCTTCTGCGCTCTGAGGTCCATCTGTGAGCTTCCTGGTACGCTCCCCAAAATTAAAGGGGCTGCAACACACCTTTTTTTGATGCAATAGATAGCTGTGGCTGCAAGATGACTAAAGGTTCTGCGTGACCTTCTGCTTTACTGCCTTCTACTCCCAAAAGTTCAGCTTCTCCAATTGTGTAGTGTTTGTAACATTCACTTCTGAAGTGAAATACAGCTGTTTTCAGAATAAGTGGTGGAGAGTAAGGTTCATGAGATTGTATGTGTACTTCAGATGAAGCTATTTCACCTTTAGTATTCCTCCCACTGCTACCTACTTTATATACCTTCTTCTATTGTTTTACCTTTATACTGTTCATTACTGCAGTGTCTTCTTTACCACACATAAATATTGGCATTTGATAAGAATTTCATCCAGCTTGTGAGGAATTCATAATATCAGAGATATTTTCCCATACCTACAGCCATGCCCCCATGATTCTGGATCCCATTAAACAGATCTGGTCTTTCTTGCCCTCTGACGACTGTTGTCTCTCCTGGCCCATTTAATAGCAGTCATTGGAGTAATGGCATCTACATGCAAGCAGCAGGGCAAATGCTAAATAAGTAGTTCCTAAGATGTGAAACTACAAAGAAAAGAACTCTGGGAGAGCTACTGGAGTACAGGAGATGAACAAAACCCCTCGCAATACTCCCCTAACCTGTCCAGAGTATGATGAACCCATGCAAACTTTTCCCATAGAGATTGAAATCCAGCCTAGGATTTTGGACAATTTGGGAAGGCCTTTGAAAGCATCAAGCAAAGAACACACATTTTTGTGGGACTATTCTGTATTTCATTATGATAAAACACTGATGAACACATTTTTTAGCAGATTAGCGCTTTTGGTTTTAGTTTCCAAAACAAGGAGTTAATAGCCCCTGGCTATACCGGTTAATAGCTGGTTTTGCCCAGCGATGTTCAGTGTAACACAGGCTGCATTGCAGGTCCTAAAGCTGGAAGTTGAGGAAATTGTAACACAATGGAGAGAACTCTTCTGGTCTGTGTTGCTTTTGAGGTGTTTAGTTACTGATTACCAGCAAAGGCTCATAAAGTCCAGCTCTCATCTCATATGACCTAAGAACTGCACATTCTTCTTATGCCAAGGTCTCTGATGGGGTAAAATAACTCTTGAAATAGAAGCTTATCTTCCTTGCGTTACCTGGATGACAAGATCTTGAGAGCTAGAGTGCAAAAATAAGACTTGTTTCAAGGTTAACATTTATTACAGAATTAAGACAGGAAGATTTTTACAAAGTTTCTTTACTCTTAACTTTAGAACAAGTTTTCTCACCTCGTTGTTGCCTGCCTTGTAACCTTCTCTAATGAGGTGGTTGCAAATTAGAAGTTGACAGGAAATTGCTTAGCAAGCACTTAGAAATCATGTGATAGTATTTGCATGAGTCAAGAACATTTCCAGACTTCAGCAATACAATGCTCATACTTATTCGCTCATGCGGAGAAAGGCAAGTTCCAAACTCCCAGGTACTTGCGTTGATGTCCACACATCAGTCAATCTGTACACAGCTGCAGAAGGCAGACATACCTACCGGCTTGCTTAGGAGTTAACTATTCTTGTGATGCAGCCATTTACATGTGTTGGCTCATCACATATATGCAGGTAAAAATGCAGGTTCAAATTGGTACAGCTGAGAGGAACGAAGGTGGTGAGAATGAAAGCCTTAGCTGCCTGCAGCAAGTTATTCGTCTTTGCTCTGAGCTCTGCATGTTTGTACCCTTTCTTGCATTGCACCGTGTCCTTTACTATTGCTTCTATTATGAAGAGGGATTCTCTGCCTTGTAGAGACCTTCATGGAGTTAGCTGAGCTACAGATTCATCACTAGAGAGCAATATGCAATAGTTCATAGGCTCAAGATAGTGCTTCTCTGAACTGTCACTTTCCAGATGAGCTGTGGACAGGCTGCACTTCAGTTCAAACAGTTTCAATATAGGGCAAAATCAGCATTAGTCAGAAGTGATTCTAAGCTCATCCTATGTGACATGGAAGCACAAAAGGTAACAGGATAGAAACTGTCCTGTTTGATGTTCATTTGCCAATTGTTTCCCTTGTTAAGGAGGAGAGCCAGAGATGGATGACTGCCTGGAGACACTGAAAGATGAGGAGGAAGCTTTGTGGGAGAACGTAGAATGCAACCGGCACATGCTGAGCCGGTACATCAATCCAGCCAAACTGACCCCCTACTTACGGCAGTGCAAAGTAATCGATGAGCAAGATGAGGATGAGGTGCTTAATTCACTTATGCTGCCCTCCAAAATCAACCGAGCAGGTAACTATTTTATGATAGGCTACATCTGCACCCCTATCTGAATAGTATTATTTTCCTGAGTCTGGAGGGAGCCTATATCAAATCACAGAATATCAAATGGAAACCCTATATCTCATTTACAGGAGATTCAATGTAAAGGGGGGAATCTGCGGCTGCTATTTTGATAACAATGACTCTTTCTAGGGCTGGGCTCATGGGGTTCATATTCCCATCAAAGTCCTGGCAAATATTTCAGTTAACACAAGCAGCAGCCACTGCCATTCCAAGAACAGGTTTTCAGCTGTCTTGCTGTGCTTCATGATTTGTCACTGAAGGGTCTGCCATCCTAGTGTTTCAGTACTGCCTGGTAAAGGCTGCACTGAATAACGTGTCTTTTGAAATTTCTGTTCCAGAGACCAATTTGCCTGCACTCCTTCAGAATAATGATCAGCACAAACATAAAGAATACGTGGCATTACTTTATGAGTTCAGCTGAACTCAATTAATCAGCCAGATTTTCCACAGTGCATTGCTGTGGCAGAGACGAACCTTAAGCAGATTTGACTCCAGGGGTAGAACACTTGCTTACACTGCTCATAGTGCTGGAATGTCACCTCTCTCTCTCCGTTCTCTGTACTTAGGCCGACTGCTGGACATTCTCCACACCAAGGGCCAAAGGGGCTATGTAGTTTTCTTAGAAAGCCTCGAGTTTTACTACCCAGAACTCTACAAACTGGTGACAGGGAAAGAACCTACAAGGAGATTTTCCACTATTGTTGGTGAGTAGAATCAATCCCAAAGGAGCCTGTTGAAGTAAAGACTATCTTGAAGACTGGGTTTGATTTTTCAGGCAAGAAATGGAGAAAAAAAAGCTAATCTCGTAGCAGCATTCTGCAGTTTTTCAGTCCCCTTCAATGCAAAATGTGCCAGCAACAGGTAATCTATAAAGAAGAAGAACATCTCAGTTGTCTGAATGAAGCTGAAGAGCTTCAAATTCAATGATAGGCATTACAAGAAATCTCAAGAGAAGCAGCATTGGAACAGTGGACTAAACCACACTGATGACCTATACATGCACAGCAAATTTGAAGCATTGAGATTAATTGCACTTGTACATATTCATTTTACAAAGTTTGTGCTATTTCAACAGGCCTGTCAGCTCAGATGAAACAAGACAAATGTAAAGGCTTCATATTCTATCCAGACAAGCTGTATGCACATATACTGTAATTCTGGTAATAGTGTGCTGTGTAATATTTGTACTGCTGCCAGTTAGATATACAAATGTATATGTATTAGTGCATATTCTGCACCTCTGTACATATTCTGGGACATTTGTTTCTTACCCAGTTCTGCTGACCCTACTTAGTATAAAGTTACTTCATTAGGCATTGATAAGCTGTTCAAACATTTTCAGTGGAGGAGGGACATGAAGGCCTTACCCATTTCCTAATGAATGAGATCATTAAGCTTCAGCAGCAAGTAAAGACAAAAGATGTACAGCGCTGTGAACTCTTGGCTAAGTCTCGACAGTTGGAGGATGAGCGAAAGCAGCTTAAACTGAACAAGATAGAGCTGCTGACCTTCCAGGAGAGATACAACAAGATGAAGGAGGAGAGAAACAACTACAATGATGAGCTGGTCAAGGTGAAAGATGAGAACTACAACCTGGCCATGAGATATGCCCAGCTGAGCGACGAGAAGAGCATGGCTGTGATAAGGAGCCGAGACCTCCAGTTAGAGGTGAGATAAATGCTCTGGGCTGCTTTCATCAGGAGCACCAATGGAGGATGCCAGTGGCATCTGGCAAAATGAGACCTTCTCTGACAGTAAAAGGTGTAGAGCTCTCATTTGCTTTGCTTATTCAGATGATTAGAGGCATCACTGTACAGAAATGCCAACTGCAGTGATGTGTATTAATGACAGATAATTTACATACTTGTAATGGATTAACAGAACATGAGATACATAAACCCAAAATTTTAAAACCATAATTGTTTGCTAAAACCATAATGTTAGCTTTCCAGGCTCAGTAATACCTTGGGGCAGTTATCCAGGTTTGCACTACAGCTGCTGGTGGTTTATTCAAGAAGTCTCACATAGAGCATTGGAACAGCTTGAGGCCATTTAGGAAATAGAAATGCTTCAAGTGCTGTAAAATGTATGTGTCACAGATGAGATGGAGTAAACAATTACCAATAGTGGATCTGGATACTGGGGTTTATTTCTGAACCAATGATATCAGATATTTTGCCCCACTTTGTTTTTTCACACAGTCATTTGCTCACTCTGCCACCTCGGCACTGCATCCCCCTGGGCTCAGCATCCCTTCCCTGCAGGAAGATAGCTGCTGGTGCAGGGTGGTTGGGCAGAAGGTCACGTCGCTTCGTGCTGTGCAGCTGCTCACAGCTGCCAGTTGCAGACATTACTGGCCAAGATCCCTGCGCATCCCCTGGCCTTTATCTCTGTGCATCTCTCTAATCTCCAGGATATTCCTTCATTCAAATCTTTCCTCCAGCCACAATCATCACCACCTTCTTCCCAGGCCTGCTTGTGCCTGAAATTATTTTTTCTTTTTGGGATCCCCTCTTTCCTATCTAGAACTCAAAGCCCTTGCTTTCCTCCATTCAAACAATCTGTGTGCAAAAGCACAATGGGTGGTCAGCCTCCTAAGTGTTAGTTCTGTTTCATATCTTTTATTTATGGGAGAATTGAGGATGTGCCACTTTTTTTTTAGTCCAGATGTTACCAAAATTTACACCCAGCCCATACCAGTTGTAGCTAGCAAACAGCAGGCTGCTGCTGGAAAGTTCGACAGTTCAGTTGTGGACATTCAACACATGCACACACACACCCAATTATCTGCTGCCTATTAGCATTCAGTGTAAGCTATTTTTTCCACCTATGACAGTACATTTTCACCTGAAAGTGAGAGTGTTTTCAGAACAGTAAATATCAGAGCTAGGACTTATTTCTTTCCTTCTCTCTTCCTCTTTTTCACTGCTCCCTGGCTGCTCTAGATTGACCAGCTGAAGCATCGCTTGAACAAGGTAGAAGAGGAATGCAAGCTGGAGAGGAACCAGTCTTTGAAGCTGAAAAATGATATTGAAAACCGACCCAAAAAGGAACAGGTTCTGGAGCTGGAGCGGGAAAATGAGATGATGAAGACTAAAATCCAGGAGTTACAGTCCATCATTCAGGTATAAAAGCAGATTATTATATTTAAAATTCCAGCCACATCGGCTTACTCCTCCTGCTTACCCAGATGATGGATTCAGCAGGCTTCAACCACTCCTTGCCTCCAGGCACCCCCACACTCTCCTCCCGTACTGTCTCCCATAGCCCACATCTCCTCACAGCCTGCCTTGGTGGCTACCCCTCAGGATCTAAGTGTCTGGAAGAGGCTGTGAGAGGGGGACAGAGAAGCAGCAGGTGGTGACAGCTCCCATGTGTTCAGCAAGGGACAGGGAAACTGGTGACTATGGACAAGAGGAGGTGGCATGGTGTCTGCAACCGCTCCCCACCTCAAACTCAACACAAATCAAACACTGCTGTTATAATGCTGGGAAGCGCTGGGTGAAACCTCTGCCTGCAACTCTACAATAAGCAGAAGTGCAAAGTCTGGAAAAACAGAAGGTTGCTTATATAGGTCCCAGCTGTCCGTGGTACTCCTCGTACAAACACATGCACGAGGAGGAGTTCTACAAAAAAAAAAAGTCATCTAATAAATCAAGCTGTACATGAGAGATTGGCTTTTTCAAGGTGCAGAGTGCAGCTGTTTAATTGCTGAGCATTCAGCTCCATATTTTAGCCCTGCTGTGGTTCTTTGTACCGGTCTGTCACTACAAAGCTGCGTTAAATAGCTAGCCCAGAAATTTCTGACAGTGGCTCTGTGTACCCTGTTTTAGGTTATTGTCATATCTGTACCAAAAGGTTTTAATGAAGCAGAGGATAATAAAGGTTTCTGTACTTGGGTGGTCACTGGTTAGTAGAATGCCCTGCAGAATGCTGCTGTAACTTGCACAGGGATCTTAACTAACCTTTGGGCAGATAGAGAAAGGGATGATATACAGCAAATTTAGCACTGTGGTACTCTGTGAAGAGCTTAGGCAAATATTAGGATATATGTGAGAGTGCTTAGCACTTTGCTGGAAAAGGCTTTTGTGGCATTTTAAAATGACACTTAAAAAATTATCAATAGAATGCATTGCAGAAATGGCTGTAGCCTCTAGCAGTGCCTAACAATTCTTAGTTCTAACACAAATCCAATTCAAAGGTTGAAAAAGGGTGTAGTATAGAAGGTTATGGGAGTTCTGGTCTGTGTAGAATCTCTTGTATTAATTGAAATGTTCTTATAGCACCTAAAGAAATAAATAATCCTGAAATAGCTAAAAAGAGGATTGAAATTCCCTAAGTGGAAGTATAAATAAACAAAAGGCAGTTTGTTTTAGAAATACTTAGGTGTACTTAGAAATACTGGGTAACTAAAAGGTCGCCGAAATCTCCAACCTAGTCTAGGTATTTTAAAAATAAATATGCATATTACTTGCTCGCTTTTTATGCCTTTTTCATCCTCCATTTATGATTAATTTTGGATGGAAATTTATTTGTTAAAACCTGCCCTGGTGCTCTTGACAATTTTAAATCTGCAAGAAAAATATTGCTGGACACTACAGAAAGTGAAGCAGTGGTACAACTACTCCAGGCACGTTTAATATTCTCTGAGCACAACCCTGCAAAGTCTGTGCACACTTTAAAAATTCCCCTGAATGTTTTCTTAGGCCCTGCTCTTTGGCAAAGGGTGATTTTTGTGCTCAGGGAGAGCTGATTAATAGAGAAGAGTTTTGAATGCAGGGCTTGGAATGAAGAATTGTCACTGCATCCAAAATGGATCAAATTATAGCCAGTACGATAAAACAGTAAAACAGTTCCTTCATCAGAATATTCTGACAGCAAGACAGCCTTTATTCATCTTTTCTATTTTAAAATATGAACAAATGTCCATCTCTTCTCCTGCTTTCCCATTGCAATACCACGCTCATTTTCTATTCCTCTTGCTTGTTTCTGTCTTTGTTACTTTTCTCCCTGCAATACTGTTTTCTCTTTCCCTGGCCTGTCTCTTAAAAATGTCTTTCCTCAGGCTGACAAGCGCAGTTTGCCAGATTCGGACAAAGCCATTTTAGACATTCTGGAACATGACCGTAAGGAGGCACTAGAAGATCGTCATGAGTTGGTCAACAAGATCTTTAATCTCCAAGAGGAGATTCGTCAAGTGGAAGACTTGAGAGACAAGGTAAGAAATGGAAGGATAGAAAGATGGAATATCTCAGGCTAGTGCCCAAAAGCCCTTTGAGAGCAGTGGTGGTTAACAGTGTGTCATTTCCAGTATCTTGAAGAGAAAGAAGATTTGGAGTTAAAGTGTTCAACACTAGGAAAAGACTGTGAGATGTACAAGCACCGTATGAATACTGTGATGATACAGCTAGAAGAGGTGGAAAAGGAGCGAGACCAGGTATCTAACAGTTAAAATGGGGAAAATTAGTAGCAGAAGCCTGTATCTCATATGTGTCACTTCGGGGAATTGTGGGTAATTGGACCCAAAATACTATTAAAAAATAAACAGTTACAAGAAATTGCTATTTGCTGGGATTTGCATTACAGTAATTAAACATAGGATAATATTGGGTTGTTTCCACAGCGTAGCATCTGGCAGGCAGGACGAAGATCTTAACAGCTACTGCACTCTTTATATTAGTGTCAAGTCATCCGGTTTGCGCTCTGGAGTGCCACCAACCAAGAGGGAGCTGGAAATGAACCACCCTCATCATCATAATTTTTGATGGCACTACTGTGGCACATCCTGGCCCTAACTGCTGTGCTAATTGGTGAATGGTTACCAGTTCTGAAGTCCCCATTCCAAACACCTTACAAACAAAACCAGCAGGAGAAGGTGTCTGGTGCCCAGGTGCAAAAGAGATTTCTTCTCTCCACTGCAGGCATTCCGCTCACGTGATGAGGCTCAGACACAGTATTCACATTGTCTGATTGAAAAAGATAAATACAGGAAGCAGATTCGAGAGCTGGAAGAGAGAAATGATGAACTCCGAATTGAGGTGGTTCGGAAAGAAGCCTGCATTGTTAACCTAGAGTGCAAACTCCGACGGCTCTCTAAGGACAATAACTTTCACGACCAGGTAAGGCTGAGAAAGACCGACATGAGTTCTTTTTTTGAGACTTGCTTTTAAAAACATTTTGGTGTGGAAAGGAGAAGGGACTTTTTTAATTCCTTCCATGTATTAACTAGAAAAAACCCTCCTCCTACTACTAAATGTCAATGTTGTGAGTTCTTCAGTACAGTGAGGTTCAAGTTGTCTGTGCCAAGCACATAGCTTCTCAAAGGCTGGCATTCCACATCTTGATTTTAAATGGAGGAAAAAGGAATGCAGAAAGACAATTAATTTCTATACTGGGGTAAAAACTGTATATACTTTTGAGGAACGTGCCCCAGTGAACAGAAATCCCCACAAATGTTGATCTAAATTACTGATTTGGATCTGGAGCCACGTTCTGCGTGAGCTTCTGAAGCACTGGAGTCACAGAAAGTTCAATCAGATTACTTTAAAGGAGGGAGGTAATGAGGAGTTATACCAACCTGGTCTCAGAACTAAAGTGTTTCCTTCTGATCTTTAGAGTTTGCCACGGAATCTACCCATTACCATCATCTCCCAGACCTTTGGGAGTCCTAGCCCAAAAGCCAATGGTCAGGAAGCAGATGACTCCTCCACTTCTGAAGAGTCTCCAGAAGACAGCAAATTCTTCTTGCCTGATCAAGCTCGACTCAAGAGAAGAGTGAATCTAAAGGGAATCCAGGTGTGTCTTAATATAAGGCTGGAATGATGTAGTTCAGGGACTGTTAGAACTAAGAGACATAATACTTGTGGTGGCGATGCCTCTGAAAGTACTGTGCTGTAAAGATAAGAATAGATTTGTGTATGATAGTGGGCTGTCAGTTTTTGCCTTGTGGTGATTTGCATCTTGAGGAGCAGATACAATTGGGTTTCACAGACCATTTTCTACCCCTTCTCCTCATTTTGTGTATCCTCCTTGCTTCTGCTCCATTCACATTCTTGGAGCATTGCCAATAAATTGATTCTTTGCCTCCTTAACAGTAGTGAAAAAAAATGACATAATGCCTGAAGTCCAGCACACAAGTAATTGAAGGTGGAAAACGAAGAATTGGTAGAAAAGCTCACATTGGGTGGAAGGAATAATAGAAAGAAATGGACACAATCTACAGCAAAATTAACTGCCTAATTTAGAATTAAATTATGGCAATTTCCTCTCACTTAAAAGCAAGGGGTAGCATGAGTTAGGTCCATGATTTCCCCAACTAGCTGCATTTATACAGCTATTATCTGATGCTATATTCACGAATTGTGAAAAATATACAATCTAACATTCGGGATTTTGAGGTTCTCTTTCTTTTCACCTGCATTTGAATTCACCCTGCCCTTCATAACCTTTCTGAGCTCTGACTGTCATTATTACTTATGGCAATAGAGCTGCATTTTTTACATTGCACAGTCCAAAAGGATGCCTGTTGTATTAACAGCTGCCTGAAACCAGTCCCAAGGCACCCACTTCACCTTTTGTCTCTCTTCCCTCAGCAGAAGCTGGAAATTGCAATGCATTTGGGCCAGACTTTTAAGAGTAGTTAGGTAGCTAACTTGTTCACTGCAGTGCTATTTAGATACCTAAATATCTTCTAAATTTTGGGGCCTGATGTGTAAAGGAGGGCAAATATATGGCAGCAAAACAGTGGAAAAGGGGTGAAAATATCTGGTTTACAGTGTGTGGCAAATCTTCTGCATTTGTGCTGATTTTTGTCCTCTTTCTTTTAGATACATCCAAGAGCTAAATCCCCTGTCAGCATGAACAAAACATCAGAGTTTCAAGGTCAGAAAAAGCGCCCATGTCCTTATTCCTTTTCTGTTGCTTTGTCTCATTCACTTAATCTCTTTAAGTTGTTTTAACAAATATGCCAACCAGGGAAATTCTTAACTAAGTCCAAGTGAGTAAAATAGACAGTTTCTCTCTCATAGTTAACAATGTCATAATTTTTTACCTGTATGTCCTCTCCGTCCAAAGGTACCTCCACTGACACACAGTATCACATCCCATAGCTGACCTAATTTTTCTGTTTACTCATTTCTACCTTTAGGTTACAAAATTTTTAAAGTCATTGGTGTAACACATGTACTAAAAGTCATTATACTATTCTCTTCTCGCTGTCAGATAAATCCTTCAAGCTGAAAAGACCCTAATCTAGTGATAGTCTAATGACTTCCTTTGTCCTTCAGCAAAAAGGAATTAATTTTAAATCTAAAGCATTGCAAAGGTTGGGGAGCAGGGGTCTGACCCACCCATCAGCAAGATCCAAGTTACAAAATTTGTTGCTCTATACTCATGTTTAATCTGCTCCTAATTCCTTTTATTTATGTAACACTGCTCCTGAACCAAATACCATTTTAGACAGCACTTCCTTAACGTGTTACATGCAGCAGCATGCTTACTGTTATACAAAATATGATGGGAAATATGGTTTCTGCTGCAAGATATTGCATGTTAAACTGTATTTTTTGTATCAGGTAATGTGCAACATTAGTACAAATTAGAGATGCTGAGGAAGAGGAGTCCACAAAGACATTCACACTGTGCCACCTGGGGCTGCTGAGTGATCTCAAGCTTCTTGAAAATTTTTTGTTGTAAAAAAAGCATAATTCAATGAGCCAATCTTACTGCTGACTACCAGATTCAGATGATGAATTTAAAACATAAATTAATAAAGCAATCCTTTAATTTGTCAAATAGTGTTCAGATATCTAATAAAAACATACAGGACAGAATTGAAAGAAAAAGTTGGCAAGAGGCTCTCCAGAGTGGTGTGATTTTCTGTACTTTTTTGGGAAGCTGATGGGGAAGGAAAGAGAGCCAGAGCTGCAGGGCACAGCGCACTTCCTGAAGCCTCCCTCCAGTGTAGGGGGGCGGGAAATGAGATAAGCTGAAATGGAAAGATAACCAAAGTGTTGTTGCAAATCTGTGAAAGACTCTGTATTGAAAGTGATCTGACATAATTTTCTCTGGTGTCTGTATTTTTCTCTGTCATCTGTGAGTGCAGCAGTCAGAGCACAGGATGAAGACGGGGCTGATGCCAGCAACGGCCGCACAGACACAAGTTCCTCTAATTCTGTTTCCATCAGTAACTCCATCAGCAGCTGTGAAGTCAGCAAGATTGTAAGGAGCCTTCAGATGTCCCTTGCCTGTCTACGACTGTCTCTCCTCATGTGGTTCAGAGCTTTCACAACCCAGTATTAGCACTTCACTAGCATCCCAGCTGTGATCACATTCAAGGCCCTTGTCAGAGGCTCCCTTAATCCTTTTACCAGCATTTTGTTAGAACCATGTTATTAGCCTTTTGCAAAATCACAGAATTGGTTTATGTTTATTTAAAGTTATTTCAAAGGTATTTATGACCTCTCACTGTCTCCTTATGCCATTTCACATTTACTGTTAGAAGGAAAAGATTTTCTTCAAAAGCTGCTTTGCAATTTATTGAAGAAAATTTTCAGGTTTTTTTGCAGTTCTCTAATGCTTTTCCTGTCTATAAGTAACAGTGAGTGAGAAAAGGGGTGCAGATCACAGTTGGAAATTTCTGCATACCATAGCCAAACCGTTTCTTCCCTGCTTGCTGTATCCCCATAATCTCCCAAGGTAGATATTCCATTTTATGTATGTGAGCACTGCCACAGCAGGACAAGCAGACAGAGAGGGTGCTCTTGCAGAGTGTTAATAACAAAGAACAAAACATCTTTTTATAAAACCGTGAAAAATGCTGCCCCCAGGAAATTAATACTATACCCAAGAATAGCCAGGAAAGAACTCCCTGCCACTCGTAATAAGCTTAGCTGGGTTAGGAATATTCTTTGGAATATCTGTTGGTTATTTAGATGACTTATACTGTCTTCCCTCTAGTACAATTCAGAGTTTAGTTTCCAGTGTACTAGGTTAATAATTTAACATATGGAGATCTATATTTTTCTTTCTTATTCCTACTATTTATATATATCTAAGTATCCATACATTCTACTTTTCATCCTCTTCCTCCTATACATCAGCTGTGCAACACATACACCACACATCAAGGGTAAAGTTTATATTGTTTGATATATCAGCCAGTCACGTGGTCACAGAAAAACGTACTGTGCCAGCACCAAGCTGTGCATACTAAGATACTCTAATAGATGAATATGAATGCTCTTGTACGTAGCATTCTGCACATCTAGACTCAATTTTTCTTACTGTTGTGCGTACTGCACAGTACAGAGTACTGCTGGCAAGCTAGCAGCCTAATGCTTCTGTAAGTTAGAAATAATAGCATGTTTGAGATGGTTAACCTTTCTGTCACTTTTTTTTTTTTAAAGCAAACCCTGAGAAGTCGCAATGACAGTATCATGTCAACCACCCCTGAGCCTCCAGGAAATGATTCAATAGTCCGACGTTGCAAAGAGGACGCCCCTCATTGCAGGTAGGTAGCCACGCTGGTGAAATATGCCTGGAACCTCTTGTCACAAGGAGTAGGCAAAAAAGGGCTGTAGATGTGCTTGTCTCTGTCTCTAGTTGGAGAGCTTCTATTAGGCAGCAGGACTAACTTGCTAAACTTCTCAGGGCTGCAGTCCTTCATCCCTCATTTTGTCCAGAGCACTCAGGAATCTCTGACAGTTCAGCTGGGATGAATGACAGTGATACCACTGCAACACTGACATTTTTTAATGTACATAATAAGCAGCAGTACTGAAACAACTAGGCACCAGTGCTACTGGAGAATGTGCTCTACCCTTGTGGACTGATATGGCTTCACTTTTTGCTTTTCAGCTCCATGCATTGGTGTCCCTGTCCTTTCCCCTCCTTCTCTGTAAGCTGCCAAAATAGAGCACAGTTGCTTGAATATCTGTGAGGAATGGGGGGAGGAAGTGGAGAAGGGAGGTGGATTTTGTCAGGCTCAGGGCTTTTTATCTCAGCATAGCAATAAGGGGAAAGAGATACATTGCCCTTTGCTTCACCTTCTGCTGCAGCTTCCACGTCTGTTGGGTCATGGCCCTGCGGACTTCCCCTGTGAGTAAAATCAGATCAGCTGGTGAATGGGAAGTTAGTGGCAGGAAGGAATGAGACCTTGCCTGCCTCACAGTCCCCTAAATGGCACTGACCCCTTTTCTAAAAGTTTTGTAGCAATGCAATACTTGGACATACTGTTTTGGTGTTGATGTCAATAGCATCAGTGTTTGTATCAGAAATATCAGAAGATATAAATACATTCTCTCAAGGTCCCAAGCAGAAGCAGAAAAGAACAGAGCCCAGGCAAACCAATTAGAAGAAAGCAATATATGTGGAGAGTTTAGATCTTTATTAGATCTATTTTCGAGATCTAATCTTTATTAGAACTTTGTTTAGATTTTTAATGCTTTTCAAAACAAACTCCTCTTTGCAGACTGCCACGTTTGCCTCTCTTTCTCTGTGTAAAGCTTTGCAAGACATCTTTCCATTGAGGGCCTTCTCAGCTAGTTCTCCCACATCATTTCCTGGGCTGCTGAGGATTTAGACAGAGTTTATTCTGGTCTCTCTTAGCTTCTCCTATGTTGTCCTCCAAGCCCCTTTTAAAAGTGTGTTGTGTTAATTCAAAATGGAGAAAGAGGGTTGTTCTATTAATGATTTGAATGTTTCGTGTTTCAGGTGCTTAACTTGAAAAGCCTTTGGCATGCCTGAACGTTTACATATTTGCAGTATATGACAGAATGCAGTAAAGATTATACGGATATTATTCAACCTGTAGACTTATTTCACTGCAACTCTGACTATGTTAAGGCATTGGAAGCTCTGGAAGCACTGCAGCTCTGTTCCATATGTTAAGGCATTGGAAGACTGAGCTGTACTGAAATCTGAAAATTTTCCTCAGATGCTCTTTCCCACTGGCATGTGGAAGAAAAAGGCACCCTGGAGCAAGGTCTGAACGTGGCCTTACTTTGTTGAGCAAATAATCACTTAAGTCAAGTATCTCAAGAGCATGCCCAGAAGTTCACTGTAGTTTATAACTTTATAACTATTCTGCTAAGGTTTTTTAATTTGTTTGTGAACATAATCCAAAATAATTGCTATTTGCATTCCAAGTTGCAGATTTCACAGTTCATCTGATCTTGATTTGTGTGAAGAAGTGAGATTATAATTTAATGTAGGAAAAGGTGTATTATTTCCCTGCTTATGCATGGTGTAAAAATAGCTGGTTCTCCCTGGACTGGCTGCAAAAATTCACCCTTCAGCTGAAGCCAGATATGAGGAATATCAGCTCCACAGGAGACCTACAAATCATTCTGAATGGGAAAAACAACAAGCTGTTATTTAAACAGCTTTGCAACCAAAGGACATTCTTTAATGA
Source organism: Ibycter americanus (assembly GCA_035590275.1). NCBI lineage: Eukaryota > Metazoa > Chordata > Aves > Falconiformes > Falconidae > Ibycter > Ibycter americanus. The sequence continues at coordinate 29,361,223 of JAVJGI010000050.1, forward strand.
AGTCCTAGTGAAGCAGACAGATCACCTACTTGGCTGGACCCAATATCCCCAATATCCCTTTAAGAGCAAAATTTTGGTGAATTTTAACTGTTTATTTTTAAGGCCTACCAATCTAGTCATCCTTAACAGGAAAGTTTGTGTCAGTGAGAGCTGGACTGGGACCAGAGCTGTGGCGTAACAGTTTCTGTGCAAAAGCTTGGTACGCCTTGCCATTGTTACTGTAGATATCTGAGTAACCATGCGAGGTACCATTAAACTGTTATAAAATGCTTCAAGTACCTTAAATCAAGCAGGTAAATTACTCCTTTACTGCTGCACCTCAGTCACTTCCCTTGCATTCACTCTGTCCCTCAGTGAGCTTCTGACAATTTTGATCTATCATGGTAAAAAAGCCATGCTGCAGTATATATACAGCAGACATTATGCAACCATTTATCTCAGTGCTGAAGCAGGTGTGGTGTCACACATATGAGACAATCAGTCAGCAGCTTCCCTTTTTCTTCAGCAAAATCTTCATTCCCTCACTGCTTTTAGCAATTCTTCCTTCTGAACCTTATTGCTGCTTCACAGGCTTCCCATGTTGGCTGACACATATTGTCTTCCTGCCATCTTCCTACATCTTCTCTGGGCCCACAAGTATGTTACTTGCTTATTTTTTTGCAGCTGTGCCATTGTCTGATACAACACTTCCAACATCTTTCTTTTTCACAGAAGAAGTTTTTCCTCCAGAACTTAATGAAATCTGCTGAAGTTGGAAATCTGCTGAAAACTGGAAAGTGAACAGCTTTCTCTCTCTCTTCTATTATCTCATGCTTTGTTTTTAATTCCAGCCTGGTTGAAGATGACAATGACAGCTTTGGATATGACGCTTTGGAGCTAGATGGTAAGCAAGAAGACATCATGTATATAGTTTAACTATGCAATCTGTGTGATTAGTTCACCAGCTACAGATTCTGTTAAATAACCAACTCCTGGTCTAAATAAGATGGGGGACACAGTCTGAGAAAAAAATCAAGTCAGTCCATCATAAGAAGAAAACAAAGGTTCAACTAGTGGTAAGAGCAAGAAAGCAGGTATTCCTGAAGAACTAAGTGGGAGAAGGATTAGACTGAATGAACAGATGGAGGGTGCTTGGCTGAGGTTTGCAGGTTGATAAGACCTCGAACCTCAAAATGAGGAAAGCATCAGATTTGCAGGGGAAAGAGTAAAGAAGACAGAGCCAGACTCTTCTCAGTGCTACCCAATGAAAGAAGAAGAGGCAATGGGCACAGACTAAAGAACAAGCAATTCCATTTAAACAGAAAAAGAAAAGTTTTTTTACTGTGAAGGTGGTCACTGGAACAGGCTTGTCCAGAGAGGTGGACTAGTCTCCATCCTCGGAGATATTCAAAACCTGACTGGACATATCCTGAGCAATCTCCTCTAGCTGATCCTGCTGTGAGTAGAGGATTTGACTAGACAGTCTCCAGAGGTCCCTTCCAACTTGCTGTTCTGTAAGATTGATAGGTCCAGTAAGCAGGACTGACTTTCCTTGCCATGGCCTGTGGACATGAATCATGCCTCTGAATCAGAAATTTCCTCTTTCAGCTTTGGTTGGGATCAATCAAACATTCATTTTCCCCTTTTCCATTTTTGTCATTCTATCTAGGACTCATTTTCATTCTTGTTACTCTTTTCAGATGACAGTCATGACAGGCAGTCACATGGAGCTCCTTCGGTGCACTCTTCCTCTTCTTCTCATCAGTCGGAAGGCCTGGATGCGTATGAGCTTGAGCATGTCAACTCCATATTTAGAAAGTTCTCTCTGGAAAGGTATTTGAGATGCCAGTTCACTTACCTAAGACAGAGTCTGAGGGGAAAAGCTGCTGTGGTAGAAGTCCTCCATTTATCTATTAGTTGCTGAAGATATCATGGCAGGGATATGATGTCACAAGTTGTTATTTGACACAAATATCTCATGATACTGTGCTAAGTCTTTACTTCTTTATGTCAGCAGCAGTATAACATGTTATTTTGGAGCCCTTTCATATCCTGTAAACCAGTGAAGGTCATCCTAAAACTTCAAGAACTTCAAGGCAGAAAAAATGTTCTAGAGGCTTAAATTTATCCTTGTGATCTTGTTATCTTGCTGCCACAAGTTGCTAGGTGAGGTACTATTTATTATACATCTGAGTTATTCAGTCATGTCAGGGCACCTGAAGCTATCCAGGTGCTCTTCTCCAGAACTTATGCAGTAATGAGAAGGATTTCTTTTAGAATCCTTAGATCCTAGTGCTTTGATAACACTAAAAGTTTATTTATATGTGTCTCATTTATCATGCATGCATTTAACTCTGCAGTGCTAGCCAAAAGCTGGGATAACTAACTGTTACTTCCTTTCATGAACACAGACCTTTTCGTCCCTCTGTCACATCTGTTGGTCGCATTAGAAACTCCTGCCATACTGTCCAGCGCATAACACTGAATGGAGACAGCCTCAATTCAGAAATCACTCTGGTTGGGGGTAATGACAAAGGCAGCTTTATTAGCTCTGTCAAGACAGGATCACTTGCAGAGAAAGCAGGCCTTCGGGAGGGACACCAAATCCTACTGGTGAGCATATAATAATCAACAGTATTGGATATCTGTCCACCTACATGCATGCACACTCAACACAATACTTTCCTTTGTTTCTTCTTTCATCCTTTTATTAATGACAAAGCATTATGACTCATGCAGAAGATAATCTGCTATTAACTATGAAAATATGAGAAAATAGTATTTATGGTCATTCAACACACACAGACAATTTTGCACTTCACGGTAGTTCTGTATGGAAGAGATCAGAGCAACTGATGCTTTCTTTAATGCTGTATTGTATAGTACAGCCCCTCTGAAAAGACTAGAATGGGATTTGCTCTCAACTTCCGAGTACTTGCCTGCCTGAAAGAAAGTTGATGCTACTCAGCTTAGCATGATGCCTCCTAAATCATTCTTTAGAGTGGCCTATCTTGGGACTGGACATGTTATGAACAAAAATGGATACAGTTGGGATGTGAATGGGAAGAAGAGCTGCACAGCTGCACAACTGTCCCTGGCATCACATAAGCAGGAGTGTGACAATGCTTCTGCTAAGTTGCTCCTTGCTTAGTTTTCTCTCCATTGCTAATGTTCCCAAACCATTTTCCTATTAAAATGCCTCCAAGGGGAAAAAAACCCTACAATTTGTATTCCTGCATTACTTACTGCTGAGGAGCCTGTGATTGTCAAAGAACTAGTTCTGCTGACTGCTAGCACTCCTAATTTGAGAGAAAAGAAATTAAATAATTAGAATGTAATCTGCATCCTGATAGCAAATTGTCTTCATTGTTTAATCAGAAAAAGATTATGCTGTTTAAAAAAAAAATGGTATAATTGACTCAGAGATTGAACCTGCACTGTAGAGTAATATTTCTTTCATATCTAGTTGGAGGGCTGCATTAAAGGGGAAAATCAGAGTGTTCCCTTGGATACTTGCACAAAGGAAGAAGTTCACTGGACAATTCAGAGGTGCAGTGGTCCAGTGACACTCCAGTATAAATCAAATCACGAAGGTAAGACCAAAAGTATTTCTCATCTCATATAGTCCCAGGTCTATTATACTAACTCGTCTGGATGGGAATGACAGAACCAGAATACCCTTTGTATTGGTATAAATCTGAAGCATGCCCACTGATGTTAATTATAGCTACTTTGTGTAACTGGTCCAGCTTTTAGCTTTGCAACTGAGAACCAAAAAAGCCCATATGCCTGTCACTACAGGACTCTGAAGAATTCACATCGTGGGCCAATATCAAGCTTATTTTTATGTACAGTTTTCTGTAATACAGTGTGGTGAGCTGAATCATCTTTACCCAGTTGAAGTCAATTTAGCATTTACCTGATGGAGTTGCCCTGTTTATTGCCTTTGTGGCTTTATCTTATCTTTAACAGCTGGAGTTCATGTGTGGTGAACAGAATTTTATTTTAGTGTTCATGGCCTGTAATGATAATTTCAGGTTATGGATCAAAAATTACATTCGAAAATCCATTTTTTACTGGTGTATATAAATTTGCAGGTTTTTTTTTTAATGCTGGTTAGAGAATTTCAGCTGCATAGATCACACAGGAAGTGATGTCTTTCATTTTCTTTGATGTTTTCAAAGGTAGGAAAGACTATTGCAATTTTTTTTTAAGCACCACTTAACTGCAGATAAAGCATGTTATAGATTGTGGGAGTGCCAATTAAAGCTAATAATAAAGGGAATAGCTTGTCATTAAAACTGGTGGCAGAACTTAAGCTGTACTTACAGGACAGAGCTATAGCTGTGTCTGCACCTTTGCTGCAAAGTTCTGTGTTTCACAGGTTACGTGTGGAGTACTGAAGGAGTTACCTAAAATAGCATTATAATGAGAATATTCTCACAGATTCTGATAACAGCAGCATAAGCTTTTTCTGAATCAGTGCTCCATTAGTGTCATTAAGGTGTAGGCCTGTAACCTTGTAACTAGTGTAACTAGCGCTCTGGAAGTGTAAACCCTCTCGGAGGAGTCTCAGAAATTTGTGCCATGTGCTCCTCCCAGAGGGTGCCCAGGAATGCAGCAGTACTGAGGTCTGACCAGCAGCGACCATGCTTCACCCCTTCCTTCCCTGCTGCAGGTTACCGGAAACTGCTCTCAGAACTGGAAGAAGGGCTGATCACATCAGGGGACTCATTTCATATCCGCTTGAACCTGAACATCTCCAGCCAGCTGGACTGCTGTTCCCTGTCAGTGAAATGTGATGAGATTGTTCATATTCTTGACACCATGTACCAGGGAAGGTGTGAGTGGCTGTGTGCCAGAGTTGATCCGTTTACCGACAGGGACCTGGAAATGGGGACCATTCCCAGCTACAGCAGGTGAGTGTAATGCTGAGTGACCACCACTGAGAGCAGTGGTTCTGTAAACAGGGAAATGAATAACTACTGTAAGAAAAGAGGTATATGTCTTAATTTTTTAGTTAAGGCCTGGTGATGTTAAACTTTATGAGCTATAAAGCTTTACAAAGGAGACTCCAGATGTTACCTGAAAGAATAATGTGGCCTTCACAAAATGTATCATAGGAAAATATGCCATAGAGATTCTTTAATCCTGAACTGCACTGCAGTCCTGCTCATTATTTTGTTTCTGCATTTACTGTGTGGTTCAGTCAGTCCTCACTGCTATTCCTATTTAATCTTTTCTATAGGCTCAGACCCACTGCAACCCATCTTTCTTCTGAGTGATTTCAAAGATGTCTTGATCTATGTGATTCCATCCTTTCTTTCAGAGCCCAGCAACTTCTTTTGGTGAAGCTGCAGCGGCTGATGCACAGAGGAAGCAAAGATGAGACAGAAAGCTCATATAACACTCTTCGGGCACTCCGGGTAAGTATCTACAAACAAGGTCTTTTTAACGCCCAAAACTCCAATGCTACTTGTTGTTCATGACATTAATTTTAAAGAAAGTCCTGTTTACACTGTATGTATGTTTTGATTGTGCCAGGCAATGGGCACCTTATGTTTGCTTTAAATTACATTCTCCCTGGCAATGGACCTAGCTCTGGCACACTATTAACCCTTCCGGCTATGAGGGGGTGCACTTTAAAGTCTAATATCTGTTCTGTTTCTTAGTTAGTCCCTTTCATTCTTCTCTGCCTGTAAGCCTCTAAAGCATCTTCATATCCACATGAGGAAGAAGCTGTGTCCTTGGAGTTAATAGTCAAAATAATTTCTCTCCTACTGTGAATAAGCATCTAATCCACAGAGCTATCATTGTCCCATATTAGAAAGACCTGTCTCTTCCAACCTACACGCTATGGAGAGAAGTGGGATTATCAGGTCTTCACAAACAACAGCCCTGTCAATTTCTCCTTTTCCCTCAGTGAAAGTAATTTGATTTTTCTTTGTTTAGACCCAAGGATTTCATCTTTACATAATTACAAACTAACTTCCTGGTCTATTAGTTACCATAAGTAATTTTTAGAGCCTGGGAGACATATGCTTCTAACATTTGCAGAGACACTGTAGCCAGTGCTTTTATTCAATTTCAATCAAGGTAAAGTGTCATGCATTCCGTCTGTGCTACTGTCCCCACTGATCAAAGGGACAGACATCACTGGCAGAGATGCCAGTGAAAGAAAAAGCTGTGCATACTATTTCTTGGTGCAGAAATTACCTCTTTCATAAGGTGTGGAGAGCAGCTCTCCTGTGAAGAAAGGAGTGCGGAAGAGGAGTAACAGAAGAGTGTTTGTTTCTTGGCATAGGCCATGCTATGTCTACAGTTTGCTTAGAGTACTGTATTTGGGATAGATATCAATCAATGTCCCTTTTGTTGAAAATATAAAACATCTGCTTTTGCTTCTTCTGTTTCTGAAATGCTGTGATTTAAGAAAAAAAGGAGGGAAAGAAAAACTCCTGTTATTTTTCACTAGAATACATTGCAGCCAGAGGAGCCTGCCCCACAGAACGACCCAAAAGCCAGCCCTCGCCTATCCAGAGCAAGCTTTCTTTTGGGCCAAATACTACAGGTAATAAAGTTCAAATGCTCAATGCAATGTCTGAAATAGTGGGGCTAAACAGCAGATATTCTCAGGCTAACCTAATTTCCTCAGAAACTCCACCTCAGGTATAGAAGTTGTATTAGGATTTATTCCTATAAAAAAGAGATTTAATATATGAAAAGGATGAATGGGTTGTGTTTTCTAACTGCTTTTGTGATGTGAGTTGTTTATTTTTAAGTGCGTGCCTTCCATTACTGATGTAGCTTGATGAATCAAACACGTTTGCCATTAGAGGCTGAAATGTGTTTTGCTCGAACCGTAAGGATAAATCCATTGGACTAGACTAAATCCCCCAGTCTCTGTGAGATAAGGTTCCATCAGAAAATGGTCTTTCAATTGTAGGTCAGTGACTTTGAGGGTGACAGAGACAGTGTAGGTGAAAGACAAAGTCTTATGAACATGGTTGTGAAGGTTAGCAAATATACAGGAGAAGGAATTGATATTTGGATAGAGGAATAGTAGGGTGGATGAGGAATGAAAGCCTGAAGCCTATTTCTCAGTGTAAAAATGTGCCATTTGGGAAGCTTTAAGTCTTTCTGGTACAGGAAAGAAGAGGCAGAGTTTTGGGTATAAGCTGTGATACATTTGTGCAAATACTCAAGAGTGGGTATGTTACTCTGTGGTGGACACATCAGTGCTTGTACTGGTGATAGCAAGGAGCTCTGCAAAGAAAAAAACATGCCGCTTAAGTGCAGAGAACAAAATAAGAAATCCCAAAGGGGATTAACAAAGGCTCTGAATCAGATCTATGATATTTAAAGAGCCTTAGAATTCAGTCAACAGATCCATGGAGTCTTGTCTTTGATAGACATAGGTAATTCAGATCTCGTAGATAACAAGTGTGGGCTGATGAATACATAGGAGAATAAAGAATGTAAGAAATGAGGGTCAAATCTCTTTGTTCACCTTTTCAGTTTGTCAGTAGGTCTGAAAACAAATACAAGCGTATGAATAGCAATGAGCGAGTCCGTATCGTCACTGGCTGGCCCTCTGGTCTGGCACGGACCTCATCTGAAGCAAAGAAGCTGTCGCCTGATAAACTGGAAGGTATGGATATAAAATAGTAATCGCTTTTACAGACGTGGCACCGGTGTAAGTCTGCACAAAGGTCTACATAACAGCATGACTGTGAAAAATGTCACAGGTCTTTACTATTGCTAGCATCTGTGGTCCACTCTGTGCAAAAATATGAAAGCATTTGTGACCAAAACTGATTTTGCTAAAACTGCTTGGGGCACTAAGCCTTCATGAGCAAGTTTAGGACGCTGAAACTTCCTGTTTGGTTGGCAGTTCTTCCTAGGTGCTTTCTTGCTCTTTGTCCAAAAACATTTAACTCAAAGTAAGTCAAGCTAACAAGCAGAAAGATTCTCCAAGCAAGTGTCCTGTTAAACCATGAAATAATCTCTTGAAAGCAAAAGGCACTTTATTTAGGCACTATTTAGTATTAGACTGGACATCAAACTACAGGCTGTATAGTAAAGACAACCCTGGCGAAAGAGAAAGGAGGACCAGGATTACTTACCATGCCATTTCTAGTTCATGTGTTTCTCCTTCTTTTTCTCCAAATACTGATGGAGAGGAAACCAGAAGATAAATGTCTTGTTCTTTACTCAGATTTGGATTCCGAAAGTGAAATCAATAAGAGGCTCAGTCTGATCCCTTATAGCTTGGTGAGGCCAATCCACTGTGAGCGCAGGCGCCCCGTACTTTTCACCCCCACCATGCTTGCCAAGACCTTGGTACAGAAGCTTCTCAACTCTGGAGGTGCCCTGGAATTCAACATATGCAAGCCAGGTAATGGGATAAAGGAGGACCATGACTGTTAACCCTCATTGGTGGAAATATGAACATATATATGCATGCACACATAGGGGTATGCACATGTGATAGTTGCTTGAGGTACTTCAAGTCACATCAGAGTGATGTGTACCTATAAATCCTGGAGTTTGAGGATATCTGAGATACTTGAATGTTTTTGAGACAGCCATTGCACATGGTTATGAGATTCTGTGTCTATGAATATTATCCATGTGTATGCTGTGTGGTTGCTAGGATGCCCCTCAGAGACTGAAATGCTGCGAGTGCTCTTTCTTTTTGCATACTGTTTGCATACTGCATATCTAGGCAATGTGAAATTTTGATTAATTTGTTTCTAGTATTTGCTATTATGAGGAATATCTTCCCTAGAGCGACTTTGGGTTTCTATCTCATCCAAGGCTGTGAAGATTGTGCATTTGATCTACTCAAAAGACTGATTTTCTTCCATGCTAAGTATTTACTATTAAAGCAATACGCAGTACCGTGATTGCTGTAGGGCAAGATTGTATACAACACAGCATTAAACATAGCTGACATTTCATTTTTACACTAATATTGAATACCAACCGCATAGCATGCAGTCTTACAGTTATCCAGACAGAGAAACTGGAAAGTTAAGTATTATAATAAATATCCCTTGTCTTGCAACATAAAACAAAAGCTTTGATGTAGAGCTGCAATTCACAAGGGGGCCAGTATCACACATTGCAACCTAAGCCAAATTTTTCGAAACTTTAAACACAAATGTTGGAACACTAAATCCTTGTTTTAGGAGCCTATACTGAAGAGACCTTTTTTTAGCACTTCTCAGCATCCTCCAGCCCTGAAATGTTACTACATAACATTAGGTGCTGGAATTGTATTTACTGTTTTAATTTAATGCCTTCATAGTGTTGTAGCAATTGCCCAAGGACTCATTGGTGCAGGATATAGCTGAGATGCTCAGCTGTGATCAGATTAGGCTTTAATTGAATTCAATGGAAGAAATGAGGCAGCTGTTAAGACAATTCATTGCTCGTCTTCTTTCCCTGAACCATCCTTACATCCTATGTGAAGTACTATGGGATGGTTTTCTAAGCTTTCTGTTGTAATCCTGATTTTGTCCTCATCCACATCTCTTTCCAGATATTGTAACAAAGGAAGAGTTCTTAAGGAAGCAAAGAATGGAGACTATCATCTTCAGCAGAGAAAAGAATCTGAACACATATGAATGTATTGTACCTGCCAATATCGAGGCTGTCACTGCCAAGGTGCTTAGAGTACTCTGTATCCCTTCGATAGGCTGTCTGGGAATCTGTCTGCAATGTATGTTTCTTCTTGAATAAGAGACTGACCAATTTACAGTTGCGTGTTCTCTTGCCCACCTTCATTCTCAAATTTGTATTTATTTCCCCAAATGGTTTTTATTTGTGCTCTTGCTTTTCCTTTTCTTTTTCATCGTCAGCATATCCTCTTATATTCTTGCTCATTCCCTGTGATGACCCACATTGATGCAGCAAAATATCCTTTCATTTTATATGCTTCATCCCTTATTCATTTCCTTTTCATATCATAAGTATATATGGATGTGAGAGAGTAAAAGATACAAGGACCTAGACAAAAGAAAGGATAGCCTGAAACACAGACACAGGGGTGTACAGTACAAAGATAACAATGTTGAAGACAGAGATCTTGTGTCAAGTAGAGTAGATTTGATGCACAGCATGGAAAAAATGAGAATTAAAGTGATGGTTTTTTCTCTCACAAGTAGTTGCAGTAGATGTTCCTTCTGCACAAAGGGCAAGTATGTGTGTTTGTGTATATATGTAAAACTGGTATTTTATACTCTTAATCTTTAGAACAATCCATTTCTATTTTAAACCTCTTCAGAAAGCTATTAAGCTCAGCTGTTATTTGACTGACTAGTTTTAAACCAGTAGGAGGAGTATGGACTTTAAATGTATATTTGATTAAAAGGTTTTAAATCAGTACAATGGTAAATGGAGAGCTTTTCAGCTGACCCTATAAGGTATGGATACCTTTATCTCGACATTCCACAGCAGTGAATGTTCCTTTGTGACACTGTTATGACTTTGTTTTTAGAACAAGCATTGTCTCCTGGAAGCTGGAATAAGCTGCACAAAGGATTTAATCAAAGCCAAGATATATCCTATTGTTCTCTTTATCAGAGTCTCAGAGAAAAACATCAAGAGGTTCAGGTAACGTATCAAACCTTTTGCATATTTGATATTCTGTCTTATTCAGTGAATAATTCTCAAATCCAATAATGTTCTCACTGAGAGAAATAAACCTCTTCTCTTCATCTGGTGCTTCTATGTGCACTATTTCCTCCCGTGACTCCTCCCTGAAATCTTACAACTGGAGAAAGTAGGAATTCCCCAAATCTAGCACCCTTTCACTGTCACTGATAACAATGAGCACTGTGGGAGGATAAGACTGAAGAATATGTGGTTTTCTCCATGCTCAGCACTCCCACAGCATTTCTTAAGGTAACGCCAGCTGGAAGAGGAAAGGTCATAAACAGTTGCACTCTCCTTTCATTCAATCCTCTTAAATTGTTTCCCCATAGCAAATATTTTTCCTTGGGGGCAGCATGGAGGTAAGGGGAAGATAGACTGGGAATAGCTGTATTCTCCACTGCTTTTATTGCTTGTATACAGTCAGCAGAAAATAAATTCTTGATGGGACAGCCGGGACTACAGGATTAATTTAAAATATAAAACATTTATTTTTGGTCTGCTCATTTGATACAGGAAACTATTGCCGAAGCCGGAGACTGAAGATGAGTTTTTACGTATGTGCCGTCTGAAGGAGAAAGAACTGGAAGCACTGCCATGTCTTTATGCCTCTGTAGAGGCAGATGCATGGAGCAGTATTGAAGATCTTATCCGAACAATAAAAGACAAGATTGGAGAAGAGCAGCGTAAAACCATCTGGATAGATGAAGATCAGCTATAAAAGTCAGTAAAATGGAGCTCTTTGGTGACAAAAGGACATATTCAGGGGGAGCAGGGGCTTGCAGAATTCTCTGATTAGGTGCCCAGTGCTCTGTCCTGTTTCACCCTTGCTGGCTGGGGACTTCCTGCTGGCAGAATGCATGTATGGAATGGAACTGGAGCTGTGTGGAATAGCCAATGTCTCTGGTGCTGGGGATCTAGGATGTGGATCAGACCACAGCCACCACCACAAATTCTGACCCACCAGCATCTCTTAAAGGACAGCAGCTGTTTAACATGTGAAAAGGACAAAGATCTTGAGAGGGAGCTTGGGGTAATTTATTATGTTAAAAATTTGACTCATTGAAAATTTCTGATGAGACCAGATAAGTGGCATCTAAGAGGAATAAAGCATGGGGATTGGGCTAAAGGATATGGAATTGACATGTGCTCCACCATTTCCCTAAGATGAGATTCTGAACATAGCCAATTAAGGAAGCTGGAGGCTGGTTGGTAGCAACAGCAACACTACCACTGATGGCCATGGCAGCTCTGTAGCCCTGTTTCTCCATAACCGTTTTAATCAGAAGAGAAGAAAGCTATAATTCCTGGCATTAATAAACAAGACATTTTCCCCTTCCTTTTTAAACCCCAGTTTTATTTAACAGTTTTGCAGATTTCCTTTGTTCTCCTGGCATTTACAGGAAAATAGACTCCACTGTCCCAGTGGTACATCAGATCTTTCCAGGTCTGCCAACGTTTCATTTAGTTTATCCCTGCCTCTGCATTGTATTCATTTGCACAGCTCTCAATTTTTAACATTTTTTACTTGTGGAAAATACCATGGTGCCTTCTCCAGACAACAGATTTCTCTGTTTCTCTACTGAAATCTGTATTTCTCTACAACACCATCGCCTGCCAACATGCCTGCTCTCAACAGGAGGAACTGTTCTGAGAAGAAGAAAAGGAGAACTTCATAAGCCAGTAATCACTGTGAGCCACTCAGTCTTTGACGTCTCTGCCACGACTGACAGCAAGGAGACCAGCAAGCATCACACTGTGCTGTGGCCAAGAAGGATAATATTTTCAAAAGTGTGTACATGACTTAGAAGACCACATCCCACTTCCAAAACCACTTAACTCCTCAGAGAGTTTAAGTTCCACTGATAATGAGTGGGACTTAGACTCCTAAATCTTTTCAGTCTTCTAAAATTTTCCCTCTATACATTAGAGACTGTATTGAGACTGCCAAATTGATTCAATAAAACTGACCAGGTAATAATGACTTGCACAATTGCTGATCTGAAATGCAATAAAAATTGACCTACAGACAGAGTTGTACGTCCCATTATCCTTAGATCCTTCATTCCTTGTCATATCCCTCCCTTTTAAGATGCACTTAGTAACAAATCTACCTTTGCTTCTGTGTGCATCCCAAGTCCCCCATCTAGGTGCTTCAGGCTGGCGTGCAGCAGCTGGCAATAAAAAGACAAACAGAATCCAAGCAAAACATCTGGACTGGTTGCCCTCACTAGATTAACTGCTACGTTGTCTTTGCAATGAGCTTCTGATGTTGTGGGTGTCTCTCAGGTAGGTTGGGTCAGTTCATGTTGGCTTGTGAGATTGTGCTTTTCTGCTCTTCTCTTTTATGCACATCATTTTTTAACTCATGATGTCTTCTGAAAGTCATTTATGTCACTTTACATCTAATTTCTGCTGCTCTGTTTCTCAAATTATTAATGTTTGAAAGACTGTTCATAGCTAGCATTTCACAGAGAATAGCTCTTCACCTGCCCAATGCCATCTGTTTGGACTGAGCAAGCAGGGGGACACTGCTATTTGCAATCTCTTTACAAAATACAGGCTGCATATGCAATCTGCAACTCCCTCCAGGGCAAAGAATAACAACCAGTTGGGGTATATAAAGAACAAATTGGATGAGTCTTCAGAGATCCTCTGTAGCTCAAGCAGAAATAAGAAAGTATCAGTTGGAAAAGCTAAGCCTTCAGGAGCATTTTGCATTCATTCCTAATGTCCTGATAATGCAACCTTGTGTAACAGCTGCCTGTGGTTTGCTACTGCCCCTCTTGTGATAGCTTTTGAGTCCACAGCTGAGCAATGGGAGGGACTGTAAGAACATTTCTCAGCTGCTTCAGCAAAAAGTTCAGCCAGGTCAGCGTCAGATCCCTTCAGGAGCAACCAGCTGACTGCTCACCGGACAGAAATCATAGGATGTCCACGTCCCAGTGGCTGTGCCACAGGGATCAGTAACATCTGGTGGAATGGCTAGAACAGATGGCTAGTGGGGTGGAGGGGATGGAGTATGTCAGATTGCCATGGTTGTTTCTACAGTGATCTTCCCTCACTACAGCTTTATTTCTGAGCCCTCTTTACATGGACAACAGCTGTGGATGTGATTTATCTCACTTAACTTTAGACATAAGAAAGGTATATGCCAAAGTCTAAAGGAGGTTCCTTTTACAATGAATAGAGATACACCTCTGAAGAGCTATTTGTCTAACTTACTGTAGATGGCTATCTAAGGATGAGATGAATTGCCCTTTGAACCATCTGGGTTTTTTCATGGACTATAGAAAGAAACTAGAAAATTAGCCTGGGCTTTAGCATTTAGCTTTTCGATCTGTAATTTGGGACAGCTAAACCACCTTATAGGAAAAGTCAAACAAGAGATTGTGGCAGAAAACGAGATGAGATCTAATTATTTCTGTGAAACAAGAGAGAGGGAATACATGGAACAGACTTTTCTTCTTGGTATCAGAGTACACGTCCTGTAAATTCCCAGCTCTGCAGACACTAAAAGGCATTGTGGTTGTCTACTCATGTGTTGCAAAGCCACCACTCTCTTGTTAAGTGAAGTTCACTGTCAGAGCCATGTGCTGTAGCCTGCATAACCTTCATCTCTCTTTGACTTAGTGGAGAAGGACTGAAAATTATATCCCCCCTTGAGTTCTGGGTGTGAACTCAAAGAACAAATCTATAGCTGGAGTACGAGTTGCAGAAATGCAACAGAGCAAAAGGAGCAATTATCATTTACACTAGCTGAAGATTTACACTACACTACACTTCTAATCTAGATCCAAATGTTGTCCACCTAAACTACAAAAAATTGACCTCTGCATCTTTTGAAATATATTCAAGTCTACAGGCTTGAAAAGAGGCCGTGAATTTCCCTAAAGGTCAGTGTTGGAATCAGGGTGGATTCCAAGTCCTGAACTGGTAGATTTGAAATGCAAAGTTGGAACTTGGGCTGCAGACCATTGCAGTGTTTTTCATTCTGCTAAGTCTCACTTGTGAGATACTGCTTTAATCTACCAACTACTTCCCTCCTCACATATACATCCAATATATACAAACCTGGGTTCCTCATCACATATGCAGATGCCACCTAGGCATAGCCAGCTTCAGTAGTGATTGTATGGTTGAAAAACTGGAAGCAATGATTAAAAGAACAACATGGAAATTGGAAATGTTGTAAATGGTTATTGTAAACAGTTTCACAACTGAACCCAAAGCAGACTCAGCCTGATCGTATCAAAGTGTAAAGATGTGACAAGTTTTATGGTGGATTATTCTTTGGGTGTTGTTGTATTGTTAGATAGCACTTGGTATAAGATTTGTAATCAACTACTAGACTTGCAGGTCTAGTATGAAATTCTACCACTGAAATTCTACCACTGAAATTCAGACAAATTCTCTAACTCAGTTTAATAAAGGGAGAAATTCAAGTTGCAGACCCAAGTTTGAACTGGATGCCATGTGTGGACACCAGAGTTCAGACCAAACTGCATGACAGACACGTCTGGATACCAGCTGCATATGTCTAAGGTAAGCAACCTTTACATCAACCCATTTTAAAATCAAATCACTCATGGTTTTTAATTGAAGTCTGGGAACATTTGTCAGCAATTTGTATTTTAAGTTAGAAAGGAGCACACAGGAAGTCCGGGCAATTGTCCTATATTTGGTATGCTACTTTTTTTGTAAAATGGTGTAAAGCATAGAATATGCTTTCAAAATGTATTATTGGAAAACTACTTCTTTCCTTTAAGAGCCCACAATAGTTTGTTGAGAATTTTTCAGATGTAGATTGTTCTTTGCAAAATGTTGCTGAAAAATTGGCCACGAGAAAATGCAATTGGAAAAATTTTCAGTGGAATATTTTCTGTTAGAAAAGTGTGTTTTCATCCAAATCAATTGTCTATGGAAATGTTTCCGTTCTAACATTTTGGGGGTTTAAAAATTCAAAGTATTTCAATAATACTGAAGCAGTCCTTTTCAATATTTCACATGCTTTCAATCTTTTACCTAAAAACATTTTTTGTTTTTAATTTTTTATTTTCATAGTTGAAATAGTTTTACAAGTCTACATTTAAACATTTGATTTGATTGAAACAGTTGTTGAAGAAAATTTTGTATCTTATGTTTATATCCTACAAAATAATGGAAATAATGGCTTATAGCTATCAGATGTGGTATAATGTCTATGATCATGAGAAAAAACCAAACTGAACCTGGCTTTGCATTTTGTTTAACTCCGCTGCTAAAATGATGTATTATATAAGTCAGTATCATGCAGTTCAGCACATTGGGGAATTGTTGCAGGTAAAAATTTCATGCAAACTTTATTACACAGAATTTGATATACCTTTGAATCAGAATTCTGGCTGGAGGCTAAGCTGTCAATCGGTCTGTCTGCAGCACAGACAGCTCTGGCAGCACAATTTGCAAGGGAGTACGAACACACACAAAGCAGACTTTTGCCTATGAACTTTAAGTGGAGATAGTTGCCAAAGCTGGAAAAGTGCCTGTAAACCTGTTAGGGGTTTCTGTATTCTTTTATGCCAAGCTACTTTAATGGCCGAGGGTTTGAAAACTGTAGCAAGGATGAAGTCAGAGAGACACTATTCAGGTAGACTGACCAGCTCTGGGGGGTTCAGACTGTGTGAACCCTGGGGCTGTCACGCAGGTTACAACACTGCATGAACACATAAGGCTGAGATGTTCAAGCAGCAGTTATTATGCTGTCCCCTGGAGACTGGAAAAGCAAAACACAGGGGTTTGGGACTTCTGGGAGAGCAACACTCTAAGATTTTGCAATTATTTGAATTGAGTATTCCAAATGATTCAGCATTAATCAGCTTATACTCTGAAGCCTATCAGATGTGTTCCCCTTTGGTACAGTTCCTATCTCCCTTGCTCTCATTCAGTCCTGAGAACTGAATAGTATAGCACTATTTTGTGCTATCTACCATTAGGTCTCTTCTCCCAGATAACAAGCGACAGGACAAGAGGAAATGGCCTCAAGTTGTGCCAGGAGAAGTTTAGATTGGATATTAGGAAAAATTTCTTCACGAATAGGGTGGTCAAGCATTGGAACAGGCTGCCCAGGGAGGTGGTGCAATCACCGTCTCTGCAAGTGCTTAAAAAACTAGTGCTTAAAAAACTAGTGTAGATGCGGTGCTTAGGGACATGGTCTAGTGGTAGACTTGGCAGTGCTGTGTTAATGGTTGGACTTGATGATCTCAGAGGTCTTTTTCAACCTAAATGATTCTATGATTCTATGATTAAAAAGTGCACAAGATTTCAACTAAAAGATTGTGATTCCTTTCTTGTAAGTTACTTTGTTTTCCCCATTTCTCCTGCTTGCTCAGTTTCCAGAGTTCCTGCTTGCTCTCCACCCCAAGTAATAAGTGGGCTGATTCAGGGTTTGTAGCTCTGAAATCCTTCATCAGAGCACTACTCTAGGCAGCGGTCTAGTGCACCAAAAGATTAAGGAAAGTATGTTAATTGAAACTGCAATTCCAGAAAAACCTTGTGCTTTACCAGATGTCTGTAGAAGAAACCATGGATTGATGCAATGTGCCTTTTGACTTTGGAGACCAAATCCTGGTGCGATTCTTGGTTCAAGCACAGTGAATAGGGTTCTTTTGCTCTGACAGCTTGGCAGCACAGCACTGCCTGAGATATCCCTCCTGGCATAGCAGGAGTTACACTGACACAGCTATGTGGGAGTCCTGCCTACACAGTACCTGGAGGAACTGGGGTAACTATTCTGTCTGACACTTCCCTGAACAGAAAACCTAATTCAGCCAACACAGTGCTGAAAGACTATAACATGAAATTTCCCCCCATATCTTTCAGGTACTGCAGAATTCTGCCATGGACCCAGAAATCACACTTTGTATTTCTGCAAAACTATCTCTAGCCCTCAGGAATGGTCCTAGACCCAAACACTGAAGAATCTGTGCCACTCTCACAGACCTTCCCTCTACTCTTTCTAGTGCAAATGTTGATGTCTGTCTCCAAGCCTGCAAGAGCAAACAGTAGTCCTCCCATCCCTGCAGTTTTCATGTGTAGAACTAATCCTTCTTTATGAAGAAGGTGTTGTTAATGTCTTTGTACAGATAGAGCAAGTGGACAGAGAGCTGACATGGCTTGTCCATTCAGGTCAGCCACATGGTCTGGCTCCCTGACCCCTGCATGGTGCTGGCTCCCCTCGGTCTACACTGCTCTAGTATCAAGGCGCTGAACAAGAGTATAATGCAAGTCTGGCAGCTGTGTCAAGGATTTGAGTGGTGGCTGCCTTAAGTGGTGAGATTTCTAGTTTGATTTGAGAACTCTACCAGTAAGCCAAGTTAGAACAACAGGAAGCTCATCCACCCTCCCTCCCCCACCTCCTTTTTTCTGTTCCTCTGCTGCTGAAACTTTCTGATGTTCAGATCAGAGGCTCTCCGGGGTTAAATGCATCATTAGTCACTGAAAAAAAGGGGGAAAAAAAGACCCTTTCAAAGCAGATGGTGGGTGATAGAGAACCCGTTTGAGAGTAAATATCTACAACAGCATGTCTGCTTCATCAGATATTAGCATCAAAAGCCGTCTGACAATTTAGCAACAAACAGCAATATTGATTTTCTTCCAAACTACAGATACAAAAAGACAAAGATGGAGAGATGACTCTTTCATAGGATCCCCATCATGCCTGGGCAAATAACGAGACAAGACTGCCAGACAGTACAGTACCTGCAACACCCAGTCCTGTCAGCATGATAACAGCAGCCTGCAGATTAGAGGTTATTAAGGGATACACGAGATAGTTCAGCTCCACTCTTGTCAGGAGTGTGTGCAGAACGGAGTGTTACCATCCCAGGGATGAAGAACTGGGACTAGGGCCAGGACCAGGCTGTTCCCACCAGGGAAAATGGGAAATAGTGTAAAGTAGTGGAGCTAGGATGGAGTATGGAGAAGCCCTGGAATGCAGCTTGCTTCCCTTGTTATTTTCAGAGGGTATGTGAATTAATTGCTGCAAAGCAGTCTGAACAGTAATGGCTACCACTCCACCTGTCCCTCCCTCAGATACAGCAGTCATCCTGACTTTTGAGGGCACTGGCAAAATAGCCAGTTTGCTACCTTGGCAATCTGGAAGAATTCCACCTGAGAACTAAGATGTGACTGTTTTCTCCTTTGTTCTCTGTCCCATTAACTTCTTTTTCAGAAGTTGGTAGAAAAGCCTGCTTGCGGCCAGCGGTCAGACCTTGGAACCATTTCTTGATGACAAGCATTTGGTATACCTAGTCCTTTGCAGAACAGCTTCCTTCTTCTGATTTAAATTCGCTGCAACTAGTGGTCTCACATCAATTATGTACACTTCTCCTTGTCTCTCTGTCTGAAATGTCAGCGAATCTGATCATTTTTGCTCACAGAAGTGGGGAACTAACAAGGTATTCTGGCACAGCCTGCAGTGATTGCATCTACTGAGGCATTAGCAAAACAGCAAGGAAACAGAAACAGGGACTGAAACTTGCTGAAGTTCAATCCCCTGCTCAAAAACTAGTATTCAGAGATTAACTCCTAACATAGTGCTTAAGAAGGCACCAGGACACATCAGGACAGTGCTCAGGAAGGGCTACACAAGGCAATCACTAGCCATGGTCTTGGGGACATCCAGAATGTTCAGGAAAGAAATAACCATGGTAAGTAATAAAGAATAACTCATAATTAAACTGATTTATTCCTGGCATAAATGGACACAATTCTATTACCTTCCACTTCTGTCTAAATGCACCAGAAAGTACTATGCTGGGTATCAACTGACCTAGCTGGAGTTCTTTATAGTAACATTACTGTATTGTTAAAATACTGTTTTAAGGGTCCGGTTTTGGTTGTTGCTTCCATTTTTGCACCCTAGAGAAAGCCAGTGTGGTAAACTTCTATTAAATGAATGT
The DNA here is from genome assembly GCA_035590275.1 of Ibycter americanus. Lineage (NCBI taxonomy): Eukaryota > Metazoa > Chordata > Aves > Falconiformes > Falconidae > Ibycter > Ibycter americanus. The sequence continues at coordinate 29,380,800 of JAVJGI010000050.1, forward strand.
GAAAAATTGATGCCTGGTTCTAAGTGCATATTTATAAATATAACATCAAATCCAATGGCTTACAACAGCTTCTCTCCCAAACAGCTCTGCCCTCCAAGCACTGCCTACCCTGCTGTAGTAATAGCCTTTCTCTGACTGGCGTCCTGAAACAGTCAAGCAGTCTTCCAAAGACAACCTTATGCTGGTGAGATTTAGCTTTGTCATTGTAGTATGTCTGCAGCATTTACTTCGCCATATCCTGGTGCTGAGCTGATTTGCTCATTATCAGATTGATGTTTATTAATCAAAGCAGTAACAATGGGACAGCGAACCTGGAATACAGCACAGACAGTGCTTCATTTGTTCCAATTGATTTTCCTATCACATTTTATTACTACTATTTACTTTGTATGCCTCAGGAAGATTGAACTGCATTGTGCAGTAGGGGTACATATTTGAATTTCTCTTCTTTTTAGCTCTTGCTATTTCTATTATGATAGAACAGTAGGTTCTTCCAGAAACTAAGCCATGACCTTCTCTGCTATAAAACAGCATATGGAGATTTTGTGATAATTAGACTCCACCAGTGTGTGAAGTCCTGCAGGTGGAGTCCTAGGGAAATCCGTGAGAATCATGGATACCGAGCACATCTGAAAATTAGATCTCCAAGATGACGCCTCACAAATTCTTAACACTGACCAGAACCATTGCTGTAGCTAAAGCAGCTAGAAGGTATAATGAAAAAGCATGCAGAATAGGCATACACACACACTTAGGCTAGGACAATCGATTAGTTTCAGGATGAGGTTTTGTCTTGCAATAAAATTCAGGGAGAAGATGGTGATGGTGTTTTTTTCCTGCTTCTGCCTAGCTCTTTTCTAATGTCTTAGATCATTGTTCATAGGCTGGATCTTGCAGACTTCAGCCAGCACATCTACACCATCAGGGAAGACCAGATGATTACTGTCAGGAGGTATGTGGTGGTTTATGGACGTTAATGCATGGGGTCAACAAAAAGCCAAACAATGGCAGATGCTGTAAGATTGCACTAATCATCTCCTTTCCATAAACAAGGCTCACTGAGAACCAAAAGTAACATAAAAACTGCCTGAAAAAAATATCAAAATCTGTGGTGAAACTCCTATTTTCAGCACAACTAGGATTTTACTCTAGAGGTTTATAAGCATTTGAACTATATTTATTCTGAAATTGCCCCACTCAACGAGTACAACAGGAAACCCATGCTTGGCTGCAACTGTAGGTGTCAGATGCAGTTGCGTGGGGAGGTGATGAGAATATATTTTTTAAAAAAGCTTTGTTTTCTACATTATTTTTATAATTAGCCTAATTCAGGAGTGAGGAGGCAGCTAGCAGGTGGTAGCATGTGTCATTAATAAAGTTCAAACCAGAAACCAGAAATAGTCAGCTGAGCTGAAAGTTTCCATGGGCTCTTCACTGTTACTGGAAATGTGACAGTCCCTTACACAGGAATTTCTTTCTTATCACATGTTTTATCTTGCTGAGATACTGTTTTGCAACTTAAGCAGAATGTGTATTTCTGTGTGCATGTGCAAACACACATCTGTACGCACATGTGCACCACACAACACAATGGGTCTTTATAGACATGAGCAACATTATCCTCTTCGGGAACGTGCCACATGACATCAGGTAGATTTGATATTTTTTTTACTGGCAGAACTGCTTCTTTTGTCCTACTAGCAGAAGCATTTGGGTTTTAGAGCTGAGTTGTAGTGCCCTGGCCCCGTCTCTGAAGTACATACATACACTTGTCCGTTGTCCAACAGTGTCTGAGTAGTATGACTTCAAGCTTGTCTGATGGTTCCCCATCCTCCTGCAGCTGATGACCTTGAGCTGCACTAAATAATTATTTTCCCACTGCGTTTTTTCAGCAGCAGTAGGAGTAATTGAATGATTGTAAAATAGGCCACTAGGCCACTAGGGGTTAAGTGAAAACTAAAATAATGCCGTCTATGGGAACATATTTTGGTCACACTTAGGTCACAGTCAGATAAAGGGTTAGGAAATATCAGCCTGAGACTTTAACATCACAAATGGGTTTCTGCAAGCACAGCTTGTGAGTGATGGGAGGGAGTGAGGAAGAAGGGAGGAGAATATACAGATACTGGTGGTGGATTTAACCTGGACTAACTTCAGACACCTGGGCAAGATTCACTCAAGCAGTACTGATCAGAGTGGAAACATTAAGTATCTTTGTTAATCTGGCACTGTTTCGTTCATGCTGTATTATTATTGTTATTAGAACCTCTGATTTACTGTGTCCAGCCTGGATCAAATTCAGCAGCTGTATTTCTCAAGATTATTTTTTCACCCTTTCTTATTGAACCGCGTTTATGGCAGCAGCAGTTTTACAGCTTTTTAAAAGAATGATGTCTCCCTCCAGTGGTGACATGATGCAGCTTCGGTTTCCAAAATCAATGAGGCTGTGTGTCAGAGTAAATGAGTGTGCATGACAATACACTTTTATGTGAAATAATTTTGTGACACACAGAAGAAGAAAATGACCCTTCATTATTAGCCACCTATTTTTATAACGTTCCTCCCAGAAGAACTACCCTGTCTCTTTGAAAATCCTCTCTTGTATAGCAAATCTCATTTTAATACTATTCGTTTTAATAAAATAGTTTAATACATGCAAAATAGCACTGAATTCCCACACAATTTGCATGTTTTACCATTTGAATACTAATAGTTTCTATCTATTGATTCCCAAGTTGTACAATAAAATACTGAGTTGTGTCCCATCACCCTGTGACATGAGGTAATACAGTGCTTTAGACATTTTGTAGAAAAAAATCTCTTTGGATTAAGCTGTTTTCAGTTAAGAAAAGACATGTTCAAGCCCTGGTCACTTTGTAACAGAAAGCCATATGATACAAGTGCACTGGGGTGAAGAGATATTGATTTACCTTCTGTAAAATAAATGTAAAGTCAAAAGCCTGAGCATTTTTCAGCACCTCTCCAGTACTCTGCCTGCGTTGTGTGACCCTTGCTGCAAGCCCCAAGTCTCAGATCATTCTGCCTGCGTTGTGTGACCCTTGCTGCAAGCCCCAAGTCTCAGACCTTTCACTATACATCCTACACCTTTCTAATCATCCCTGAATTGCAGGTTCATATTATGAGTTGGAAAACTTTTGTGGTCTGTGCTGTGAGCCACAAGGACTCCCTTATTCATCCATTTTGTGTTCCTTACTCAAGTTCTCTGTTTTTCCCATGTCTCTCCTCACATTTCCATATCAGAGATGAACTTAATAAACCACTTTTCTTGACCTCCCTATGCCTTACCGTAGTCCCAGTAGAAACAGTGCAATATTAAAAAGGATATTAAAATAGCAGAGTGATACCTCAACATGGGAAATGGCAAGAAACATTATTCTATTTAAACCAGTATTTAGTGTTAATTATGCTTTTCCTTCCAATAGTGAATAACCACTCAGTGCTGAAATTGGACTTGCTCAGAAAGGGTTCCATGTGATTATTTTATTATAATATGTCAGTAGTGCTTGTAGTTACCATTCTGCTGATTTCATGCCAAAACAATGAGCTTGAGCATCAGCTAAACAGTTCCCCTTCTTCTGAGTATCATAAATGGATTGGAGAAAACATATTGGAGCATTTTCTTTCTGAGCTCTTTCATCATCAGAACTGTGATATAGAGCAGCTTTCTTCAGTGCTCACTATATCACAAACCGTTGGCTAAAATATGAATATATTTTTGAAGATAAAATGTTATCTTGTCTCTTCCAGGAGAATGCATTCTCATTCTGTTTATTTTGGGGTTCTGGTTGTACTTTTGCCCTGTCACCCACAAACATTCGTTGTATGTTTCTTCCTCCTTCTGTTCTAGCCAAGGTTATAAATTAAAATTCAATTTCATTAAAATTGTAAGTAATCTTTCTCTGGCTCTCATTAGTAATGATTTGGTGCAGGGGGATCCCGGCTGCTCCCACAACTGTAATTCAATTGGACGCACCAGCCCTTGTTCACAAATCGCTTGAGCTGCACTTTCTCCACAAATTTATGGCATCAGCACTGTCCAGAGGTTGAATTACAGCTGCAGGTTTGATCAGGGACTGCATTATTCTGCATCTAATCCCTGCATTCTGACAGCAGCAGGGTTGGGGGAGCACTGTTGTTTTACAGGAACTGTGCATTGTTCTTCTGCTTTTATGCCAGGGGCTGAAGTGCCTTTGGAATCAGGGAACTGTCAGCCCAAAGCTACAAGCAAACAACAAGCTCAAAATGACATGGTGTATAAATAACAAACATGGAGACAGTCAAAAGCCAGCACTCCTTCTTCTGCACTCCTAAATTACTGGAATGGTGATTGGCCACAAACTGTGCTCTTGCATCACCAGATGCTATTTGAATATATTGATGCTCTCTGAATATATTGTTGAAATGTGACTCTCCGCTTTTACCCAAAATGAGGGATGTTGATATTCACTGGTGGCAGAAAGTCACTTAAACATTGATTAAATATTTCAGCCAGAAGCCATATTCATGCATTCATTCACATACAAGCCTTTCCTCTTGAGCAGTGATCTGCAACCTACAGCATTCTTGGCAAAAAGGGTACGTCAGCAGATCTGCAATGGCATGCAGTAGGACCCATGCCATTTTCCACAGAGCTAATATGTCACCCATCAGCTGACAGCCAGGACTTTGCCTCCCGCAAGGCAATATGCCCCCAAACCCACTTGTACCCACGGTTTAAGCCTAGTGGAAAACAGAAGCCTTTATCCCTCCTAGAAACACAGCATTGTCATTCAGCTGACAGATGCAGGGGATTGTGGCTCAGTTTGGAATTGATCTTCATTAGAACTAGAGAGGTACACGCCCCAGGCACATTTAACCTCAGCTTAGTACAGGGGAAAAAACTGGTGCATCGCCTTGGAAAATTTCTCCTGCTTTAATGTATATGTATGCATGTGTTCCAACACACAGCAGATCCATAGCTAGCATGTATCAGTATCTACTACTCATTTAATTACGCTGTACTGTTAAATCATTAATGGAAATCACCGAACATGGGGCAGTAAGGTAGCTTCACCATCATTCTGCTTCTTCCGGCTTCTGCTAATTTTCTTGTGTAGTTTTGCCTGGTTTAATAGCAAAATCTGTCATATTCTAGTTTTGCACAAATCCTGGGAGGCAAATTATAAGAGATGTGGAGCAATTCCTATTGACTTTAATGAAGGTTGTGTTTTTTAAGAACTACTTTAAGATGAAAACTAAGGTCCTTTTATTTCTTTGTGCAACCTTGCCTTTTTTATATGCTTTGTTGTTGGACAGACTCTGACATGAGACAGGGTATGGGAAATGTCTGCTTTCATATAATAGCTCAGAGCAATAGCATTTGGCTACTGGATTGCAGCTTTTAGATGAGCTGTCTGAATCACCTGTTGTGTGCAGTCCCTTGTGGCTGCAGACACCCCATGCAGGATTCTCAGTCACTGTTTCCCAGGTGTGTTCCAACATGTTTTCAGTGTATTTTAGTTCTTTCATTTGCTCATTTTTTATTCCTTTGCAAACTGAAATATATATTTTTCCATTCCTAATTAACTCCCTGCCACCCCACTTGTGGTAAAACCTGATTTATTTCTCCTTCTCTGCACTGAGAGGACAGGATACTTAATCTCCTCTGGGTGGACGCTGAAACACTGTCTGAATAAAATGCTGATCACTCATCTGGTTAGTTCCTGCCAGCTCTTCTCTGCATTCCTGCCACCTGGGTTTTGCATCATTTGCTATCATTTCTTTAAATGACAGAGTCCCTTCCTTCTCCATTTTTGGAGACTAATAATTCCTAAATTAGCTAGTAGTCACATTTAGGTGTGCCATGTGAGTGTTTATCCCTTCATATGATCTGTAAGACCATAAATATGTACAGACTAACAAGGATTGTTTGGATAAATAGTTTGAAAGGGTATTAAGCCACAATTCATTGCACTTGCTGTTCTTTAGGAGCATTTTTTTGTGGATAGGGACCCACTTTTAGTATTAATGTCTGCTTGGTAGCTGCAGAGAAATAAAGAAGGCTTGGGATCCCCCCATTCAGGGAGCAATGAATAAACATGTTGTAGAAAGAAACAAATACAGCAGCCCAATGAATTAGCATTTTGAAAGCCTCTGTGTTTGATACCCATCTGCAAAGCAAAGAATGAATATCAGATATATGTGGATGCATGCATACATGTTTGCAGTGGCAAGCTCTTTCAGATGGCAAACACTCACTGTAAGTGCCAATGTTTTTGCACATCTTGAAAATATTTGTGTAAAAATGGAAAGAGAAAAGATTGCCCATCTGCAACGTGTAGTGGAAAATTATGTGGGCAGAATGTACATGTGCTAAGTGAAGGGAGCCAGGTGAAGGAGGTGAAGAATCAAGATTTTTCTCCTTCATGCTGAAGCCGAGAGACTCATTTAGTGACATCTCTAATAGCACGCTTTTCAGATGCACATCCATTCTGCCTCTCCTTTGAAACTAACCTGGGCTGAGAAACTTCACAATGAATTCAGCCAAAGGGCTTGGAAGCTTGGCCTGCCAGCCCATTAATGGTCTCAGGCAAATACTGTGGACTCTGTTCTATTTATTCATCCTAAAGTGTAGGTGTTAAGAAATATGAGGCTGGTAAGTGGGTGACAGGCATCTGCAAGCGTCACCTCAGCAATTCAGGTTAGCAGAGAGCCTTGGAGTAGGATTGTAAAAATTGCATCATTTGTAACCTTTTCAGCACCAGCCTTTTAAAAAAAAGACTGTAACCAACAGCTTTCCTTTGGACATGAAGAGAATAACTAAAGAGAACATCTGTTTTCCCTTTAGATGTGGAACTGCAATAGCAAGCCATGCATAAATTTTATTAAGGCTTGCTAATTTCCTACGAGTTTGGGGAGCTACATGTTACCCGTGGAGAGATTTGGCTCTGCATCACCAGATGAAAAATCATTTTAAAAACAATGCAGAAAAAATGGACATAGCTTGGCAGCAAACACATTAGGTTCTGTTGTCAGGGAGCTCCATTTTCTTTGGGTTTGTTTTTGCCATTTATAGATTTATGCCTTTTTTTCCCCCCTCTTAATGTCCTTCATCGTGTTTTCTGATGACTTTTTATGACATAGATGACTAAACAAAACACGTGCCTGAATTGACAAAACACTGCTTGAGTCTCTTGCACTCAAAATCAGAGGTTCAAACACTTCTAGGACTTATGTCTGCTTTTAAATTTTTTCTGAGATGCCAGACTTTTTGTGTATGCCAAGGACACATGCTCAAGCCCGCACGTGCCTGTTTTGTCCCTTTGTGTTCTAGGAATACGTCTCCAGATTTAGAACTCAGAAGCAAGGGCTGTTGAGACACAGCCCTGCTCAGACCCCACAGGCCCAGTTTCTGTGCCCTCTGAGGAAACACCTTTGAGCAGAACCTCACTTTCTGATCTTTCTCTACTCTCAGAACCAAGGTACACCGTCCCTGTGTGTAATCATAACTTCATGCTAAGAACTTAGAGGCTGCAGGACACTCGGCAGGACATGCCTGGAATTACACAGATCATGTCTTGTTGCATGAAATAAGTAGAAAAGTCACAGGCTGAGTTAAAAATATGCTTGTCTTCTCCCAATAATTAATTGTTTGGGGATTAATATGAGGGTTTGTGTTTTGAAAGTAAACTAATCCACTCGTTGGCTGGTGAGTAATGAAGGAGAACAGGCTACTGTCAAACAGTCTGAAAATAGTAAAAATTAACTCTGTGAAGTGTCACAACTTACATATTTTGTGTATGTGAGTAATGTATCCTCTGTGGGACAGAAGATGAAAGTATCACACATGGAAAAGGAAAAATGGTGGCTACAAATTTAATAAAAGAAGCAGGCATACTTTGCTTTGGCATAATTTGGCATTTTTACTGCCAGGGCACTGCAAGAGAGTCCACATTTGTGAACTCACAAGCAGTATGAACCAAATGTTCTGCAGCCTCTGTACTCACAGAGCTAGTGAAGGGGAAAGAAAATATAATTAAAAATCAGAATACTCCGAAATCATAGAGTCATAGAATATAAGGTTGGAAGGGACCTCAAGGATCATCTGGTCCAATCTTCCTTGGCAAAAGCATGGTCTAGACAAGATGGCCCAGCACACTGTCCAGCTAAATCTTGAAAATGTCCACCACTTCCCTGGGGAGATTATTCCAATGGCTGATTGTTCTCCTTGTGAAAAATTTTCCTCTTGTGGTCCAACTGGAATCTCCCCAGGATTAACTTGTACCCATTACCCCTCATCTTTTCCATGTGACTCCTTCTAAAAAGGCAGTCTCCATCCTCTCTGTTAGCCACCCTTTAAATATTGGAGCACAGCGGTCTCCCTTAAGCCTTCTTTTCTCAAGACTGAATGAACGCTGTTCTCTCAGCCTTTCCTCACATGGCCGGCTTCCCAGTCCTTTGCTCATCTCTGTGACCCTCTCCAACCTGTCCACATCTTTTTTTGCATAGCGGGGACCAAAACTGAACACAGTATTCCAGGTGTGGCCTGACAAGTGCTGAGTAGAGTGGGATAATGACTTCTTTATCTCAGCTGGTGATGCCCTTGTTGATGCAACCCAATATCTTGTTGGCTTTTTTTGCCGCAGCAGCACACTGTTTGCTCATATTGAGCTGCTTGTGCACCAGCACCTCCAGGTCCCTTTCCACAGACCTGCTCCACAGCTGGGTAGATCCCAGCCTGTGCTGCACTCCTGGATTATGTTCTCCCAGGTATAAGACCTTACACTTGTCCCTGTTGAACTTCTTGAGGTTCTTGTTAGCACACTCTTCCAGGCTATCCAGGCCTTCCTGCAGCGTGGCTCTCCCTTCCAAGGTGTTCCATTACTCAAGTTTGGTATCATCAGCAAACTTTGTAAGGGTGCACTTGATTCCATCATCCAGGTCACTTATGAAGATATTGAACAGCATTGGGCCCTATATTGATCCCTGGAGGACCCAACTTGTGACAGGTTGCCAGTTTGAAAAGGAGCTATTTACCACCATCGTCTGGATGCAGCCTGTCAGCCCGTTCCCCACCCACCACACAGACCGCTTGTCTAGACCATAATACATCAGTTTCTCTATGAGGAGGCTGTGGGAAACTGCACTGAAAGCCTTGGAGAAATCCAGGTAGACAACGTCCACTGCTTGCCCTACATCAACTGAGCAGGTTACTTTGTTGTAGAAGGCAATCAGGTTTGTCAAGCATGATTTGCCCTTGGTGAATCCATGATGGCTTTTCCCAATCATGTGCTTCATTTGACTTGTGATAGCCCCCAGGAGGATTCATTCCATAACTTTCCCAGGGATTGAAGTAAGATCAATGGGCTTATAATCTTCTGGATCCTCCTTTAAGACCTTCTTGTATATGTGGGTGAAATTAGCCTTCTTCCAGTATTCTGAGACATCCCCGATCTCCACAATTTCTTTTTATGGAGAATGTTTATGTTTATGGAGAACAGCCTCACAATGACGTCAGCCAGCTCTCTTAACCACCTCGGGTGGATAACATTAGGGCCCATCAATCTGTAGGGGTCAAGCCTCTGTAATTGTTCACATACCATCTCTTCCTTCACTGACAGTGGGTCTGTGTTTGCATCAACTTGGATTTTTGCTCCCAGGGCCTGGGGCCCAACAGTGCTGGTAAAGACAGAGGTGAGGAGAATGTTGAGAAACTCTGCCTTTTCAGCATTGTTGGTGACTATTTCACCTCTGCTGTTTAACAACAGGCCAATATTTTCCTTCTGTTTCTGCCATTGTTTACATATCCAAAGAACCCTTTCTTGTAGTTTTTGACAACTTCGGCCAATTTCAATTCAAGCTGAGCTTTTGCTTTTCTGACTGTATCTCTGCACACCCTGGCAATGCCCTTGTAGTTCTCAACGAGTATTCATCTGGTTTTCCATCTCTGGTATGCTTCTCTTTCAGTTTTGAGCAGACTCAGAAGCTTGCAGTGAAGCCAAGGGGGTCTCTTGCTCTGCCTACTTCCCTTACCTTTAAAGGTGATCAGCTGGCTTTGTGCTTCTAGGAGAGCGTTCTCTAAGAACTCCCAGCACTTGCTAGCTCCTTTATCCTCCATGGAAGCTTCCCACGGAATCCCTCCTGAGCTCTGAGCAAGTGGATTTGCTCTTCTAAAAATCTAAAACCTTTGTCTTAGTACTAACCTTCAGCGTGCTCAGCAGGATCCTAAACTCCACAACATTATGATCACTGCAGCCAAGGCTATCACTAACCAAGATACTACAAAGCAGGTTTTCTTGGTTTGTGAGTAGCAAGTCCAGCAGTGCCTCATTCCTGGTTGGCACACTTAGCATTTGTATGAGGAAGCAGCCCTCTACGCATTCCAGGAACTTGATGGATGACATATCAGCTGCTGTACTGTTCTTCCAACAAATGTCTGGGTAGTTGAAGTCACCCATAAAAGTCAGGTTCTGTTGACCCAAAACTTGCTTAAGTGACCCAAATATTGCTTCATTGGCCTTATCGTCTTGATTTGGAGGTTGGTAGCTGATGCCTGCTGTAAGATCCTGCTTGGAGACGACCTCTGATCTTGACCCTGAAGCATCTGATAGGGCTTCCACAATTGTTGTAGTTGACTTCCATACATTCAAGGTTCTCCTTAACATAGAGCGTGACTCCTCCTCCTCTTCTTCCCTACCTGTCTTTACGAAACAGCTTATAGCCATCCATCGTGATCCTCCAGTCGTGTGCTGTCCTGCCTTGTTTCAGTTATTCCTATGATACCATAACTTTCCGACTGGGCATGGTAGCTCCAGTTCTTCCTGTTTGCTCCCCAGGCTGCATGCCTTAGTATATGTACAATTGAGGTGGTTGGTCTTCTGGTTCTCAGCTTGGGAGACAGCTAAGGAACATTTGTCATTGCTCTGGTTGGCCTGGCTTATTCCCCAGTTGGCTGCAATGATGTGAGCGGTGCCATTTTGGACCCCACCCTCTGAGTCCTTCAGTTTAAAGCCTGCCTCACTAAGTTGGCCAGCCTGCTGCCAAAGATTCCCTTGCCTTTTCTAGACAGGTGGATCCCATCCTTCCCTAAGGTTATAGTCATCAAAGAATACCCTGTTGTCATAAAAGTCAAAACCCTCACAACGGCACCAGCCACGAAGCCAGAAGTTGATTTGCATTATACATCTATTTCTGTATGCACCCTTTCCTCTAACTGGTAAAATGGAAGAAAAGATAACTTTATCCAACACTTTTTGCTTGCAGCCCCAGGGCTTTGTAGACTTCCTTGATTCTGCCCAGGTTCTGGCTTGTGGTGTCATTCACGTCCACATGAAAGAGCCGCAGTGGCAGGGGGGTTGATCTTTAAGGTCCATTCCAACCCAAACCATTCTATGATTCTATGATTCTATGATAGCAGTCTGTGCTCTTAGCAAGTTGCAGCACCATCTTGGCAACATCTTGGACCTTAGCTCTCAGAAGGCAGCATACCTCTCATGACTCCCTGTCAGGCCAGCCAATGGGTGCCTCCATGCCCCTTAACAGAAAGTGACCCACTACGAACACTAATAATTTCTTTTTGTGGTATCCACTGTGTGCTGCTGGTACAGTTTCTCCCTACAGACCTGGCTCATGAGTGTCTAGAGCTGTTAAAGCTTCATATCTGTTTTCAGTTGTAATGCCAGAGGGTGGGGACAGAAGCAGAGTCCTGCTTTTGTGAGTCACCAGGGTCCAAGGTGCCTCATTCTCTGTGGTGCCTGCCACAGGAGCATGGTTCTGAAACCACCTGTCTCCATCTTGGCCCCTCCAATACTGCACAGCCTTTTAACTGCTTCCTGCATCTCAGCCACCTGATGCAACAGGTCATCAACCTGTGCGCATCTTTTGCAGGTACTTACTTTTTCTCCAGCAGAAGGGTCTGGACACTTGTTGCAATCTACCATGTGTACTGAAGCCTCCTTCCTTATCAGTTCTGTCTGGATGGAAGCATCAGACATCTCAGGGGCTTTCTCTGTGGAAACAAAGGGTTTAACTCTGAGACAAGTGCCCACCATTATGGCAGAGACTGAGAGCACTTCCCTGGGTTGGGAGGAATATAATCAAACAATTATAATTTGAAAGCACTGTTTGGTTATCCATTTCTCTTCCAGTCTTACCATTACAAGGCTGCTCATGGTTCTCTAGTTCTTTGTCTGGACCTCGTTTTTAAGACCTTGATGTCAATAGTTAGAAGTTCAATGACTTCAAGCAAATCTGGATCAAAGAAATGCATGTGTATCCCAAACAACTGTACATTTAAGCAATATTCAAAGGGACAAGGCAAAAACTGAGATGCAAATTCACTAGTAAGTGGATTATTTCTTGTGAGATGCCTAACTACTTCAGTTTTCTTTGGCTTCACAGGAGTTAAGACTGCAGTCACTTCGAAGAATTGGGATCTCTGAGAAAGAGCATATTACAATAGGGATTATAAAGTCTCGCAGAAAGCATATAGTCTAAATACCTATAGCAAACATTCTCAATACCTATAGCAAAAAACTAATACATTAGTACTGGAAGGTTCTTAATGATGTTACTAGAAAAGAGTTGATCTGTTTGAACTACTCTTGTTTCATTCCTCCACAGGAGAATATTATTCACTTTGTCTCTCTCCACCACTTTTTCATTCTGCTGTGGAGAGCGTGCAGGTAGAAGACCATTGGAAAAGCTACATAAAACCTCTGAGAATGCAATAAGCAGAACACGGCACTTTTAACATGACAAAACTACCAGCTTAGGTAAGGGCTTGAAGTGTGTGTAAACTCCAGCACCTCCTCAGGCAAAGAGAGTCACAGTCTCAACAATGGACAGGAAGCAAAAGGAGTTTAGATCATAAATCCTCTTCAGGTCTACAAGCTTTGCTATCTGAATGCACAATGAGAAACTCAAAGGCCCCAACATCTTTAAGCAAGTCAGACTAAGCCAGGAGTGCATCTGCCCTGTGGTAACAACAGTTCGATATTTTGACTCAGTTTTCTCATCTAGCACAGTGGTCAGAAGGGACATGAGGTGGGTGATTTATCAACTCAGGTGATTCCATTAGTGCTTACTTTTTCTTGCTGTTGTCTTAAGATTGCTAAGTTCTTTCCTAAACTGAAGTTAGCGCTAGCTCTGGTATTACTGCATGGTGCTGTACTGCGAGGCGGTAAGCATATCCTCCTTGTTGCTTATTTGCTTCACAGTTTCACTGAGCAAAATATTCTTCCTGGCAGTGACGGTGTCTGGTAGCACCCAGGAAAACAACAGCCATCTCCCAGGTATGGTCAAGCATTCTGTAATTTGTAATACTTATACATTAAGTCCACTATACAATACTTATACATTAGGTCCATTAGCTGCATTCTTAGCTGAAGTGGTAGCATCTCCTTCACACTGTGCCTCCTCTGCTGATGTTGATAATACACTTTCAGAGGAGAAAACACAGCCTTTAAGCTACGGGTCACAGGGGACTAGGTATAAGAATGGGCTGTCATCCAGGTGGGGACTTGGGAAGACTTTGGGATTAGTCAACTACAAGCTTCAAGACACTGAAATGATAGCTCTGCATCCTTTTGAGGGCTAAATCCATATATCCTCTTTGTGCTTGACCCAGGTAGAAACAAGCAGGGCTTGAAATAGAAAGAACCAAGCTCAGGCACCTCAGCCCTCCTCATTTCACATACTTTGTGCCAGCACGCATCAGCGAGGCCATGTCCTCTTCTGGCCTTCCTGTAAGCAGAAAGCGGAACTTACTGGCTGGAGCTCACTATTAGTCCTTTTTTCCTAACTTTCTCTTCATTTACCGGAGATGCCCAGATGTCACTCCCATCTACAATAAGGTCTTCAGGTGCAAGCAGTCCACTAGCTTCTCCAACTGCCATACAGCTTTTCAGCTCTAATCTTCTGCCATCTGTTTTCATGGCCAGGGCCTCAGAAGTTCATGCTCCAGCCTTTCCCCCCAAGAGCTCCCCATCTTTCTGCTCATTGTGCAGTTGCTTTGTATCCATCAAGGGAAATGGAAATAATGCTGCCCTCATTGCCTTTCTATCTTTCAGTCCTCTGTTTTCTTCCATCTTTTAGTCTCCTCCTCCCTCTCGCTATATTTATGGGACATGAAGGAAGGAGAACTAGAAGCAGCTCAACAAGTATTTCTTCATCTCAGCAAAAAGAGAACAAGAGTTATATGAAGAAACAGAGATGGGGAAAAGGAAAACAGAGTAGAAATAGAAAAAAAATAAAGCTGGAAAACTGAGAAAGTAAAAGAAGGAATAGAAAAATGAATGAATGAATTTTTTTTTATATTTTGTATCAATATAAGTTGTTTTCGTTTCAGTCTAAGCCCAACGAAGTGAAACGAACTGGAAATTTTGAAGCATGGAACTGGGCAGGTAATAATGAAACAGAAAAAGGGAAGGTATGGAGACCGAATACAAGCCTCTCTCATAAGCTTTTACTGGGGTGCTTACACCTATTGCTTATACTATAACAAAACATTTGCAGAAACATCAACAGGAATCACCACATGTGTTTGTGAGGTTCTGCCCCATCCCTCAGCAAAGCAACAGAAGGCGTACTGCTGCAGATCTACGGTAGTAAACAAAATTCTGTTTTGTCTTGTTTTTAGAACAGTTTCTGAATGATTAGATGAGGAACCACAGTGCTGCGGGGGAAAGAGGGAGGGGTGGACCTTTACTTTTTCACAATTAGATGTGAGCTGTTGAAAGCTGCTTTCATGGATGAATGCATAGGGAACTAAGGATGTCTAGCAACTGATTTGTTTGATTAGTTTATTGTGTACCATAATTTTAACTCTCACTTACAGATGAAGCAGGCCTATCGCAGGAGCTGGACTTCATGGTTGTTTGAATTCTCTGCCAAAACTGCTTAGAACTTCAGAAGTCTGAAGAGGACCTCAGGTAGGGCACAGACAAAGCTAGTGGGGCAGGACTAACTGAGCTAATCAGAAAATACCAATCTGTGCACTTCACAGTTACATAGGGTCTGATTTTCAGGCAGCTTAGCATCTGTGGATTCCAGCGGGAGTCCTGAGTGCTCAGCTGTTGTGAAAATCAGGCCTACAGAGTTTAGGGGGTTCGGGGTTGATTTGCTCGTCTTCATCCTACTGGTCTGACTGCCTTCTTGTGGGGCGACGATGACATCCAGTGGGGAAACTCGTGAATTACAGCAGTATTTTATACGTGGAATGAGCTGCTGTTGAGCCTCAAACTACAATCCGAAGGGTAAGAACCTGGAAGATAAAGTATCTTCCTCTGGAAAGGTTCTGTGCTGTAGTGAATGGCTTGTGAGTAAGAGCCTTGTCCTGTTCTCTTGACTTCTGCAATACCTAAAGGTGTTTTTAAGTGTCTCTTCTCACTAAGGAGAAAAAGACTTGCTCTTTGGGAAGTGTTGACAACAGCATCTCTGTGTGATTAATACTCATCCGAGATTCTCACTTCCATGAAAGGAATTGCTTTTGGTTTTGTCCTAAATCTGTGACTCCCTGATCTCTTGGGATGCCTTAAGGCTTCTTAACATGCTTAACTTTCTACGAAATCCCAGTCATTTTAGTAGCTTCCCTCAGCTCTCTGTATTTGTGTCACTTGCCCCTGTGTTTGGCACAGGTCTGGGGCAGGATAAATTATCTGAGGCTTAAACTGGATTAGATGTTTATGGCATAAATAATTGGAAGCACAGACAAAAGAAATAATACAGAAAGGACCATATAACCTCGTAGAACTGAGGATACGCACCTGTCTTTTATGATTTCATTTTGCAGCCACTGCTAGGTGACCACATACCAGCTGCTTCTGCAAACATTCTTTTTTTTCCTCCAGCACCTCATCAGGAGACTGAGGGGATTTTCTTTCAGATGTGTGCTTTGATACTTTAATCCCTGCCTCATCATCAGCCCAGTACTAGATTGCTTCAATACACTTTACGAGGAGTTATACCTGATGTCAATCAAGAAAATAAATTTCATGCAGAGAACCAGGACGCGTCGCAGCATGCTCTAGCGGAGAGCACAGGCCCCTCGCCGCTCTCCAGGTAGGGGCTGGGGGTCGGCTGCCCCCTGTACAGGTACAGGTACAGACCGGAGCCGCCTGGCAGCAACTCCCCGAGGCGGCTGCAGAGACAAATCCTCATAGGGTTTATAAAACTGGCTTAATAAGACCCCACCGACGCTGAAGTGCCCTGACTGCACGTACTCATTTGATAGTGCCAGCGATGACGCGTTTCTTTATATCACTGCATGACTTTTGCAGCTTTTGAAGCGCTGTGGTGTGAAATAACCCCCACCGGCTCGGTTTTTCCCTCAGGACCAGCAGCGGCAGCCGCCCCCCGCCTCAGCCGCCTCAGCGCCCGCCTCCCGCCAACGGCCCGGGACAAGACGCGACGTGACGTCACGCTCC
>JAVJGI010000050.1:29398159-29412236 GCA_035590275.1 Ibycter americanus
CACCCACGGCCGCGAGTTCGACCAGACGGCGCTGCTGGAGTTCCGGGCCACCAGCTACGAGAACAGCCTCAAGGTGAGGAGCGGTCGGGGGCCCGGGCCGAGAGGGGCGGGGGGGAGCGGCGGCTCTAGCCGCCTTCGCCCGGAGCAGCCGGGGCGGCCGGGGATGGAGGCCGGCGCCGACACATCCCGCAGTTGTGGGAGTTTGGGCCGTGCCCAAAATCGCCGTCGGAAAAGGATGTGAGCTCGGCCGGGGCGGCGGCGGCTGCTCCCCCGGGCTTGCTGCGCCGCACCTCGGATGTGCCCGCTGGCCGGGGAAGGGGGTTCTGTGGTGCAGGTGTTCTGGAAGGCGTGTACCTTTTGTGCGACAGCCTGGCGGGCTGCGGGAGGCCAGACTCCCTGCGTTTCCAGCGTTAGCCGTCGGAAGGCCTGGCTGAAAAAAAGCTCAAAGGAAACTTCCCTGCGAAGGCAATTGAGAAGAGCTTTGTGGAAACTCAGAGGAAAGAGGATATAGGTGTGGCCTTCGTTCTGGAAAAAAACATTATGAGAGCATCCTCGAAGTCAGAACGGGAGAAACTTCAAAATTTGAAGAAATGCATAGGGATTTCTGTGCTTCTGCTGTGTGCCTTCGAGATGGGATGAGAAATGTATCCTCGTATAGATGTTGTGGCTGCAAGTGGTTGTTACTTGGTACATCTTTAGAAATGAGGGAGCATAGGCCCTTAGAGTTGAGTAGTGTGGGATGTTACCAAGAATAGCGCTGAAATGGAAATAACTTCGGTTTAGTGCCTTTGTAAAAAAGTTTTTGTTCAATCTATGTGCAGGCTTTATAGTGCTGGTAGTGTATTTCTCTAGTGATGGGAGAGTCTAAAGGCTACTGGTGGAGCCCACAGGTAGTGCCTTTGGTCTACAGACAATTAGAGAAAATCAGCCTTGACAAAAACAGTTTCTTTCTGGGAAAGAAGCTTTGATGCCTTGTGCAGGTAGAAGTGATCGTATTTCAGAAAATACCTAAAGATGAATAAAAAGCTCACTTAAGAATATGTATCTCTTCGTTTTCATAATTGTGCTCTAAAAAACTGCAACTTTCCCACCTATATTTTTCTGTAGGAATGTCTCTGTTCTTATGTGGGCGTGAATTTGTGAGGTTCTGTGAGATTTCATAGAAAATTAAAGGAAATGGAACTGTGCAAGTTAAGAATAACAAGTTACCTCTAAATTTTTAGATTTGTTTTTAAATAAAAGCTCTATATGTACTTCGTGCATATGCATGCTGTGTGCATGCATACAATGACCCTTGTCATTGGCTTGCAAGAATGCCACTGTTCCATGATGAGCTTTTGCTTCTGTTAGTGAACAGGAAAATTGTTGACTAATTTTTTTTCCTTTTTTTCATCCATTTTCAGGTTTGCAGGAGTCCGTTTAACTGCAAGAAAGTTGAAGCTCAGAAACTTCTCTTTCATTGTAGTTATCTGAGCAAAGAGTGTTACAAGTGGCTTTGTATTTTATTTTTTTTAATATCTGTACATCTGGAAGTAAGTGTTATTTTAGAGGTCTTAATGCTTATTTTGATACTGCTAGTGATTTGTTTGTTGCTGCTAGTGATTTTTTTGTTGCTGCTACTGATTTAAAGTAGTAGCAGAGGCTTTTAAGGAAGCAATTTGTGGAAAAAAAAAATCTGAGACTCCTCCCTCTTTAAGTTATCTAAGCAATACTAGTTACAGTAAAATGTTGTGGTATTTTATGTATGCAGCAGGTGTAGAACTTTCAGCAGTAGGACTTTAGTGTGCTTTGGAAAGGAAAGTAAGCGGCTCCATCTTGTAGTAGGGAAGGCTACGTTATGCACTTGAAACACTTGTCTGCTGGATGGCTTTGGGCAGATTTGTTCAACTTAGGAATCCAGGTCCTCAAGGTAGCAGTCAGTTGTTCTGACTTCAAGACTGGTAGTTAACAACACTTCTTGAACTGTTGTCAACTGAAGCCTTTTTTAAGCCTCCTAAACTAAAATTTGAAAGTGTTTTTCAAATGAGTTAACATGGTTCAACAGATAGCCCTTTTGGCCTTGCAGATCATGTTTTGGGAGTGTTCAGTTAGGCTGCCCTTCTAGGTACATAGACAGCATCTGTGAGACTCTTCCTTCTCTTATTCATCCAGGTGACAGAGATGGCTGTTGCATATAAGAATACAATTTACTCTTCACCCGTAGGTTTTGGGGAATGGCTTGGGAGTGGTTGCTATGGGAAGAGTAGGCAGAAGGCAGGAAAGCAAATGAAGGGAACTAAATTAGTTTTCTGGTGGAAAGGAGGTCTGAGACTGGAGTGTGGGGAGAAGGCAGTAGACATTCTGTATGCATGTTGCTCATCTGAAAGAAACCTGGTAACACCATGATATTCTGCCATAATCGTCAGGAAGATGAAATCAAATACCAAGATAGAATTACAGGGCTTTCAAAACGTAATGTTGTTGTCAGTGTATTTATTTTAGGGTAATTATTTAATACTTTGTGTGAAACTTTGTTCTGTGGACAACCATAAAATGTTTCAGGTAAACTTTTTTTGCTTCTTTAATGATGTAAATTGTCAAGTGAACCTCACTGCTGTTCTTTCTATAATAAAGTGTTTAGACTACAGGTGCTTTTTGCTTTTCAGGAAATTCAGACTGGAGTGATCACCCATTAAAACTAAATGGAGATCACCATGTACGTAACTTACAAGAAAAGATGAATAAGATTAATTTTTATAATACGATATGTGGTCAAAGTAAAGTGAAAATGATCCTATTGAATAGCATATAAATCTGTTTGACGTCGTAAAGTACAGCTGCAGCAACCTTAGCCCCTTTTCCACACAGTTCTCAGCATGGTCAAACAATGATTCTGTTAAGCTTCTACATCACTGAGATCTGAGTTAGAAATGCAGTGTAAATCTCTGGGATTAAATGGTCAATTTTCGTTTTCCAGCCATGACTAAACTTCGCTCTGCAGGAGGAGGTTTCCTACTCTTTCAGTAGTGCTTGATATTTCTGAAGTACTTATTGCAGTAGTATTTAGGCAGTCTGTACAGCTTACGGAGAATGAACAAACAGATTCAGATAACAGAACCTGAAACCTCTTTGAAAATAACAGTGCTAAGTATGAATTGATGGTAGTGTCAGCTTCCGCTTTGAGTTTTCAGCTTCTCGCTTTTCTGGTATCTTCTCAATGCAGAGTTCTTTCCTTACTCTGTTCTCTGCATTTCTCACCTCCCACTTAGGGGAAATCCTAGTTAGAAACAAAATGCTGGAATGAAATAAATCTATGATACCAAATTTACTTTTCCATTTAGTACAGGTGATGGTTCAGAGCCTTGCTAGCTTTTTCTGGCATTTGTGGAACGGTCTTCAAATACATTAGTTTTGCTTTGGATTAAGGTAAATAGTCATTGGTTAACTAGGGTTTTGCTTGTTAATCGAGGCTAAGTTTCAAAGTAACTTTTTGAAACTTTTTGATGATTGAATTGAAAAGCAGTAGTGTTAATGTTCTGGTATGAGTACACAGGCTTCACGACTTTAGCACACCCACCTGGAAAAGGAAAGAGGATAGGACAGGGCTAGCTGCTGCAGCATGAATTTTAAGGTGACTCTCAAGATATACGGAGAAACTTGGAAAACTTTTGTGTACCTTGTTTCAAATCTAAGAAATGGCTGGTGGTGTTACGTGAGCATTCTGATGCCTTCAAACTGTAGCTGAAGGAATCTTTTAGTACCTTCCAATACAGATTGGTTGGCCTTGCTACTCGCTTCCTTTGATAACAGTTAAAAGAGCTTAGGTACTTGATGAATCGTGGCTCTGATGTTCCTTGTCTAAATGTTTTTTGTTGTTGTTGTTTCAACTATGAGAATATCGTGCTGCTTGAAAAAAACCCAGTGTAGCTGCATAAGAAAATAATTAAATGTACAAGCACCAGAGTGGTACTTGCACCAGCTTGTTTGGGAGATTTCAATCTGAAGAGATAAAAAAATTGGTCTTTTAAAAGCCTGAAGTATAACCTATTGAGTTTTTTGGTAACGTTAGTTTCTATGTTGAAAATGAGACGGCCAGCTCAAGGTTTCAATACATCTGTGAGTGTTTTCTTGTCTGTGGCCTGGATTGTGATGGTTGACTAAGGAATTGAAAAGCCTGGAATTGCGAAGGAAAGGACTACTCAGGAAATGATGTGTAACTTCGTTTGTGGGCTCTAAGTGGGGGAAAAAAACCAAAGATTTTGGATGTGAAAACTCCCTGAGGATATATCTTTGGGATTTCGAGTGCAGTTGCAATACCCGTGGGCATACCCGAGAGCATTTCTGCTTGATGAGTTGAATATGAGTGACAGTGAAGCAGGCAAAATAAGTAGCCTGTGCTGAAGTCCCATTTTAAGAACAACTTCGGACTTCTGCAACCAATACTAAGCCTAGACTGCTGCTGCTTCATTGTTGCAGGTACTCTGCATACCTTGAAGGGTCTTATGTTGTGTTTATGGTCTCTGGCCGTAAGGTAGTTGTACCCTGTATCATTGAAAAACAAAACAAGAAAACTCATCTGCAACTTGCAGGTTTGAGTCAGGTACAGATACAATCTCTGGGAAGTGGGAAAAGGCTATTCCTCAGTTTACCTGGAAGCTACGCTTTAAGTGATCAAATTACCTAGTCATTTACAGTGCAAGCATAATTCCTTTAGTAGCCTGCAGATGAAGGGGAAATACATCTTTCCGTTACGTAAACTCTAGTTACTCTTTAAATTGATCTGACTCTACATTTCATTGGATTTACAGGCAAATGAGTTTGGTAACCCGTTAGGAGGTGACAATAGTGGCACTTAATCTGTTACTTCAGAGTTGGAGTCTAGCTGTACTGGAGTAGTTGGTCACAGGACAGTGTCAATCTTATTTCCGCTGGGACAGCTTCTTTTGAAAGGAATGACAAGGAGAATACTCTGTAGGAACTGTGGCTAATAAGGAGATTTTTCCATTAAATTTAGCATACAAGTGCTAAAGTTCCATGATAGAACTGGTATTTAAATCTGATTATCTTTGCTCTGTGCTTTTACCATGTAGTGATTATTTTAGTATGGAAAATAATGTTCACAATATTACGTAGAAAAGAAAAAAAAATGCCCTTATGAGTCTTGTTGGTCTTCCTGTTCCAGGTTCATTTAACCAATGAAACTCTTCCTAACTTCCAGTTGGTAATTTTCTGTGTCTTAAATATAAATTCCATCAGCTCTGATGGTCTCTTTGAATTTGGGGTGTCATTTGGTTGGGCCAGGAGAGAGCAATCTGTCTTCATCATGGTGGATAGTGGAAGAGGAGTAATGGTCAATAGTGAGTGATAAATATTCACTGTTGTTCCAAAACGGAGCTTACAGTGTTCTTGTGATGTAGTCATTAGTATTGCAGAACATGAGTTAGTCCCTGGAGACCGTAGACACATACTTTGATGTGTTCCAGACAAAAGTTTAGTCACTTGAGTGACTAAATTTGGGAGCTTACATTATATTCAGTTAGTTGAAAATACATAGATTTTCATAATTAACTTGGAAACAGTATTGGCAAAAAAAAATAGCAAATTGTGCTACTAACTGTTTACAAGAAAACTTCGGAGCAAAGGCAAACTAGTACACATTGTTTGAAAAAGTAAGTTCAATACAAATTAAAACAAGAGAAAAAGCTAGAAGCAATCGGAGTTTCCAAATGAGTTTTCTTCACTTGCATGGGTTTTCTTCACCCTTGTGGGGGTCAGGAACTGGCCTGTGTTGAAGGCCCCTCCCTCTCTACCCTTCCCTTCTAAGCAGGTGTGCTGGGTACTGTGGCAGTGTATTTATGAGGGCAGCATGACAGGGTCTTGCAAAACCTGGTGGGGATACTTCTGGAACTGGAGATACTGCTTCTGTTCTATTGAAAGCATGAACTAATTATGAACTAGATATTAGTGTGATGGTCTCAGGAAAAGGAGAAGCCAGGTAATGTAATTCTAAAAGCATTAACTTGGAACTTTTTTCAAGGCCCAGCACCAGTTGTCACCTTTAAGGGCATCATCTCTACTTTGTGCCTGGTTGCAAGTAAAGCTTGCAGTGAAAGTATTTTTCTTCTGCTGCATTTATCATCGTTTTGCTGGATTCAGTCAAAAACAAGGATTCTCTTCAGAGTTTCCAGACAAGCAGACACTGCTGCTGCTCCCAATTCAGAGATTCAGTGGCTAATCCAAATGTTTCTTAATGTTTGTGTTCGTGTGGACTGAGTAAATGACACTTCCCCTTTGTTGCCATTTTTATTTGTGTGTTGCGCTGGAAGGTAGGTCATCTTTACTGCTTCCCTGCTCTCACGTGGGTGGTACTGGAATACGTGAATGGTGAAAATACATGCATAACTGGTGAGGCTTTTTGTTGCCTAACTGGGCGAACTGGTGCTGCTCCCACCCCTACCCTTGTGTCTGTCTTGCCTTACAGCAAGCTAATATAGGTGGTGGAAACCACTTTTCATATAAATGATTTTGGTGATGTTTGCTCACTGGATCACATTGTGGGCTCAGACAAATGACAAACCTATCAGACAAGAGAGCGTGGATCTACACTACCAGGACAGATGTCCCTTTTGATGGTACCTAATTGTTAGGCTGATTGCTCTGTAATTCGAAACCTTATCCTTAATGACATTGGGTTCTTGCTGCTGCTTGGCAATAACATTCCAAGGACGTAGATCAAATAAAAACACCATTAATGCTTTTACGACAGCGTGCTGTAAAAATCTGATCATCTTGCTATTCGTTTGTTAGTAGTAGGTCACCTTCTTTCCAGTGTTCCAGACAGCAATTCAAAAAAAGTGCTTATGGCTATATTTGCAAACACTGACAGCTTTATTTTTAAAAATTGTATTTGAGAATGTCTTCTTTAGAAGGTTAAGATAATTTCTAAAAATACATGTAGGTTACATTTTATCATCTTTCTTTACTTGCCAGTAGGCTTTGCTGCTGAGAAGTCCAGTCCCATCTATGGGATTCAGGTTTTGTTTTGGCACCAGTGATCATGGAGATGTTGTAGGTTTTTGGTACAACTGGGCCAGTGTTCATATAGTTGCATTGCGTTGTACTGTTCCACTGGCTCAAAGGGTGCATTAGAAATATCTTGCTAAGATGAGAACGCTCCTTTTGGCATTAGCTCAGGTTTATATTGGTCTTGTGAATTGTGATCCCCAGGCTTTGCCAGTTCCTTGTCAACAACAATGAGTTAAAACACACAGTAGGAAACACATTTGAATCTCCCTGTTGCCTGCAGTGTGCATGTTGGTTTACAGCTATAGGAGAAGACAGTATTACCTATTAGGTGTGACTTTGAGTCCCCTGATCAAATATTCATCAGTGATGAGCACTTCTCCCACAACAACAATTTCCGTAAGTGATACACAGATGCTGGAGTTCTAGGGCTTTTGTATGAGGTTGAGCAGTGTATTAATGGTAAAAGCTTATAAAGTAGCTGCTACAGTATTTCATGTCTAACAGTTACTTTGTTGTCTGTGATCTCATACCAGTAGTTCCTTAAAATTATTCTTTCTTCCAAGAAAATGCGCCAGAGACTTTTTTTCTATTTGTATACAAACTCTAAATAGTTTTACAAGTTCTCTCTAGACACTTGGCTAGAGTAATCAGATCTTTTGATCGCCTGACTGTTGATTTGCGTATGGAAGAACCTGTCCTTGCTTCTGAGTGAGTGCCCCCCAACCCGTTGTGTGCACAGTGTTTAACTGTGGTGTGTTCACTTGGCTTCTGAGTTGGTCCATCTGGTGAAAGGTGTGAGATTTTAAGGATAACTAATACTTCAAGCACTGGAGTATATGAATAATTTAAAACGTGAATGTTTTGTTTTATGTAGCAGTGTAACTGCTGATGTAAGATATTCTTAAATCAGGCTGCTTTTTAAATACTGCAACACTTCTTTTCATGTACTGGCAAGCATCACTGGCTTCAAGTGACATTAGCTGGTGATAACCTTTCTAATAATTCCCACAAAATCATTTAATTATTACTTAAAAATGCAAGACAGTCTGAATTTTTTTAAAAGCTAGAACACTTTCAAAAGTAAAGGAGAAAAAATATATTTGAGCCAGTCCTAGTAATGAGCATTTGTGCAAACGCTCATAAAACCTTCATACTGCTGGTGAGTAGCAAACAGTCTGCCTAGTACCTAACAGCTGGGCTCTGTCAGGCCAAGGATCTAGCGCTTTGTCTCTGAAAAAAAAAAATCTCACAACCAAAAACGGGTACAAGAACAAGGCAACGTGATACTTTGGTATACTCTTCCAGTTATTGGCAGCCTTTGGTTTCAGAAACTTCTTGAGCCAGGAGTTGCATCTGGAATGTAATCGAATAGTCCTCTTTGGACCTCTGTTCGACCAATTTGTCTTGATTGCTTTTTGAGTTCATTTATACTTTTGGCCAACATCTGATGTAAATGAGTTTGTCTTCCTGGGGGTGTATAGGAAAACCCCTTCTTTTGGTTTAATCTTCTGTTTAATAACTGTGCTGCTATACCACTTGTACTTGTGTAGCAAGGGGCAAGGAAAGAATAGTCTTTTGTCTCCTCACTTTCTGCTAGTAGTTTGTAATTTTGCAGATTTCGGGTATATCGTTCCTTAGTTATCTTATTTTGAAACTGTGGACTTTAGATCCATTTAGTGTTTTTTTCTGTGTGACCTATGGTCTTTCATGAGTTAGATCACGTGACACACTTGTAATGCCTTTTTTTGTTCTACCCTATTTCTATTCAGGTTTTGTGCATGCTGGGGTTTTATGCAGTGACTTGAATATGTTAAAAATTATTAGGAAAGAAATGGAACAGAGAACTTCCTATTTTTTCCTCCCTAACTGGTGCTTCCAGTATGCTGCTGTTTTGCCATCTTCTAATGCCTGACACTACTGTTATCTGTGGATTTTAATTCTTCCCATGTGCACTTATTCTGAGTTCTGCTTTGCTTGCAGCACAAAAGGTTTAGATCAGTTGAAATAAATTTCCGAACAGTTCATATCAAAAGTTGTTGCCACGGGTTTTTTTGTATGTGCCAAATTTGAAAACAGAATGGTAGTTGACAGTATTCAATCTTCTGAATGAAAGAGTGAATTGACATTTTTTTGTGGTAGTAGAAAATCAGAAAACCTGTCATAGCAGTGTTGGGAAGGTTTCCTGTAAAATGAGCACTGCAATGAAAAGTCTGGTGTTAACTTCATAGTTCATGCTTGGGAGGGAGTGTTGTACCTGTAATAAGACTTGTTTGGTGTTTTTTTCTTATTGGTACCAATGGTGTCTGAATCCAAATTCAGTTTTGATAAATCTACTTTATTAAATATGTTAAACTGTTCTGTTCATTCTATAATAAATGGAAATTCTAGGAATTTTAATTAAATTTAACCTACTAAATGAAATATTTACTTCAGGGCTTCAACAGTATGTATAAACTTTCAAGCAGTTTAAACTATAGATAAAAGTGACTCTAGCTGTCTCACATGATGGCCTTTTTGGAGGAAAGAGGTATGGAAAGTGTTCTGAATGTCTTTCCAGAAAGAGAAAACCTTTCCTGTGGTGATTTGTTCTGCAGATTAATGGGGCAAGGATTATCAAATGCTCATTGTGGCTGCAAAAAATAGTGCTACCAGTAATTCTGAAATGTGAGAATAGCAAAACATGGGATCTAAATTTGGCAAATTCTCTGCTTCTCCTCATCTTTCTGACATCTGCTTGTAGCATTTATGGAACTGTTTGGCGGAGATGGAGAAATGTTAAGTTTAGATTCACTTTATTGGAGATCTTGCTGAGTCACAAATACTTTTAACTGCTAAGACTTGGGTGGAAGAAACGCTAGCCATTTTGCTCATTAGGTAAAGCTTTTACTCGTTATGCATTTTACATGTATATCTCAAATCTGGCATGTTCTACAGATTCTGATTTTGAGAGGTGCTGTTCCTGTGGATCTGTTCAGGACAGCATTCCTGCTAACCCCTTCCTTATTTTGTATGTTCTTTATTCAGTGTTTAAAATTGACCTTCTATGTGTGTCTATCTAAGTCTGCTCTGTCAGTGCAAGCACCAATGTCTCTGCATCGGTACCTGCCACTTGGTCCCAGATTGGGCTCTGTATGTGATTTGGTGGAAACCATTTCTGTTTCTTATGCATTCAGGGGAAGGTACTGATGCTACAAGCTGCCCATGAGCCTACAGTAGTTGATGCACTCACATAGGGTCTGTGAGGCCTAAGTTTAGTTCCCTCTCTTGCCCCAGGGAGATTCAAACCTGCATTTCCAAGGAGCAGCAGTCAGCAGATAAGTGACTATTCTGGGACTGGAGCAGTCTCCACACCCTTGATTGAAACTCTGTTCTGTGGGTTTCTCCAAACGATTGATGAAACTTTCCTTAAGAAAAGTCTCTCAGGATCCTCCGTATCTTCACTGGCAGCAAGAAAAGGCAGAACAACAGTGTGGGGAAAGGCACTGAGACTGAGGTCCCAGTTATCTGAACAGGAATTGTGCAATCTTGATGTCCTTCCTTTGAGATGCTCTGAGGGGACTGCGGTAGCTGTGAGATGGGTAAGGGTTAAATCAGTCCGAAAGCTGTAAGGTAGAAAAGCTGAGCTGAGCAGCTGGGGGAGATGGTTGCAGGGAGCTGGAGCCCAAGCAGGTGAAAGGTCAGAGCTGGCCTGTGTGGGCTGGGAGCTCTGTCAGTCGGTGTGGGGAGATGGTGATCAACCTCCAAAATGCAGCACTGGTTAACCGTTTGTGTTCATAAACACTTCATCTCACTGAATAGAAACAAACCTGGCACTAAATGCCTAGAAATAGCAGTGTCCCACCTGTCTGGGTTACCACAATGCTTTGGAAAAATCTCCAAGTTCTCATCTGGGGGTAGGGGGGAGCTGACACTGGCTTTGAATTGCAGCCAGGATGGTGTTCTGTGCAAGTGATGGGTTTGCAAAAGTGCCTGAGGTTGTGAGACATCATGCAGGCATCTGCAATTCAGAGGCAGAACCTTGTAAGTGTCTTTTTCTCCATGCTTACATTTGTTAATGCTGTTCAAATAATGCAGATCTAAAGACTTCTGTTAATAAAGGGATAAACTCTGTAACTAGGAATAAGAGTTGGCTTTTGGTCTGTGACAGAGTTATTAAATAGTTATGTCTGGAATTAAAAGCAGCAGTTTGTACAGATATAGTCAATTTTAGTCTTGTCATGGTATTGTGGAGATATATTCTCTACTTTATAAAAAGAAAGTAACAATCACTAGAGTATCATAAATATTTACATTTTTGGGAAACTGCACTTCAGGAACACTGTTGCATAGTGACAACAGCAGTGCTTCGCTTTGAGTTCCTATTCTGCGACACTCACACGAAGTTGCTTCTCACTTCCCTCTCCAAACTTAATTTCCATTGGGAAAGTTACTGTTCTTGTGTGGTGCTGTTAAACGGAGAGGTGAAGGGTTCAAGTGTTAAGAAAACATATGTGCAGTCTTGATAGCTTAAAGTATGCAAAAAAAAATCAGTGCAATAATGTTGAGGTTCATGTGAATAGCTGTGGAAACAGAACTTCAATTTTGCTTTTTTTATTTTATTATCTTAAACTGTAAAACCGAAAGATCAACACAATGAGAAATAGTTTAATATGTCCTGCAGATTTTACTTGTGGATTAGATGGTACTTGAAGATGCTAAGCCACCATTAACAGGTCTATCCATAATTATAATGGTACTTACTATTGAGGAATAACTATTGGCCAGCTGAAATTATTTAATATAGGTGTAGTTAGATTCAAGACTGAGGTTTCAAAGCTACTTAATCTCATGTGTTTGGCTTGTTGCCTGTGAAATTAAGTTTCCATAAAACCTGCAAAATGTGAAATTAGGCAGTGTCAGTAATCCTGAGTTAAATTTGAGAACTAGTTCACTTTCCTTCCAGATTTTTTTCTAGATATGGAGTACCAAAACCTACCTGTCGTGACTTCTTAGCAAATGTGTGGCTAGTTCAAAAAGTAAGCTGATGCTGATGGAAAACAGCACCTGCTTTACTGAGCTTAGTAGCTTGAAATCTATGCAGTGCCTTCAGTTCTCTTGCCGCTGGGCTTTCCTACTGGAGGTGGCCGTCTAGATCAAAGTGTCTCAATGGAAGATGCTCATTTACAGCAAATTTTCAAGAAATCTGTAAAGCTGGATAGCTGTGTTGTATAGCAGCCAAGTAGATTGCGTCAAAATCGTGCTTTACAGCAACATGTGTTTTGGATCTTACTGGTTTGGTATTGCTATCTTTTTTACCTAAACATTTAACTAGTTGGTGGGTGCATACAGCACTGGAAGTTACCAAGTTTTCTCAATTCTGGATGCTCAATATAATTTGCTTCACCAGAATATAGAGTATGTTCTTTCAACAATTTTTTTTATTTTATTTTTTAAAAAAATATTTTATGTTTTATTTTTTAATGCTTTTCTGATCTTCTAATGCTTGAGAAAGCTACTATGTTCTTTTTGGTATCTAAAACCCAAAGGGAAAGAAAAAAATGGAAGAATACAGGTTTCAGGCATGGTGTTACTTTTAAAACTACAGCTATGAGGATCATACATTAGTTCCCAGATACTTTTCTTACACATTTGATGTTTACTTTTATTATCTGTTGGTAGTAGTGCTTGTTGCAACTAGCTGTTGCTGCTAGTATTTTTTTCCACCTGGAGAAATATATTATGGCTAAGTTGCTTACACAAGCTGTTTCTATCTTATTTCTGCTGGAGATGTTGCAATAAACAATGTTTATGATTCTTTCCTGAGTTCAGTCTCACCAGAATAGTATATATGAAAAAAAACCCAACCAACCAAAAAAAAAAGCAACCCCAAAAAAGAAGCATCAAGTACCTCTGAGTCCTTGTTCTTTTACACTTTAATCTTTTTATCACTGACTTTCTTATCTGAATCATTCTTTAGGGCTGCAGGGTTCTGGTTGATGCACGGGACAAACTGGGGATCCCTTGGCAGTACACCGAGAATGAGAAACATGGAATGTTTTTGATGGCTTTTGAAAACAAAGCTGGAATGCCTATAGAGCCTGCCACCTTCCAGCTGTATGTACCTGCACTGGGCGCTCTGTGGAGGGATTCGGGAATCAAGGAAGCCTTCAGCCGTCGGAGCGAGTATCAGCTGGTGAGTACATCCATCTTCATGGTGGGAGGAGAAAAAGTTCCCTGCTGTATAAATCTCTCCTCAGTTGAAAGATTGCTTGCTGCATGCAAGATTTAGCTATCATAGGAGCCGTTTGTTGTTAACGCTGTAAATCTGAGCACTTCAGCAGCAGAAACAAGTGGTAATTGGAGCCAAACTTGAAAAACTACATGGCAGTGAGAGGGAGTGGAAAAGTGCACGACTGGATAAACTGGAAGAGCAAGAGGAACCAAAAAAGGCAGGAATTGGTTGAACTAAAAATATTTTAGCAGCTCAGTAGGTCTGTTCATAGTAGGTCACTGATGAAGGCACACTTAATTTGTAACTTTCCAGTCCTGCCAGCTTGCACTATATTGATACTGGCAAACTATTCCTGCATGCTGATCTTTTGAAGTGAATGCAACACCCATTCCGGCTGCTGCTATTTGACTGTTTCTTTTCATCCTGACGTCTGCAAGTGAAACTTGGATAAGCAGCTGAAAGATGACAGTGAGCGTAAAAATGTGCTATCTTCCTTGCTTTCTTGTTATTACATTTTCATGCTCTTGTGCCAAAATAGCTGCACTTCTGGTATGGAATATGTTTCTAACAGCTGTTCATAATCCACTCCTTTTTCTTTCTATGTCCAAAATGGAGATGCTTTTCTTTCTCTTTTTTCTTCTCTGTTCAGTGAAAGAAGGTACTGATCCATGCAACCCAGTACCATGGTTAGTAGTTCTTGGAAAATTACATGGGAAGATTTCCTGATTGTTCTAATAAATG
Organism: Ibycter americanus; assembly: GCA_035590275.1. Classification (NCBI taxonomy): domain Eukaryota; kingdom Metazoa; phylum Chordata; class Aves; order Falconiformes; family Falconidae; genus Ibycter; species Ibycter americanus. Next base: position 29,412,117 of record JAVJGI010000050.1, read on the forward strand.
TATCTTTATGATTTTAACATATTAATTATGCTTCAATCTGCAGGTAGAGGTCTGTTTTGGGAATTCTGTCCCCAGACTGCATTTAGCTTTTCTTTAAACAAACAACAAAAACACCCCCCC
>JAVJGI010000050.1:29412246-29463367 GCA_035590275.1 Ibycter americanus
TTGATAAAAAAAAAAAAAAAAAAAAAACCAACCCCCCCCCCCCCCACACACACACACAAAACGAAAAACAAAACAAAAAAAAACCAAAAAAAAACCACCCAAAAACCAATTACAGGTAAAATTCTTCATGCCTGGATATGTTACTAGTGTTTAATTGGGGGAGTTAGGTAGACGATAGAAATACAGCTTTGTATAGTCTCCCTTAGACCCTTACAGAGGAACTTAATATATCTAAAAGAAAACTAGAGAAATTCAGTAGTGAAATTCTCGTTTGCTTCCTCATGCTGCTCCTCTGTGTGGGTTTGCTAGTGTCTAATACTGTATATAAACTCATGTTGCAGCCCTTAGATGCTCATCTGTCTCCGCTAATAAGATGCCTATTTGAGTCTTTTTGTTGCCTATCTTTGAAATCTGTCTCTGAAGTATCTTGAGACTGGTAAATGGCTAAAGAATAAATAAAATGGTGAGGTAAAACTGTCACAGGATGGTGTATAAATCTCATTTCCTTAGGCTAAAAATGTAACAGTTTCCATGTTACAGCACTGGGGATTGGGTGGGGGTGGGGGGGGTGAGATGCAGGGGGGAGAGAAGATAGATTAATTGTTCGATAATTCCTAGCATCTGTAGGCACAGACTAAGGCTTTGCTGTTCTAAGCACTGTTCAAATGTGGAATAAAAAGATGGTTGAGGCCACAGGGAACTTGAATTTAACATGAGACAACTACTAAGAGAATCCAGTATAATAAGCAATAATTGCATCAACAGCCTGTTAAGAATTTTTTTTTATTCTGGGAAATGCTATGATCAAGCATTGGTCTTGTTTCTAGGCGGAGATTCAGATTGGGATCATGTGGGAGGTTCGTTCCTGTACTGGTTAGCAATGAAATTGCATCAAATGGGGGAAAAAAGAAGTCCAGTTTGAATAAATAGCATTCCAAGACTAGTAGACCTACCTCTGCATTCTCTGGCTTTGAGGATTAAACAGGAAATACCAAAAAATAAAAAAGCCCCACAAAAACCAAGCCCACAGGCACACAAGTGATCGTTAATACGCTGTCATCTTCAGCATCATGGTGTATGTCTGTCATGCATCTTTTTGGATGGCATTCATATAACCTGTTTAGATGTTACTGGGGCAACTGGAACTGCTGCAGTCACCGGAACTGTTAACTTGTCAGTAGTGCAACGATACGGTGTGTTACAGAAGTACTATGTAACTTGGTCCCACTTCATGCATCTGTGGCACTAACAACTTGAAAATCCTAGGTGCTGTTATTTTACTGTGTAGGCTGCATTACCAGGAGTTTAGAAAAGTACCTCAATTATAAATAAAAAGCACTTACTGCATAGACGTTTTTAAAATGTAGTAGATTGTTCTCAAGGATACAAATGCTACTTCTGGATTGATCACTGAAGAAATTATTAACACATTAACTTGAACAAGTTTCCATGCCTTGTTTCTAGGTTCAGCAGAAGTCTGATTCCCTGAGTACATGGGGATTAGCAGCAGTAAAACTCTTTTTAAAAAAAAAAAAAAAAAAAAAAGTTTAAAATTGCATAACTTTAAAGAAAGCAGGTGGTTTAAGGAGATGCCTTATTTATAATTGCGTATGATATGTATAAACCCGTACCTTCATTTAGTTTAAACCCTTGCTGGATATAGATTCATGTAAATAAATAGAAGCCAGATATAGCGGACTCTGAGAAAATAAATCTTTTCTGAACTGATTTTAACTAAGGCTAAAGAAAACCTCTGCATCAGCACTCCCTTTCTTACTTAGTATAAGTCAGCTATTAAATGGAATATGCTTGGTTTGAACCAAATTTATAATAGTTTTTAAATCATCACCAAAACTTTGAAGCTTTACATTACTGTGATCTTTCTGAATGCTTCTTGTCAATGTTTGAAATAAACGCAAGTGCTGAGCAAGGTTTTTTTCAAGTCACCCTGGTCTTACAGTCAACTGAACACCAGCTCTTTTTTTATTATTGTTATTATTTTGGCTTCTAAGCTGTAAGATTATATTGGTCTGCTTTTGACCTCTGTACATTTCTCCAGGAAGTTGTGTGACTTTGTTTAAAAATAAAAAATAAAACATGTTGGTTGGTTAACTAGATCTGAAAATTGCAGTGTACAGGTGTCTTCCTATGGTCTGTAATGCTAAGCTTAATGATTGACTCAGCAGTCACAAACTTGCTGAAAGAAAATGGCTCTGACCATAACCCTGTACAATCTGAAAGCTGCTTCTCTGGGACCACAGAAGCTGCCTCTGGGCATTTGAGTGTTTTCTGCTTCATGTTCAGTGCCTAGAAGTGCTGGCTGTAAATCCCTGTCTGGGTCTTTGAGCATTTCAGAAGTGAGGGGGTGGATTCTACAATAGCAGGGTGCTTTTATTTCTTCACCGTCTTTCTTAAAGCAGACTAACCAATTTCACTTTCTTTTCACAAACATCAGCCTCTCTCTCTTCCCCTGCCCCAGCCTGTTCCCACCGACCCAAGTTCCTCTGTTACTTGTATGCAAGCCAAGTAGTTTGGGGACAAAAGCTTCATTGTATGTTGGTTACATTGTCACGTCTCTGTCCTCAATTTTAACTACTAGAATAGGAATTCCTTTGTAATCAGTATGTGATTTTTCTCTCTTCTCCCTTGCCCTCATTATCCTACCCCATTTTTTTGTCTGTATGTTAGAAAGGAATGCACTTATGTGTCTCAATGTCCTGTAACATTTGTTCTTTTGAGGTTGCCTGTGGTAGTTTGGGCAACTGGATGTTAATTCTTTGTTGCCAGCAGGTGGAGACAAATTCTATTTTGAATGGCTTCTTGGAGAAAGGACTTCGGGATTTCAAACATGATTTTGCTGAAGGGGTGGAGGCTTCTTCAGTTTGAGCCTAATAACAAGTAGTTGGGTATATTTGGGAATTCAGGTGTACGTATCTGCAAGCTTTTTTACATCCATAAATGATGCTTCTTTTTATGTCACAAACCATGGAGACTAAGGCCAATGTTGGAATTGCTTTGGTCAGGTGGGTTCGGGTTTTTTGGGTGGTTTTGCTTTTTTTTTTTCTCCTTCCTCCCAGGTCTCTAGTAGGAGAATGATTGTTCTGGACACATTAAAATGGCACAATCTGAAGTGAGGTTAGGTGGTACTTGACTTCTTGCAACTTGGTGTGCTTCATGTCATTGTGGGTAAAGATGGGACAAACAGGGCTTGTCGGGCAAGAAAATTACACTTTTGTCATGGTCAGAACAGATATATATTGTACACTAGCACTGTTACAGAGTTTAGACTAACTGAGCGGATCTGAGAAGTCCATTATCTGGCTTCATCAATTCTTAAATCAAAATTGATGTTGTTTTATCAGGTTTTTTAAACATGCACAATGTTTTTTAGTTTTGTTTTTAAATCACCATCCTGACTACTCTTAGTCAAAGCAGTATCTTTATTTGAATGATTCTTACTGCTTCCCTTCAAAATACCAAGTCTTTCTAGCCTGTAACTATGTATTTCAAGAACTCCTGAACTTCTCCTATGGTACAAATCATAGTCTCAATTTTTCAGGATTGATGGGGCTATTTACTGTGAACTCCAAAGCCTATTTGCCGTTAAGGCAACTGTGGGAAGTTATTCACATGCAGCCAGACTATCTTCTGGCTTGTGCTTACAGATACCTACCCTTCCTGATATAGAAAAGAGCGTGTACATCCAAGGAGGCTGCAAAAGTAATCTGTTATAATGCAGTTGTTCTTAATATGCAGAATATATTCATGATCCATCACTAGAGTATCAATTTAAATTTAATTATTATTGATGTTCACTACACTGGTGAAAGCATATCTAATGTTTTAATAGCTCCTATTTAAAAAAAAATTGTGTCAGTGTTAATGGGAAGTAGTGGTTCCTGAGAGGGAAATAAGGGGCCTGCAAATATAGACAAAACTTACTGCTGTGTCCATAGCTATTTTTAGATCTGTGCACAGGGAATTGTATGGAACACTTCCATTAATACTTCAAATACTAAGAGCCTCTGAAGCCTTGGATGTGGGAAGACTGGAAAATGTTTTAAAGACCCTTTCTTTTATATCGATTCACCAAGTCTCTGGGTGTTTTGAGGTGTGAGGGTTTTGGGGATATTTGTAATAGGACATGAGTCACTTGCCTACGAATTAACTATGTGTTTCTTTTCCTCTAAGCAGACACTTGAAATAAATTGAGTGGTTAAATTATGCCTGCCATAACAGATAGTGTTCTGGAAATGCTGCATGGTGAACAGCCTGCTCCTTGCATTAGTATAGCTTGTTGCTGCACTCTTCTTACACAAGGAGCTGATGGCTTCAAAGCCGCATAGGCAGCTAGCTGTGTGTTTTGGGCAGTATGGAGGTGAGGCATTAGTAACTCGCACCAATTCTTGATTCAGAGTGGACAAACTGTTGCTTAAATGTCTTTACTGCCATACCTAGTACTTCCATACCATAATAATGTAACATGATCAGGAGTTAGGCTAATATACCAGCTGCTGTAGCATGTGGAGGTTATGTGGCAGGCTTTGTCTGCCTCTGGAAGTCAAATCTAGAAGAACTGAGAGGTCAGACAGCAGAGTACTGACTTGACATGAGAAGTAGGTGACTTTTGAAGTGGCATGTTAAATGAAATCTACAAGAGTGGGCTCTGTTTTGTCAGAATTCTTCAATGCATGCTTACTTAAGGATTCAAGAGAACTCTATTAAAAGTTTCCAACTGATCATTTGTCTCTAAGATGCAAGGACAGAGTAGGGTTAGCCTTAAAAGCATGTATCTCTAAGCATTTTACTCTTCTTTCAGCATATGTGCTACAGCCTGAAATGCAGGAGTACTTGCACCTGGTACCAATGTCGTGCACTTGCTAGTGCACTTCCTCTTGAGGAAATAGTGAGTGTCAAATCAACTCCAGCTTATACAACTGGCCATAACACAAAAATGAGCTCTTCTTTTTGCAAACTACTGTTTGAATATGAGCTTATACAAGAGACTATGAATGTTGCTTATTCTGTAAGGATGATTTCCCCCCTCCCCCCCCCCCCCGGAGCTGTGAAACTTGCATATTTCATCAGTGAAATCTATTGGGGCTTGACCAATGCTGTGGAGATGTACAAGTGAAATAGCCACGCTGTTCAAAGTGCCAGCATGGGAAATCTTGTTACCATTTAATGCACTAATTGGGACTAGGTGGCAACACTTTGCCAAATTACTTTTGAGCTTTGCTCAACAGGAGTTTGCAGAACTCCTGTGAAACTAAATTACTGCTGGGGAAATTACGTGGATTTTTTTTCTTTTCTAGATCTGGATGGGACATACCACACTGACCCAGAATTTATTTAAAAAAACAATGGATTGACAGTAATACTACAAACCAGAAACGCATGTTTGCTGTTGCTGAGTCTTCATATTTTGTAATTACACAGTGTTAGTGCTGAAAGTCAAGTACATCTGTACCTAACAATGTTAGATGATTATTTTCTTTGAAGCTAATTTTGAAGCTGTGGATGGTAAATAGGCCTCTTTGAACTTAGCTATTACACTTAAAGAACAAGAGTGCTATTTAACCTGCCTGCCCTTAAATTTGCCAGTTTGTTGTTATAAAAATAACTATTAGTGTGTTCTAGTATGATTTTGTTACGTTAGAATTATGAAACAGTGGGTTAATCAGACATAAAATGTCATATTAACTTAAAAGATTGTTAACTTGCAGACTATGTGTGCAGCTTGAATAATATCTGGACTCGTATAGCAGGGTGAGTTATGGAGATGTTTCTTTTTTAGTTAAATACCTAAGCAAGGTTTTATGCCAGTATTGCAGTAATTAAGTGCCTGAGGTTCAGATTTAAATTCTTAGTTCTAGTTCTGTCCTCTAATCCCAAGACCTCAAAAGTTTATGGTCAAGTTATGGAGTTTGACTCCTCTTTGTACAGCAAAAGAAGTTAATTGCTTGTTTAAATATAATGCTGCAAAGCATTGTAGCTGGTCTGTAGTAGGAAGGATTAGCAGTTGGAGTCCCTGGCTTCTAATCCTGTCTCTAAAACCAAATAGGAAAACTATTTTCAGATCAAAGTGTCAAGTAAGAACTCTCAAACAAAAGTGACATTTTATTAAAGGAGGTGAGAGTCACTGAGTTATGGTTTGGGTTTTATTAAAAATTGAGAGGTAACAAAGTATTCTAAAAATAAATGCTTAAATGAGATATGTTAATGGGCCTGCTGCCACCAGAAGAACTGCTTGAGCAGCATGGTATTTGGCTGTACCAGCGCTAGTGTGTCTTGATAGTCACTGAGGTTCAAGTTCAAGACTAAGGTGGAGCAGGAGGCAGAGTTAAGGATGCCTTCATAACGTATTGTCTGTCACCTACGCCAAGGAATGCTGCACTTGATAATCTCAGTTTTGCTTTAAGTGCCACTGAGCAAGAGGTGAGAACAACTTGCATTTAAAGTAGGTTGCATTCAAAACCATGTAGAGAATCGAAGGTCATAAATCATTTTACACTGCACATAATTTTGAATTCTAGCAAAATCCACTTGTGTGATACCTTTTCTCAATGACAGAAGCCATTCTCTTGAGCAGAACCATCTATAGAAAGCTGTGTGATGGGTAAAACGGTTATTAGCTGTTCTTAAATACTTTCTGCTATTGGAAAGAAATAACAAGGACCAGAAAGGTCATGAATTATGACCTTTTCAAAACAGTGCAAATGGAAAAGTGTTAGAATAGCGATTTATTACAGTACCTACCTGAAGTCTTAACCAAGCGTTAAAGCTGTCTGTACTAAGTGCTTTGTGGAAAAGTAAAAGGATTCTTCCTGCCATGAATTGCTCCTGGCCTTAGGTTATGACAGAATGCAACAGCTGGATGAAATGTAGCCTGCATGGAATTGGGAGGATAAGTTAGAAAGTAATGAGCAGATCATACATAATAAATAAGTGGATAACAAGAAATTGATATGCCTACCATATGGGAACTGAGACAGACGTGGAATAAAAAGATCTGTGCTACTGGCTGTTCTGGTAGTCTGTGTAGTGAATTCCAGGCACCCTACAATTTTTTCCTTTTTTATTTAAACATCAAAAACTCCAGGCAAAATTAACTCTAAAGTCTGTAAAATGTACGGTACTTTAATGCACTTCATTAACACTCTGCTGTCTATGGATATCAAAAGGTTGAAATTCAGACTTTGTGTGGTCCTACTTCTTAACTTTTGGGTTCTTGGAGGTATATTAAAAAGCCTTGTATTTTTATGGCACTGTGTAAGGCTGCCTGTAGGAGCTTTTGCTTTTTGGCCCTTGGATGCCAATAAATCTTGACTGTATTTTTGGTGTGGTTAAGGTGAATGAGAGAAACAAGTTCATAGATACAGCTCCCATATTGAAAATTCATTACAAGAATTTGCATCTTGCCTAATGATTGCCATTTTTCTGGTTGAAAGATTTCTTTACTCGTGTATTTTATGAAGAACAAACTTTTTTTGTCTTCACCTCTTAGTAATTGAGCCCATTAGAGAACTGCATGGGTGTCCCAACAGATTTACAGAATAAATACTGTACTCATCCTTGCCTCTCTCTGTATGCGTGTGGTAGCAGTTATAGTTTGATGTTTTACCTTTCAGCAATAGCACTAGCACTGAAACACAAAATCTAATGTTCTTAGACTGGAAAAGTCCTTTTGGCTCCAAACTCTCGAGAATAAATACCACCCTGCTTCTGGAAAGAAGCTTTAATTTTATTATGCATAAAATAATTAGAAAAAATACGCAGTATGTCTGTCTTTGCAGAATTGTTGTTCTAAGCCCTAATTAGTGCTACTCTAAATCTTGCAGGACTGTATTGAATATAAGGATTTGTTCAGAGCAAGTACAGCTGTAATTAATCTTTGCATTCCCATCAAGAAATGCTGGCACATGCTGTGAGAAACAAGGAAGGAAACTTTCAGTTCAGGCTGTCTGAGCCAGTACCCAACTGCAGCTAAAACCACTGGAGTAATCTCTTTATCCCTTTCTAGTGTGCAGGGAAGTTCTGGGCAGAGACAGATCCAACCCAGTGAGCAGCCTTTAGCTTTTGATTATACTGTTCAACTTCATGTTCAGAAAGTTTCTAATGGATTTCAATAATTCAAGAGACTTCAAAATTGCCAACTAGTATCTCCATAGAGATTCCTGGTGATGAGAATGTATTTTAGAAATCTGAGCGAGTTAACTACATTTAAAGGTGTGCTCTTTGTATGACTAAGGGAGTCTAACAAAGAGCTCCTACTGAAATTTTGTGGAAGCAGGAGAGAGCTCATATGTTAAGTAATAAGCATATGCATAGGTTAAAACTGTGGTAGAGTGAGGACCACTTGTATTCTAGTTGCAACAAAACACCTGCAGTATGCAGAGATGTATATGTTAATACTTATCTGACTAAAAAGAAGCAAAGAATATTGTTTTTAGTGGAAGGGGTCCACTTGTCAGCCTGATTTCAACCCTTCAATCTCAAAGATACAGCTGAAACGGAGACTGTTATATTTGTGTTACCATGATACGGGTTTTTGAAGGTTTTGGTGTATTAAAGCTAATGTGCACTGCTTCAAGATTAAGCAAGGACTGGCTTAGCTTTCATTCAATAGAATGAATAGAATTCAGTAGAAGAAAAGAGGGCTCCAGCTACTTGCTCTGTGCTATATTAGCAGCTTTCTGACCCTATGGCTGGATTTAGGAAATTCGGGGCAGGGAGAGACCGGGATGGGACACACCACACTGCAAAAGAAGAGGTGAATGGTTTTGTTAAGCCTATCTCCCTGACATGTCTCACTCTGTGCTCAGAAGAGCAGTGCTGATGATGCACTTCAGAAAGTTCCAGTTTTAAAAGTCAGCCTTCTGCACCTCAGTTTGTATGTTCTCTGTAGTAATTCACTTTGCTTTCATACTGGTACCAGACCTTGTCCTGTCCATCTAGAATAAGAACAGTGAGCGAGGGTGATCTCGGTGTCTTTCAGAATTCTCTGAAATGCTCCCTTGAGGAAAACCAGTAAGAGGTTAAGGCTTGGATTTTTCAAAGGGGCCACTGAATTTAATAGGATAATGGGTAATGAATGCTTTCAAGCTTTCCTGAATATCCTAGTTTGCAGTAAGCTATGTATGATCAAGAACAAGTAACAAGCACAGATGAACAAATAAGCAAAACATTTAAAACTAGGTCTGTTTTTATGCGGAGGTCTTACTGGCGTAACTGCTGAATTTTTATACTTAAAAGAACAGACACTTGAAGTTGTTCTTAACTTGTCACACTGACAGTGAGTTGTGTTTAATGAGCCTATGTTCTTTAAAGGACAGGACCTGGCAGAAAGCTGAAAAGGAAAATGCAGGTAGGATAGGTAATGATAACTTGCTCAGCTGGCCAAGTTGTATTCTACTAGCCATCCAAATCTTGATCCTGTTGCAATGACTTCTTGAAAAGATTTACATTTTATTTAACCTACTTCTGCTATCTTCCCCTGCTTCTGCTGTCTCCCTGAAAGGCCTGCTGTGACTTAAAACTTTGAGTGTTTTACTCAGTGTGTTGTGCAAGGATAGAGCTTAACTTGGGCTGTAGTTCTGTGATAGAGTAATCATGGTGAGCAATAGGAAATGGTGGTTTAGGGAGTTCTGCTTTGCATTATGGTCTAGCTTATGTTGGCACAACTATTTTTCTGGAAGCTCTGATGTAAATTGGGAAGTTCATCTGAGGCAGAATGCAACCTTATGACTGATCTTAGGCACAGCCGAGGCAGTGATGTGCTGTGGCGTTGGTGAAGGAACAAGCAGCTGGCAATGCAAGTGATCACGAGTTCCCTTAACTTGGTGCTTGCCAAGGAATGATGGCAGTGTCTTTATCTTGCTGATCCTTCATCCAAGCAATGGTTCCTTACCTCCATAAATCTTTCCTGATGCTAAAATAAGATGCCTGTACCTTGAGGCTGCTGTTGAGTTTTTGAAATGTTTGTGTTCCAAGTTATCAGAGTGACTGAAGCATTTGCGTAGTGTTCAAAGTCAAGGCTCCATTTCACAGGTATTGAGTGTAGGGGGGGAGGTGGTGAGCAGAGGGAGGGAAGAAACACAGTATTTTACTTTTGAGTTTATGTGAAATGATAGCTGTGCAGCAGTGGAGGTTTTCATGGATTAGATTATTTAAGGATGCATCTGAACATGATACTGTTGCAGAAAATCTCTCGAGGTTCCACACTGCCGCAAACCAACCAGCTGGTAATTGAACACTAACGGAAGGAGCAGAGCTGTTAGGCTGTCTCCTCAAAGGAGAAGGTAAGGTTGGCTCAGTACTCTGCTTCTCCTTTTTCTGAACCTGCACTAGCTGGGAAGGCTTTATCTTACAAAGGCAGCAGGCAGCATGGTCTCCACCTTCTCATTAGTTTGCAGCTACGCTTAAAGCAGCTCTGTAGAGTAAACTTATTTTGCTCTGTTATTGACTTAGTATTTGGGGGAGGGGAGGAAAACTTCTTGGAAACATCATGCAAGATTTTCTGTTTGAGAAAGTGGAAAACATGTTTCTCTGAGAAGTAATTTACTGACACCTTTCAAATGTCTCCTCTGTATACAACACAGATTCCTGCAGTTCAGACTGTGGCAGACTTGTGCTTCACTTGGCTTTACTCCTGAACAAACTGTTGGTGTTTGTCCTTAGAAGGTCTGCTCTCCACCCCACCCCCAAAGCCTCTTAATTTGACTTGCTTTCCTTGATACTCACTTAATTCTACTTCGGAAAACTCGGTAAAATCTCAAACTGGAAAAATAGTGGTTTATTAATGGAACTCTTTCCCATTTAATTCCATCTCTGAATTCTGCATATTTAAGATTTTGATCCATCTAGTTTCAGTTTGGTCAGAGTACAGTACTGAATCAGTAGTGATATTAGATGTGGGCAGGAGGCAGAAGAACGACCCTACTACGTACTGGTTTTCTGTTGTCTTTCTGCCAGTCCAGCACATGCGTTCTAGGTTGCAAGGAGGTCAGATGGCTGTCCACGTGGCTGAACTGTTTCCCCCTCTGCAGCTCAGTAGGATGTGAGTGGGGCTTTAATAAGGATTTTTTTAATTTTTTTTTTTACAGGCTGGTCTGCTCCACAGCTTGTAGAAGTTTGTTAAACCCACTTCAGTTTCCACTGTGGCTTAATTAATTTACATGTGTAGATGAAGCCTTAAGGATAGAATCCAAATCACTTGTTTCAAATCACTTATTTCATCTTCAGATTTGTTTTCAGATGCTTATAGTGCTTAATTTATAAATTATAAAGCAGATGCACATAAGGGTGAATAAAAAAAAGCTTTTCATTTGATACAAGACTTCAACATTACTTGTGGGCTTATTTTCCTTCATGGTAAGTCATTTCTACTAAGCCTGAGCTTTAAGATAATAGCTTTATAAAGACTGAGGACCGTGTCAAAGGACTTGGCTGTAGATGCATATGAAAATAGGATGGAGTTGCACATTAATACTGCTGCTGTTCATGCTGTTACCAATCCCATCTCACCTTGTGAGTCTTCAATCAGGGATGTCTGATCCTTTAGTGAATCGATACCTGAACCAGCTTTAGCTTTCAGCTTAGGTAAATCCATTCCAATTTTGGTTTTGTAAGTGAAAGTAATGATGTTGAGCTGTGTGGTAGAATGGATTGAAATGAAAAATGCACGAAAAGAATCCTGAATGTTTTGAAAGAGAACAAATTCTGAAAACAAATAAAAAGAAGTTTAGGTTACTTGAAATCTTCACGCTGAAGTGTCAGTAGTGCTAAGGTGTAAGTGCAAATTTGGAAGAACTTCCCCTTCTCGTCATGCCTAAACAACTTTCAGTAGGGGTGAGAATATTTGGAATAGTTGATTTGTTGTGACTGGATGTGAATAAATAATGTTTTGAGATAATGACTAAATCTGATCACAGAGAAAACCTGACTTGATTGTGAGTGGAAACTGAAGTTTATTTCAGATCACCAAAGGTTGTTTGAGGTTCATTATCACTCATGTGTTGGACTCAACATGTGGTGTTGCCACTGGCAGTGGAGCAGAAGAGATGAGGTCACTTCTTGGGTGAAACCCTCTCTCACAGACCTGAACTACAGCTGTACTGAACCAATGAAATAAATGCTTTTGGCATATGACATGAGACAGCTTGATCACTAGTGATCCAGGGGATTTACAGGTGCATGTAAAGGTCAGACTTGGTAGAAGGTAATACCAATCTCCATGTAAGTGGGTGAACATAAGGCGTGAGTAGCTTCTCGGTGCTGAGAGCAAGCTAGTATACATGATGAAATTCCACTGATTTGAGAATTCAAAACCAGCGCAGTAACAGCTGACAGAAATGGTGCACTTCATAGTTCAAAGTTGGTCAGTCTCTTAGAATTAACAAAAACCAAGCTGTTATTAAAAAAAGAGAAGGTTTTTTTTTCTAGGTCAAACGAGTTTTGAAAATCAGACATGGAAACTGGCTTGAGTCCCTCAGACTTGCAAGCCTTGTGTTTTCTGTAGTTGAGCGTGCTGAGTGCTGAGGTAATGGGCATGGTGAAAAGCTTCAGAGCAATGTAAGCAAGGCTGATTTTTTTTGTTGTTGTTTTTCTGCACTCCACTACCTACACACTTGGTTTTATAGAAATCAAACTGTTAAATGACACACATGAGTGCAACTAAGACTTAACTGGCTTTTTACCTTAGTGTGATTTCTAACTTTCAGATACTGAACAGCTTTCTGAATCTTGCAAGACCGTGATTTTGTCTGCATCGCATCTAAAAATGTCTTGGTTGTGTAGATATACAGACAAAATTAGAAGTTCTTTTCTGAAAGAAATTTTTAAATAAGTGTGAGGCATAAATGACACTTTCCAATCCTTATAGTCACCTTTTAACAACATGCATAGACAAATTTCAGTAAGATGTGTCTGAGCTGTTTCCATACAAAGTGGAGCGTTAGGGTACTCTGCAACAAATGATTTGATGCAGAAGTGGAGTAGGAAGCATTGTTCTGTGAGATACTCAAGGTTATGCCTGTTGTAAATGCATTGAAGTTGCTTAGCTTTCCAACTGGCCACCTGCCATGGAAAAGTCCAAGCTCAACATTCTCTCATGGCTGGTGTTAGCTGTTTTTTCAGCCCACAAGATCTAAGACACTTGTTTCCCATCCCTTGATCTGATAAGATTTGAAAGGGAAACTCACTGGTAAACTTGTGATTTAGTCTTGATCAGATAGTCAGCACTGCTGACTAGATTGATGCATAAAGTAATGGGCGTTTTTTTGTCAATGTCTATTCTAGTTCTGCAGATGTCTTCTGTAAACAAAGCAAGTTTCAGGTTTGCATACTGAGCTGCTGAAAACAAAGCATGGGACTAGGGTCACATAATAAAGTGATTGTGCACTGGTCCTGGTGACTTGTAAAAACATCCAGTTGCTTCTGAATTTTGATGTGTTACTTGGAAGTGCCCATTTTTTCATGGCAGCTGCCCACTGAGAATAAATGGGATAATTTGTTAGTGATTGGCCAGAATCTTGGATCCATCCTTCCATTTACAGCTTGGAACTTTCTTTTAACTGTGGCAAGACTGCTGCTTTCAGTTGCCTTCTCTTGTGCGTTTTAGCTGACTGTGCTTGGAATGAGAAGTTGAGCTGGCATGCGTTAGTTCAACTTCACAGAGAACCTCCGGTATTTTGAGATGAAAGGGTTCTGGCAGCAATTTTAGACAATGTATTTGCTTAGACAGTTGGCAGGGAAACAGGAAGGAATCCTTTCATGGGATGCTTATGACTAGGTCTGTCGTCGACTCATGTCAGGATGGGTGTGTGTGAGCTGGGCACACTGCTGATGTTGGATACAGTAATCAGACTTTTTTTTGTTGATTCTTCCACATGAATTGGGTATATATCCCCTTGCAGCTAATTGAATCTTGCTAGCTGCTAGTCAGTGAGGACTAGGAAATGCTAAATCACTGTAGCTAATGTGGAAGTCTGTCTGGTTAAGGATTTTTCTACTCTTTTGGGTTTTGGGTTTTTTTGTTGGTTGTTTTTTTTTTTTTTTAAACAAAAGTTATAATTTAACCCTTTTGTATTGCTCTTTGCATCTTTGTGTTTTGTTTGTGGCCGGTACTGTCTTCTCTGCTGTTTGCACTTGCTTTTCTTCCAGTCATTGCAAATCTGTGAAGCAAGAATAGCAGTGATGAAGACACAGTAAGCAGGAGTAAAATCAAAACAGTAGAAATGTTTGTTAATGTTTTTTGAAGCTTACAGTGTGGGATGAGCCTGCCTTAGTCTATGAACAGAAAATTCCTTTCCTCCTTGAGGCACTGTTGCTAGTGTGCATATTTGAGACAAATGGACCAACTTGTTGCCATAGCATCAAGAGTCATTTCTCATCTACATCCTGTTGATGTAGAAACACGTAGAATTTCAGGGAAAAAGTGCAACTTTTCTTTTTCCTTGCAACTTTCCTTTTTTTTTTCCTTTCTTTGAGAAAGAGTTGCTATATTTAATTGCTGGGAAAAGCTATCACATGTAGGAGTTGCCCTTCACCACAAGAACTCTACTCCTGTTAAGAGAGTTTCTTAGCTGTAAGGCTAGAATTTCACTCTGTCACAGGATCCACAAATCTTGTCACTGATGTCGGAGCTCAGATTAGCCTAGGCCTTTTAGGAAAAAATAAATAAATATTTATCACTTATATTTTTATCTGTGTGCTGTAAAGCATACAGTTTGGCTGGTGTGTCATGCAGGATGAGTTTATAGAAAGCCATCCTGACTTGGACAAACAGGTTTTTGCAGTCTGTTTATACTGAGCTTACAAATAGTGAATTTTTAAAATATTTTCAAACTTTAACATCTGATACCTACCCTGCATGACTGGGCAGTAGAAAGAAGAAGTAGTTTTTAGAAGAAGCTTGGAACTAAATGGTACTTTTTTGTAGTTGGTATGTTTGTAGGGTACAGATAGCAGCAACTTGGATAAGCGCTGGAGTTGCTGGATGGGAGCCAGTAGCTCAGTCTGTTGTTAAGGAGGAAGTTAAATAACACTAGAGAGATTTGATAGTTAGAATTCTGTATGGCTTAAACACAGAGAAGTGGTTAGTCTCTGCCTTGGAGCTGGTGATTGAATGAAAAATGTTTGTCTTGTGTCCATAAATTTTAGTGCCCAGACAGGATGTAGAATATCTGTAGAACAGAATTATGGTGTAGAATGGGCATCAGCATTTCAGAATAATTTAGGTTACTTCAGCATCCTTCTGAGTGAATTCTTAACAAGCACAGACTTGCTTATCTCCTTGTAAAATAATACTTCATTCATCAGCTATCACAGAGAAGAGAACACACTTTTGGCTGTAGTAAATCCATGTCCTGTTACCAGTGAGGCTGAATAGAAGTGCAGATTTGGAAGTAATCTGTTGGAAGAGCCTGCAGGTTTGGAGAGGAGTTGTATGTTTATGGTTGCCCCTCATGAGAATTTTAACCCTGCGGCTTCAGGGTTTGTAGAGGACTGCTACTCTCCTTGGACAAAAACCAGGGTGCAGAACGTGGAGCTGTGTCTGCGTGCTCACTTCCAGAGGATGTGTGTGTTATGGTGACAGGATGTTAACCTGCTTGTTGTATCCACTAAGTCTCACTAAGAAAAGCATTTCCTCTTTGCTGGTGAGGTTTTGGGTTCTAATCTCATTTTTAATCTCAATACCCAAAAACCTGGCTGATCTACTGTCTCCAACATACTCCAATGCTAGTCTCCTGGTTATTTTGTCCTACTTCTGTGCTTGTAACCTTGCTCTTCCCTTGGGCCTCTGGTTTGGATATCTTGCTTTTATAAAACATCTGAAATGGTAACATTCAAACCTCCTACAATCAACAGGTGATTGACATCCCAGGAAACTTGGAAAAATGAGGTCTCAGTATTTGTCTGAAAAACAAAGATTTCACTTGCAAGTTAGCGTTAGCATTGCATTCTGTCATTATGTTATCTCTGGCAGTCCTAATGGAATAGTACCTTATATAAAGGCCAACTTCAGATAAAGTTGTCTGTGAATGCTTTAAGTCCATCCCAGTCATGTATCTGAGATGTTAGAGGTTAAAGGCTGGGAAATTCCCAGATTTCTTTCGTGGGATCTCCTGGATTTCCTCTGTGTTTCTTAGCCCTGGTGCTGAATGTTTTAGAACTCCTGAGTGGAGAGTAGGATACAAACACTGCTGTTCTTCTATTCAGGTCACTGCTGCTTTCACCTTGCAGATTCAGCTGCAGTTTGTGGTAGTTACTTACAGTATCCGTTTCTCCACGTGTTTTGCTGTATTTGTGGGAATCTTGTTAGATCTGTTACATGCTTCCTTAAAGTATAACATTTCCTTCCTGTGTGGTTTAATTCATCATCTGAAACAAGCCAAGGCTGATAGGTCTACCTTAAATTGTGCGCTCTAAATTTAGCAGCTAAAGACAGAATGATCAGGAAGGGCTGAATTAATGTTATGTCAAAAAGGCCTTGGGACAAGGAAGGGAAAAAAGCCAATTTGGAACAGAGGGTCCCCTTTCAAGTTTTTCAGTTCAGAGCCGAATTTAGAGGAACTGCTTTTCAGAAGGAAAAGTTTGAAATGAGCCTGTCTTTGAGGGAACTGCACAATAGGATGTTTCACTATCATTTATGATGTGACCAACTGTCACTTTGAATAACTGTCTGAAGGTTAAAAAGAGAAGTTGATAAATTCTAGCCTTGCAGAACATTTCTTATTACTGAGTTTCTGTGGATATTTTAAAGCAATCTACATACAATCTGTTGTGCATTCTTTTCATGAAATGAATATTGCTTGGGAACTCTGCCCGAGTGTTTTCTGCTTGCTTTTTGCAACGAGGCTATCAATGGCAAAGGAAGTGATGCCAAATTCGTTACAATATTCCTGTGTGGAGATTTCTTATGAACCTAGCCTGAAGGGACAGAGACTTTAAATTCAATTAGTTATTTTTATGGTGACTTATTTGGAGCTAATGTTAAGATGACATTCATATAGTACAAAATATATAGAATAAAAACTTCCTAATTTTGTGGGGTTTGCCCCTTGAGAATCCTGTGTTCAAAATAATCTGGCATATAAAAGAAGAGTTTTAGAGCACTATTTCAGGAAGCAAGAATATATGTTCACATGTTACCTTTCTTCCCTTTCTCTTCCACCAGTCAGTTTTTGTACAGCAAATTGTACTGTTTTCTCTGTCTTCACCAAACTTTATACTGCAGATAGGGCAGTTTAAAACAACAGAAAAAAAAAATCTAAAAAAATAATCCAATAGTGATGCTGCATTGTGGAACTTGTGGGCTCATTTTAGGCCTTCTGCTTGTGTTTCTTGATTCTCCCAGTTCCCAGATGTGCAGTGACTCATCCTAATGAACAATGGGAACAGCATCTCTTACTCCTTCACTTGGTCCCAGTTGGCAAAACTGTTACTCAGAGGATATGTATTGCACAGGGAGGAGAGATTAGCAGTGAGAGAATGAGTCATCCAACCATTTGTGGTAACTGGTGTGATGAACAAGAAGTTAAGGAAGACTAATGGTCTATACTATGCTCTGGTGTACTAAAAAGGAGTAGCTGAATTATGTAAAATTCATAACTGGAAGGTCACTCTTCCCTCCCCCACTACTGTCCTGGAAAACACAGGGCATGGATGGAAGACAGCATTTTGACATTTTGATTTATTAGCAAGGAGGGTGGAAAAAAAAATAAATAGATGATGGTCATTTCAGGCTTTGTTGATACAACTTTCAAATGTGAAATATACTAATAGACTATGAGTTAAAAATAAAAAATAATGTCAGTACAGACTTGCTTCACTGACATACTTTTGCTGTGACTGTGACAGAGTGGTGCTTTGTAACCAAGTACTGTGATGGTTGAAATGAAATGATGTCTTTCAGATCTTAAGAATATTATTTATGAATCTTGTTAGAATATTTTTTAAAATGGAAATAGTGTACTAACAGGGAAATACAAGAAGATTTGAGTCTATTTAAATCTGAAAAGACAGAAGTTCAACAATCTTCTGTGTATGTAGTTGATCTGAGGAAGTTTCTTGAACTGCCACAGTTTTTCTTGACACACCAGTCTGTAAAAGTTTGACACATCTGACCTGGACCTTTTTTTATTTAAGTGAACACACCATCATGTGATTATCTTTAGATATTTGAATATAGTATAAATAACTTTGACTTTCATTTTTATTTTGCTGCTTGCAAGCGTAGTTCAAAATAGATTGCAATGTTAAAAAAAAATGGTTAATTTTTTTTCACTAGAACTATTAAAATAGTGCCATTGAAGTTGTCAGTCTGCATAAAGATATTTTGGGTATCTGATGAATCAATTGCAAATATTTGCTGCCACTTCTATGGGAAGTCTTGCTAGTGAAGCAGAAATAACTGGCTAAAATCTGGAAAAGGAGAGCATGTGAAGTGCTAAGCCAGCTTTTGAATATAGTTGAATGGCTAGATGACATTGGAGAAAGAACTTGCATTGAAAATGCCACACCACTTTGTTTATGGCCAATGCCTTCAAGAGAAAAAATAGTTCAGCATGAGAGGGGCAGCTAATACTTTTTTATTTTGATAATAATTTGCCTTCAGTGGAAAACCTACCTTGATGGACAATTCACAAACTCTGTGTGTGTGTATTTTTATATGCATACATGTATATATATACACACACACACAAATGTGTATATTTGTTTGTATGTGTGTATAATACCCAAAGCGTGAGATAGCTTTGCATAAATAATTGTTTATCAATGGAATTCAAAATCGCATTCAAGTGCAGCTTGATACAAAGCTAAATAAATTTGACTTCTAGATCTAATTAATATTGCTATTTATCTTCCCTGGATGACAAGGTAAAAATTAAAAGATAAAGGAGTGTTCAGTTAATACAATTGTTCTGATTAAAAATACTAATACAAAACAGTCCTAACACCTGGAGTTTCCATATTTTCCTCATTTAAATACATTACAAGTTATTAGTCAGGTCAGTTGGTGCTGTCTGCAGTTGTTCTGTGCTGCCTGCTCGATGAACTGAAATACTCTTCAAGCCTCCCAGAAGCAACCAAGTTTTCTGTGAATCAGAGTAAGATGTAGAGCAAGGTTACTTGAAGTCTTTTGGGACAGGAACTGAATCCGCACTTCACTTCCATAGGCCATAACATAGGACTTAATCAGGGAATGATCGGTAAAGTAGGGGGGCTTGAGTATGTGGTGTGGGTTTGGGGATTTTCTTGTGGGTTTTTTTTTTTTCTCCTCCCTTCAGTTTTGTGTGCTTTAATGTTTTGAGCTTAACTTCAGACTCTCTGGAGCTTGTCGGGGATTTGTTGTTTTGACTGGAAACAGATATTCTGACTTAAGTACTGGATGTCTTTGAATTCTGTGCTAGAAGAGAATATTCAGACATCTTCAGATCTGTCAGACCATGCATATGGTGTTCACACCTGTTCCAGCAACCTGACTTGATTACCCAGCTATCCAAGCGTTTTGCAATTGCTGCTTAATGTTTCCCAGAATGAATTATTTGGCTTAATTACAGTGTTACGAAGAGCTGTATAAGAAACTAGAGAAGTCTAGTTTCCCTAAATCACTGCAGAAATGAATGTGTATTTTTTTCATTAATCAGATTATTTTCTAACCTTCTTATAAATGCGCAAAATGTTAAACTAATTGATGCGTGGGGCAGGAAACGGGAGGCAGAAGCTGTAAATCAGGTAAACTGGCTTGTGTGTTCCAGCAGTTTACATGTGTACAGCTGTTTCCTGCTCTCAGCGTGGGAGGGTGTACGGACAAGGCAAGGACACTTAAAGCAACTGCTTAGAAAATAGGAACAAGTTGTATCAGAGACAGCCAGTTTGCAGCATTGTTGTGCATCTAAAGGCATTGTGTAGGACAAAGCACAGTAGATAGTGAAGGGGTTTTTGTACCTTCAGGAACCTTTTCTTTTTGTGTTCTTCCATCTCCTAAATATGACTAATGCTGTACAGGAAGACCTTTTGTCTTATTCATGTGGTCTGTGAGATCTCTTCTGATCCAACAGAGTGCCAAAAAATACAGGAAATTACTTTCACCTTATGAAAATTCATGATTGTAAGAGAAGTTCTTAGCGCAATTGTTCTTTGGAAACCGCCCCCCCCCCCCCCAAAAAAAGTAATTTTTTCTGCTAGCAATCCACTGTAAATCTTCTGCATTACATGGTAGATTTTTGCAAATATGTGTTCTTTCTCTTTTAAGAAAAGACACTTCCAGTTTTAAATGTTAGGAAATAATAAGCTACAGCTCCTTTTTGTCTATGCCTTATGTTGAAAGTGTGGACTTGTACGGTACACTGAATCCTCAGACCTCCAGTCTGATTCTTCAAAATGAACTGTTGTATTGCCATCTGTTTACAGTTGCACTGGAGGAGAATAATTCTATTCTGCTGTCTGAAGCCTATGGTGTAGAGGAGAACATATGGTTTAAGAATTTATATTGCTGTTGAAATCTGAGATGGTATTTTGGGAATGTTCTCATTCTGAATTAGTGACTTCGTGAGGGTACCTACTGTCAGCTTGGTCATTACTGACACGGCCCTGATCTGTGATATATGTAATGTGTTTGGCTGCCTAATGTTATTAAAAGGCAGCAAGATTTACCATTTTATCATTCTTATGACATGGTTACAACGGTGAGACACATGTGCTAAACAATAAGGAACACTTTCTTACTGAACAGATCATCTTCATCTGAAGAAAGGGAAGTGTTTGAAGGAGAATGGACTTCTGCCAAAGATAGTTTTACTCCAGAAGTGAAGTTTGCATCTACGTGGAAACAATTTTATTACTTCTAAAAAGTATGCGCAGGGCTGCTTCTATCCACAAATGTGAAGTGGCACTTGATTTGAGTGTGATACATGGGGAAGCTTGTTTAAAAAAAACACACACAAAAAAACCCCAAAACAAACAAACAAACAAAAACCACAATGGAAAACCCCCACAAAACTTCTCTTGGACATTTTCAGAACAAGAATAAATTTTAGTTCTAAACATTGCCTATATTCTTCTCAATATAACTACTGAAGGATTTTGTATGAAATGAGCAAATCCGTTATTAAAACTCTTGAGCCTAAAAGGGAAACAATCTGTAGAAGAGAAGGTCCTTCAGAATGTTCCTTTTCTTTTTGACAAACAAGCCTAGCTTAAATTATCACAAATTGTGGATGACTTAAATCTTTCCTTTTTCTAAAGATATGCCTAAGGATATGATCTTGTTCGCTGTTGCAAATTTTGAACAAAATACATTGGTTTCTTACAAACGTGCTTCATTTTTGCTCCCACCTAGTGTCAGTTAACGGCATTTGTCATACAAGGGCAAAAAGCCTAATTCTTTAAGCCAAAGGACTGACTTCAATAACATCCTTTTCATTGTAAAAATTTACTAGATAATTTGAGCATTTATTCAGATCTCTACTTGATTTTGATTTTTCTAGAACTAAGACAGAATTGCTTTTAGAAGAAATACTACCTTACCTACACGTCAGTAGTATATTATGGCAGCTCTACTTCATTATCAGCAGTTTATGTGAATTAGGGTATATTGTACTTCTGCTGTTACAGCTCCTGAAGCATATCAGGGTGTTGCCCAAGCTTCCACTTGGGATACTGCTCTGTTAGACCTCAGTGCATGTTGGAAAGTGAAAAGGCGATATAGTTCAGTTGGATTTGCTATCCTAGAAACAAGCTTAGTTCCCATCTCTTTCCTTTTCCATAGGGTGAATCGGTGAAATACTTCCTGGATAACCTGGATCGAATCGGTCAGCTGGTAAGACATACCTTCTCTTTCTGAACCAAAAGAGCTGAAAGATATAATGGAAGCCTGGGTGTGCTATGATTAATGCTTTTTGGTTTGTGAGGGTTTTATTAAATAATAATGTATTAAATAACTTCAGTGTTCTCTCTCTAGAAATAGTAAACTCTAGCCTTATGAAACTGAAGCTTAGTATTTGCTTAATCTTTTTTGACAGACAACGAATATTGTTTATGGGAGTTGTATTCATGCACACGTTTTTTTACCTGTCCTTTTACGCAGTCGCTGGATCTCATTCACTTTCTGTGATGATCTGATGGCTGATGTTACTTAAAGGGAGCAGAATGAAGCCTTACCAAATAAAAAAAAAATTACTAGCACCTGTGGGATTCAAAATCTGTAATGAAAACATCTGTCAGGAGACTTGGAGGAGAAAGAAGGGAGATTATTTTCCTAAACAGTAGCAGTGATAAGCTTCTGAAGAGCAAATTTTTCCTACAGTGGGTAGGCTGGGCCAGAACCTGTGGTAGAACGTGTTGCTGTTCTCACTGGTCATGGAGTGTGAACCTGGAAGAAGTATTTCCACTAAAGTTTGCAAGACATCCTTTGTAAGAGTAAAGAACTATGAAAAACTAGATTAAAAAAAAAAAACCACCAAACCTTTTAGTGACGACTTGGTGATCTGCTTTACTGAACACTACCTAAATGGTGATAACACTGTAGCAAAGAATTTCATAGTGAAAAAATAGACTTCAGCCTTCAGCCTGAAATGAGGCTTGAAGGGTGAAAATGTGAACAAGTGCATTAGTCCTATATTTTTATTCTCATATGTCTCAGGATCTTCTGTAGCTGTTTATCAATGTGCTCAGATAAATGGTCAACAGTTCATTATTCTCAAGTGGAGTATTGGTTTTTCACTTGATCATTAAAAAAAATCGTGGTTCCTATTGATTTTTCCCATTGCTTCAATACTGGCATTAGCCAGCATTTTGAAGGACTTTTGTTGACACTTTTCTTCTTTCTTTTACAGAATTATTTCCCCAGCAAACAAGATATTTTGCTGGCTAGAAAAGCCACAAAAGGGATAGTAGAGCATGATTTCATCATTAAAAAAATACCTTTCAAGATGGTGGATGTAGGTGGACAGAGATCTCAGCGTCAAAAGTGGTTCCAGTGCTTTGATGGAATAACTTCAATTTTGTTTATGGTCTCCTCCAGTGAATATGATCAGGTTCTCATGGAAGACAGGCGCACAAATAGACTTGTGGAGTCCATGAATATCTTTGAGACAATAGTCAATAACAAGCTTTTCTTTAATGTTTCCATTATCCTATTCCTCAACAAGATGGATCTTCTTGTAGAGAAGGTAAAGACTGTCAGCATTAAGAAGTATTTCTCGGACTTCAAAGGTGACCCTCACAGGCTAGAAGATGTTCAACGTTATCTGGTGCAGTGCTTTGACAGAAAGAGGAGAAACCGTAGTAAGCCGCTCTTCCATCACTTCACCACTGCCATAGACACTGAAAACATTCGCTTTGTGTTTCATGCCGTGAAGGACACGATCCTTCAAGAGAATCTGAAGGATATTATGTTGCAGTGAAGGAGAGCAGCCGATGTTCTGTTAAACTTGCTGGAGGGTTAGATCAAAGTTTTTATTCTTTCTTTATGGCCCTTGCATGTGGTGTAGGACCCATGCTAATTACTTGGCTCAGGAATGCTGTAAACTAGCCAGTCCAAACAGAGGAGCTATAGGCCGAAGGAGTCAAATGTTGATGTTAGCTACTGAATCATTTGGACTAGAAACACTACTGAAACATGGCCGTTGTAGGTTCTGTACCTAGTTTGGAACACTGAATAACAAAACCACCTTCTGCCTTCTTAGAAAAAAAAAACCTCTGACAAACCATGTATGGAAGATGTGTTGGTTTAAATGAATGTGCTCATTTTTCAGAGACACTAGTTGTGCAGACTGCCCTTTTTTGTCATTTGGAGGTGCTGAATTGATCAAATGAATCTAAATGTAATGAGATTGGCAGCTGTGCTGGAGAACATTAGTGGAAGTTCCATTCTTAACCCTTAGGAATATAAGCAGATCTTATGTGCATGTTCAGCTTTGCCAACAGTCTGGAATCCACTTATCAAGGTAGATGCACAGCTCTTGTCTGAAAGTTTTGCATGAGTCTCCTGAGGCAAAAGTCTAAAACTGTATAAGGAAACCCGTGTTGGAGTAAATTGGATGGGAAGTTCGGGCCTCACTGTTACAGAGAAGGGTTTATTTTGCACTGTGTGTGAAGGGTATTACATCATGGGGAAACTGATTTCCTTGGTGAAGCAGCTTGTGCTAGAGCACCTGACCACTTGTCTGCACAGTGGGTGCTCAAGTGAGATGTACTTCATGGAAATCCAGCACTGTTCTCACACCCACAGTTGGCAGTATTTGTGAAGGTTCAGTATCTTGCATGACAGGGCTTCATCTACATTCAGAAGTTTGAAAGCTGATTAAACTCTTAAGCAAAGGTTTGGTAGTACAGCAGCTGCTTGATTAGTTCCCAACAGCTGACCTTATAGGAAGACTGAACATCCTAGAGATCCCAGTTTTACAGCTGCACTGATGTATTTGGACAGCAAGACCTTGCTGTAAAATTAGCCTTTAATCTGTGTCTTAATGGGATCTTTAGCCTGTAGTAATGCACATGTAATTCTGAGTACACTCAAGTTTGGAGTTGCCCATTTTGGGCAATGGTTTGTGTGTAAAATTGCAAGAGGCTATGAATAATGTTGATATGAACTGTTAAATTCCTAGCTCTCACAATCTGTGCAACTAACTGTCAGGTGCCTTTTTTGTGTACAGATATATCGGATCTTTACTACTACAGTGGGGTACATGGACAAACTGAAGATCTGCCTTTTATATCAACATTGTAGTGCTCTCCATTAGGTAATTTTCAAACATAGTTTTCTGTTTACTGCAATTTTTGTCATAGATTTTTATCCAAGAATAAAACCTGAAGGGCTGTTTGTACCCGTAAAAAGTCAGAAGATTCCCTGGAGTTCTTATCCCCTTTGAGCCTGTAATGGCATGTCAAAACAAGCAACATTTTACTTCAGCTGGTAATCCCATGGGAACTGTGGTCAAAAAAAAGTCCTGTTCCGTTGTCCTTTCATGTTAATTTGGATAAAATCTGGAATCTTTCTTCCCCTCTGAAGCTTGCAGATGTTCATATCAGTATTTTTGGGTAGTTTGCTAATGCAGCAGTCTCTTGGCTTTCTTTGTGCAGGCTTCAGAGTGGAAAAGATGTGACTATTTCAGTGCGATGTAACGCACACAGTATCAAGGTAAGAAGCAACTGAAAAGTTGCGGACGGGAAAATCTAACTTAAATTTGAGCAAACTTAAACAGGAATTAGCTTCCTTGTAACAAGTCTTACTTTTGCCAGGACCAACTCTGTCTTTTAAATATTTATTCATTTTTAACCTTGAAGGGGGAAAATGTTATGTGACTAATATTCAGATGGGGGGAAACTCTTAAGACTATTACATTTGAAAAGGTAAACGTTTCAACACAGTGATGCGAACAAGTTTACTCATCACATCAAGTTCATTTCTCTAAGCTAGCCCATTTGTTTGGCCGAGGACTAAGACTTTTCAAAGCTTTGAAGTATTCTTGGGGAGCTTGCTAGTAGTTTCCACTTCACAGAAGACACTAGGAAGGAGGAAGCAGTTATGGGCTGATCTGACTTCAGGGTTGACTTAACTTTCCTAGTTTGCTGTGAGCTTTATTCTTTCACTACATTTTCTAGATGGGTTAGTATTATGCTTGTTTTCTCAAATGAGTTAAACATTCCCTTTCAACTGTATTTTTTTCTCAAGAATTACCTCAGTTTTATGTCTGAATCTACTGTAGTTTTACCTGGGAGGCATAGCATGGAATTTCCTTTTCTCTTTTTCTCTTCATGCTCATCCATGGTTTTGTATGTTTAGTAACCTCACGGATTTAAAACTCTGAACAGACTTAATAATGCAACTTACATTTTAAGTAACTTGAAATCTGCACCTGGAAAAGAAACAGCATGAGATATCTCATATTGAGCTCTTCAAGCATTACTTTTTTTTATGATATGGTAGTTTTGCACACTAAATCAGAATTTTAGGGAAGCAGTTTGATCACCTCAGGCCCATTATTGCCTTTCTTCTTTCTATTGATAAAATGGGCCTAAGCATGATGCTGTAATCTGCAGATGAAAATCAGTAGTTTGGCTCTGTGTTCTATCAAACTTTGATAGTGATGGTTCACACCAGGAACCCATGATCAGTAACAACTTCTTGGAAAAGTCAAGCACTTCTCAAGTTTGCAAAGAATCTGGCCCATGAGTAAAAAGAACTTTTAGTGGCAGCTTTCTCTGCAAAATACACTCCACTTCTTGCCGCAACTGAGGGGTTTTATGTTTGTTTTTTTGTCAAGATATGTTGTTGTATAATAAAGCCAGAAAATCATGTTATGGTAAATCAGTTAATTACTAAGCAGAATTTAGGTAGATTAGGTTGTACAAACATCTCAGGAGAGGCTTGGTCAGTTGCTTAGTCCTTTCACAAGAAACAAATAGAGAACTTTATTTTAAGTGACATCCTGGAGAACTTTGCAGGTAAACACAGCTGGAGAGAACATCTTTTTTTGTTCGCTTTATAGGCTTATTGTTCATATGGCTAGTCAGGAAATGGGTCACAGGCAGGATGATAATCAGATGGAGACCTTGAATAACTACGTTTAAAAAAAAAAAAAAGGAAAAAAGAAAAAGGCAGCCTTTTGCTGTCCCTCGTCTGACACCCACAGGTCAATGACCAGTGATGGGGTGTTGCAAACAGGTTGTCTCTCGCAAGGACAAAGAGAGGAAGTGCTTGCAAGAGAGACTTACGTAATCTTGCAGTTCCATTTAAGTAGAAAACCTAAATGGGAGTAATTTATCAAGTGCTACTTTGTATTTGTTGTCCTCAAAACAAGCTTTAAGCTAATACAACGTGTCAGTCAGTACCATTCCTTCAGATTGCAGTGGTGTCATTCTCTGAATATTTTTTAGATGGCATTACAAGGTGACATAGTGAATCAGAATTAAAAAGGAAGAATAGTTTTCTAAGTGACATATTTAATAGGCAGTTGTCACTTTGAAGGAATTAAATAGTTCTTAATGTTGAAAATGAATTAATATCCATTATGGAATGGAAATTACTGGCCACTCAGCTCCACGCTACAACTCAAAGATGCTTCCAGTTTGATACAAACAATTGATCTTATTTTATTTAATATAGCAGCGTAGATTATTTGACTTATTAACTTGATAATATATTCATTTTTAAAAAATACTGCTGTGTAAAGCCTAGAACTAGGCATGTTACAAGCATGAAGAAGCTCCTGAAGATGACTGTTTACAGGCTTTCTGAGCCAACTAAAGCCTGAACCTCAGCCAAGCAGACAGAGTGGAGAAACTAATGGCGAAAAAGTGTAGTGAAATGGAGCAGGAAGAGCTCATCTGTGTATGGCACTGCAGACAAAAGTGTAATTCCACTAGGATAGCTACAATAGGGTTTTTTTTGTATGAAAGGTGATACATTTGAAAAGTGTGTCCCACCCTGTCCATGTGTCATCCCCCGGCTTCATCACTGTGTCCCCATCCCACTGGGTATTCACCAGTCCTAGTTACTGTAATCTGCAAAGAATAGTAGAATTAAAGAAATTAAAAGAATAGACGTGGAACCACTGAAGAAACTAGCAGCTCTCATTAGTGACAGGCAACTACCTTCCAGAGAATATCATTTTAGAAAACAAGCTCTTTGCTGCCTTTAGATGGCTGTCTTTGTGGATATTAACTTCATATTTTAGAGTATTTTCTATATATGTACCTCTTTAGTTCTCCTGGAAGAAAATAATTCTGCTGCATGGAACTACAGGATTTCTGTAAAAGGCCCCTCCGGTTTTCAAATAGGGAGTTTTGATGCCTGACTTAGCTTTGCTTGTGTCATCAGATTTTCAGGAGTACTTACTGGGTTCATAGACAATTTGGTGCATGCCA
The DNA here is from genome assembly GCA_035590275.1 of Ibycter americanus. Lineage (NCBI taxonomy): Eukaryota > Metazoa > Chordata > Aves > Falconiformes > Falconidae > Ibycter > Ibycter americanus. Next base: position 29,440,123 of record JAVJGI010000050.1, read on the forward strand.
GCTTGAGACACAAACACAATATGTAATAACACCTCCATACAGCGCAGCATGTCATGTAAGCCAAACACTGATCTCTCATGATGAGAACTACATTGATATCTGTAAGTTTAATAGTAGCCTCTTTTCTATATCATTTTTCTAGTATAAAATCACATAGTGTAGTCAGGGGGTTTAATATAGCACTGTCAACTCTTTACCTCAGTACACTCTAATTCTGTAACACAGAAAGTGGTGGGTAGGGTGTTTCAGTAGCAACTATAAAGTATCTGTGCCTACTTCAGTAAAAGAGTCTTTAATAGATTTCTAGGGAGCATGCATTATGGATCAGGAAGACTGGCATGAGTTTTCAGACTTGGCCTGAATTAATATTGACTCCACACACTTCTGGGTGAGGACTGTCTAGCTTAGCGGGGAAGTAATTGCCAAGACAATACAAGACCTAGTGCTTTTTAATATTACCTGTTTTGTCATTAGCTGGGGTGATCTCTGCTTTGTGCTGTGAAGTGGGCACTTCTTTGTTTTAACACTATTCTTTTTTTACATAGATGGAAATGAGTAAAGCCAGGATATTTAGAGCTGAAACTGCTGCTCTACTAACCAGGTGATGCTGTCTCTGCTCATCTTGGTGGTTGGATGGTTTAGCTTGATTCTTGACATTTTTATCTTTTTCTAATGGCATTTGGAAAGCGGTGTTGAAGTTTATCTATGTGTTGATATGCTTGTTTTGTTATTGAGTGGAGAGTATGGAGGTACTAGATTGTCAGTGCTAGTGGTTCTGTGCCTGGCTTGACGAACTGTATCACAGCCCAGCTCTTGGCATATGTCTGAAGGTCATACATTCTGTCCAATGTGAAAATATTCACAGTTGGAGAGGAAAAAAAGAGCAGCGCTGACTTCCAAGGTGGGCATTCTGGTAAAAAAGCCAAAGTATGTTGGAAGGGAGCAGAAGAGGAGAGCTATTTTCTTAACAGATCCCAAAAGCTGATGGTGCTTGAAGACTTACTTTATTGAAGTGAAATGCCATCTGCGTTGACCCCAAAAGCTTTGAGTGACTCCAGAGAGCTCTTGGCTGTGAATTAGCAGCAGCAGGCTGGCAAGGCTGGCCATGCTGCAGCTGCACACCCTTCCACTGTAAATCTCTCTTCATCTGTTCGTAACTGGGTGCTAAAACTCAATTTCTACTAAAATACAGTATGCAGATCTCTGGCCAGACAGTGCATTTTACTCCTTTCTAACAACTATTTAAACTTTCTTCAAGATACCAGAGTGAGAAGTATTCCAGGGGAATAGCTAGGTAAGAGACTGTTTCCATTATTTGAATAAACACTACAACAGATGGAGAGTAAAAATTTTTGATAAGTAGGACCTGAGAGAGCATCTTATGAGGGAAGGAATAGATTTTTTTAATAACACTGACTGCTTCTCTGCTAGTACTTCCCATCAATCTCTTGTGCTGAGCTTATGTGAGGTGGTTGGGCACAAAAGTTGAGAAAAGATAGCAGGGAGAAGGGGGATGTGGAAGAGAAGTGATCTTTTGGTAGCTTGTGAGACTTGGAAAGCATGGTTGCTGGACTTGAGTTTGAAAACCTGTTCAAGCTCCCATTTGTATTGAAGCCATTAACTCTCTTATAATGAGATAATGTGCGTTCTTCTAGTGTACAGGTTTTGTTATCTCGAATGTGTAATGAGCTTGAATTGATGGTACAAGCTAAAAAGTATTTCCGGAGACTCCACTTAACAAAATGGCTAGTATTTATTGCTCTTGTGATGAATTGTCTTGTTTATGGATCAATATGTATGAAAGCAAACTGACAAAACACAAAGTTATTTCATGACACAATCATGTAGCTAGGAAGCCAATTAATGTTATCTTTTATTCTGCAATTTACTTGCTCTCTGGTGCCTATGCATTGTAACACACATACTATGCAATATCATTCTCTTTTTTTAAACGAGTTCACTGCACTGGGCAAGGAAGGCCTGAGTTTAGCCTTAATTTTCTAACAATTCACAGGAAAGTACTTTAAAAACCGTGAAAACTAAAAGAAGGTAAAAAACGCATAAAGTAAAAGCACAGTTCCAGACTGCTCACATAAGTGTCTTTCTAGCACCAAAACAGCATCCATGATAGAAGCAGCTACTTGCTGTAATAGTTTCAATTTATGAAAACTGTGTACTAGATAAAATTATATTGTGATGTGTAAAAAGTGTATTTTACAGCTTTGGTGACTTAGTTTACTGTTTTGTATATATGAATTTTATAAATCTATTAAAACTTGACTTGTTATACTGTTCTTTATGGGTTTTATCTTTCAACAGAGTCTAGAGTGACTTTTTTGCTTTATTAACGAATTTTCTGCAAGAGACCTGCTTTTTGAATAAATTACAGCATGGACCGCATGAAACTTCAGCTGCCATGCAGTAAAATCTTGCTCTGTAATCTTTATGTATCTCCTACCTCTCCGGTTCTGGTCTGAATCATTCTTCCCCAGTGTGTCCAGGAACTGAAGGCTGGTGAAACATTAACCTGTATAAAACTTCCAACTCAGTCGTCTGTAGCATTTCCATAGCTGACTTAGGCATTGGAACTAATGGGAAGTGGAAGGGGAGATGCAGCTAGAGTTTGTGCTTATGTATTTTAAGCTTAGGAAGAGAAGATAATTAAGCCTGTTGAGTTGACCACACCTGTTAGAGATTCCTTTTCTGCTGTGTAGCATGGGATAATAGCCACGGGAACTATACCTGCTTCTTTCCAGTGCTGGCCCCCTCTGTTGGACTCACTTGTATGCTGTGGTATCTTGTACAGCAGTGCAGAACTACTGACCTTTGGAGAGGCATCGGTATCCCTGTCTTACAGCATTGCCATCCTGGCATCAACTAATTGTGCCAAAACTTGAGCTCCAGTTCTTAGGAATGTCATTAACCTTTCCTTGCTTGTACTTCAAAAGGTCACATCTGGCAGATTTTTGTGGCAAACCTTATTTGTTTCTTGTGTGAACTAGTAATGTCTAATCAATTACACTGGCAGTTACAGTTTGAGACACTTCATGGAGCATTGTTTGTCCTTTTTACTAATCATTGGAAATGCTAGGTCCTCTGTTACATCAAGCTTTCAGGAATGGTTGACTTTTGGGTTTGGGTGGTTTGGTTTTTTTTCCCCTGGAGGTGCTGAGCACTTTCAGGTAACAATGCATGTTGTCAGTGTTCAGGATCTCTGAAAATGAGGGCAGATGAATTGAAAATTCAATATGTACTAATAGGAGGTTTCCAGGTGTGATCAGGTACTTTCTAATCTGAAAAGATCTAGGCAACAGCAGCAGCTCCAAGTGATCTCTTTGATCAGCTCTGTGAAAGCAAATTGGCCCTTTTCTGAGCCAAAATATTCCAGTGAATTACAGAGCTACAAGATATCATATAGAAAAAGTTTAATAGGTTTCTCACTGGAGTGAGAAAAATCTCTTTCTGGCAATATCTGCTGGAGCACATTGGTGTTGTAAACAAGGGCCATGCCAGGTGGTTGAGACACTTGACCAGCAGGCAGCAAAGGAGAGTTTATTTCAAGTTGTCACTTCTGCCTGCTCTAAAGCTGGTTGGAGTTTGGTTGGTTTGTATTGATGGAGTTTCTCTGGTATCTGAATTGCTGAATCTCCAAAGAGTTAATCACAATAAGAAATGTGTTGTCACTGGAGTGCCTACCTGAGCTCAGTCCTTCCCTAGTCAGCAGCTGTGAGCAGGTGCTTAAACGGTGCCAGTTTCAGGGGGATTGAAATTTTTGTTTGGAACACACAGAAGGAGGCTTGAATCAGGGTATCTTAGTGACACCATTTTTCCGTACTTGCCAGTATTTCTGTATCTCAAACTATCTCACTTCATACAGCAAAGAAGCCCCTTTCATAATTCAGCTGCACAGATGTTGCCCCACAAGAACAGAGGCTGAAGCAGTTGGCTCTGCAGGTAGGTTTATCTGTTCAGTGCTGAGGAATGCTTGTACCATAGGGAGAGCCTAAACTCAATATATTAACTTTGAATTCTTTTCCCTAGGTCAGCATGACTACCTGTTACTAGAGTATCTCTTCTGTAATTTCAGTAATCCAACACTCTGAAGGTAAAAGGGAAAACACGACTACTTCCCCAGGGAGAGGCTTCTCTAAAATCCAACACAGGCAGGCCTATATAGCTGGGTTTTTTGCTAAAGTGTACAAGGCATAAGGTTTGGGGTGTTTATAGTAACATTTAAGTATTCATTACAGCTCTTTGAGGAGAGAAATTAAATCTTGTGGTTTCTAGCTCCAGTATCTCATCTTGTACAGATCATGGAGGAAGTTTATTCAGTTACTAACAAAAAAAAATCAAATTTCTTGCCCCTCTCCCCAAGACTGGCATCTTGGGAATCTGCATAGTCTTAAGGGAGGAAGAGTTATTAGGAAGAGTATGTAGAGATTTCTACAAAAAGTGTCTTTCCTTTAAAGCCTCCATCTAGCACAGCAGAAGCAGACTTCAGTTAAAAGTTATTTTTCAGGGGAGGGAAGTGGTCACATCTGCTCTTAAATTGGAAAGTGCTGGATACTGCTGGATAAATGTCTGTGGAAGACACTGGTTTATCCTCTCCCACCTTAGCAAGTTGTTGTAGGCAATATCACCCCTAACGAGCAAAGAGCCTGGGGGGCTATGTGGGGTTTTTTTGTTTGGGGGGGTTTTTTTCTTCCCTGGACAGTTGTGTTGTACCCCCACTCCCTTCAATTACAGCAACTTCTTGTTTTAAGAGTAGGAGTGGAATGTTCTGTTTATTCTTGGGAGAAGATATTTGTCTTTATGAGCTTGTAAAGCTATTAAAAGACTGTGTTTTCTGCTCTGTTCAGGATTATAGACTTGTAGAAGTCTCTTCAAAATAAGTATCCTTGAGCTTGAGGCAGAAAGGGTATGACTGGATTTACTTTGATCATGGAAGATGCTCTGAGTAGCCACAGGATGGTGTGATTTGGGAGATGTTCTGAGCCAGATGAGTCTAGTGTGAATCTGTGTTGTCTCATTGCCTTAGGGGTTGTTACAGGAAAGATAGCAGCTTCAGGAAGGAGTTACCTGGTTCTGCTGGGGGATCTCCTGAGGCAGGGCATGGGCAGAGTTCATTTCTAGATCATCTACCTGTCACAGCAAGGCACCCACAGGTCACGAGCCAGAGAAACGAAAGCGCTGCCTTCCCAGGGCTGTGGAGGGAGGCTGCCTGTAACCAGGTCTCGGTTGCGGACTCCAGCAGCATTACCTGCTCCTGGTGAGGAACAGCGTTGTGTCGGCAGCTGCCAGCCAGAGCCCCGATGTCATGCCTCAGCAGGCTACAGGTACCATTGCCCTTTGGGACTTGCCTCCTTTCCCATCTGGGTGCCCAGTTCCTTTCAGTGCCTTTCTTCCTGCAGGAGGCTCAGCAAACTGTGGCTGAAGTACTGCACAGTGAACACCCAGGTTCTCCTGCCCACTGCCTGCTACACAGTGAAACTCTGTTCCTGGACCACTTGTAATCAACTCCGATCTTGGCTGCTGAGTTTCAAGTAACTTCTGGGGGGTGTGTTTATATATAGAGTACCCTACTACTTGCTGATGATTGATACAGCTTGACCTTCTAAAATGACTCCTAAGTATCTCATCTGTATTTGTTTCACAGCTTGGCAGCTTATTAGCTGCAAGTGACACTGCTGTTTCCATACCTTTCCAAGTTATCTCCCTGGAAACCTGCTGCTTAAAATGCAGGAAGTCTTATTTAGGGGCTTACCTTCAATTTGGTTTACTCCTAATTTCCCTGTCAGCTGTTTTCTGCCCCTCTACAACTCTGGTACACACAGAGAAGAGTAGGAATTGCACCTTTGTGCTTTAGTCCTGGTTATAACCTTAATTTTCTGTGTAACCTTTGCCAGTCACTTTATTCCTCCGTGACCCAAGTTGCCTCCTTACTCACGCTGGTGTAGACTTTATAATCTTAAGTACTTTCAGACCCTGGGACAAGATGTTGCACTGTGCTGTAATGTGCAGCAGCAGCACTGGAAACCTTTGCTGAGGTGAAGAGTAGCTAGCTCCATGGGAGTGTCCTTGCATGAACAAAACCCTGTGGTGTTGCATGGATCTTCTCTCCTCTAGCTGCTCAAGAACTTTAAAAGTGTATTCAGCTACTTTCTGCCTTTGACTGCAAAGTTGCACATTGCCTGCGGACCCTGCTGAGCTGCCTGTGCGAGCAGGTGAAGCTCTGAGTTACCGTGCTCATTTACTTCTTACCTGGAGCACTTCCAGACAAGCTGAGCTGGTAAGTGGTGGTTCTGTCAGTGATGGTGTCAAAAATGCCCATTATTGGTAAGCAACAGCTCTTCAGCAGAAATTCATACTTTCACAACAGAGCTAACGTGTGTCAAGTGTCACGTAGGGAGTTTCCCCATCTCTGATTTCTGCCAGCAGTTCAGTGTGTTTGTGCCACCCCTTTTCTCTGTTGTCTTTGGATTTGTTGTGATATAAGGCTGCCCTTTCCCTTAGGCAATACTGTCATCCGGAGTTTATGGCCCCTTTCTGGAAAGTTTCTAAAGTTCAGCCTAATGGTTCAGTACAGAAGCAAGAGCAAACAAGGCTGGACAACAAGTAATCTCTTGCTTAAAATAGTAAATCTGTTAAGGCAACAACGGAGCAAGTATGGGGCAGTACATGGATTTGTAATTCAAGCAGGATTAGTTTGGAAAATTTCTGCTTCTGGGAAGAATGTCTTGGATGAGAACCCCATCGCCTTTGAGGCTGCCAGGAGAGGGCGGCAGCGGCGGCTCTGCTGCACGGCGCCTGCGCCCAGTCCAGGCGCACAGCCTGGAAAAAATGTTACCAGGAATTGCCGTCATCAGTCCCGAAGCCAGAACTCCCTTTTTCTCCCCTTACGAATCATGCGGATGTGAAGTCACTTGTGTTTCTCAAATCCAGTTGAATTTACTACGAGGTCATCTTTTCTATTCACCTGCATGTGTAAATCTCAAGCTTTTCTCAAATGTCTTCCACTGATCTTCTCCCTTCCGGCTCCAAAAATGCATTGCAGGGTTACTGCGTGGTTTGGTCCTCTCCTCCCTGCTGAACTGGACCCAGTCCTACCTGCTGATATTTTTAGATGGGAAAAATCCAAAGCATGGCCACGTAGCTGTGAGCCACAGAGTGCGTTATCAGTACTGAGGTCTGAACTGAGGATGGGGAGAGCCTTCCCCCAGCATGCTGCTCTTACAGAGCTCAAGCCCATTGCCCTCTTGAGCTCCGGCTATAAATAGCCAGAGAGGAACAGCATGCCCCGGCAGTGGAGAGGCAGGCTCTGCAGCTCCTGGAGCCAGCACAGCACCGGTTCCTGGTCAGGGGGTGACTTACGGAGCAGAGAAGAGGCAAAGGGCCAGGGTATTAACTTCTCAAAGCAGGAAGAGAAGAATACATGTGTAATTCCCCCCTTTAAGTTAATAATCAATGAGTGTGTGAATGTTTTCAAAGGGTTTTCTCTCCTGTGCCAGTCTACAGAGGATGTGAGTAGTTACAGCTCATGGCTCCAAGCCTGGCTTTGAACTGAAGCAGCTCAGGAGATCCCCTTGAGTATCCGCCAAAAGACAGTCATCACACTAACGCTGTTCTTTATGGCAGAGGAGCTGCCAGGGATCTTTCTGCTTTACTCGCTGACTGTGCCTGTCCCCCTCCATCTCCCCCGCTACTCCAGGCGTGTCTGTCAGCCTCGGTTGCACTCCTGCCCTCGGCACAACCTCCAGCTGATGGGGCAGCCACCAGAACAGAGGTGAACATTTGGTATGGGGGGACAGGCAAGGGAGGAATATAATCTGTGCTTCAGGCTGAAACGCTGAGCAGCAGAGAGCTCTGCGCATGGGAGAGCTGCCCTGGTTTAATGTGCATCTGTGCGCTCAGATGACCCGAGCTTCTGTGTGAACGTGTTTAGTGTTTAGCAGGGACCTCTTCCCAGCTGACTTCAGACCGAATGAAACATGGCAAGAAAATACAAGCGCCTACATAGGATTTGGTGTGGGTTTGGAGTAGCACTGCTTAGATCAGCACAGGAAAAACCCTTAGAGAAGAACTGATCGCATTAAAAATAGGTTAGCAATCTCAGAAAAAGAAACACCTTTTATTCCTGTGGGGAGTTGTGGTGAGAAAGGTCAGAAGCAGGGCAGTAACGTAACCAAAGCTATGGGAGCAAAGCTGGCCCAACCCAAGGCAGACCCAGCCTAGTTTTCCTCCCACCGCCAACGATGAGGGGATGATTCCCCTTTGGACAGTTTTCTGGAACTCAGTTTCCTCCGCAAGGAGGAAAATTTGTCTCCAAGAACTTTCCGTAGTCCAGTGTTGTCCCTAGCAAAGGGTAGGTCCTTCCTCATAGCGGGCAGCTGTCCCGTAAACATTTCCCACTTAGCCAGGGCATCCACGGTCTTGTCTACTTGAGCCAGCTCCTCCTCAGAGACATTCCGCTCTAGGGCAGCGATGCACATCTCCAGCCACAGCTCATAATCTTTAATGGTATCTGTGCACTTGGGGGGCCCGGCGAGCTGGGGCTGGCTGTGCGCCTCGGCCAGCGAACACGAGTGCTCGTCCTGCTCCAGCTCCTGGCCAAGGGAGAGGGCCTGGCTGCAAGCGTCTGGTGTCAGCGGCTCGGACAAGGAGGTCACGGCCTCGGAGTCGTTCTCGCAGCACATCCCAGAGTCTGAGCTGAAGGGAAGGATGTCTTCCGAGGTGGACAGGTCTGCTGACTCCTGCCTTGGCCACGTGGACAATACAGTCTGTGTCCAAGCGTAGAGCTTCTGTGATGAGAGGAAAAAAGGTTTCATTTTAGAGAATGAGAAAAAGCAGATACACTTTTCCCAGTGTTTGTCAGGTAAAATTGTTCATCTCGGGTGCCTCAGCTACAGACGCTATGGTCCTCTCTGCCAGCAGATGGGTTTGGACAGCTGATGGCTACCCTATGGAGCCAGGGCTTCCTCTTGTCCCATGTTTTTGGAGTCAGTGTCTGTGGCAGAGCTGCCTACAGTCATATGTGGGCTGTATCTGCCCTGTTATTGAAGAAGGCAGGAGAAAACAGCACAAACCCTCTCCCTGTTGCGTGGGTGTGATCTCCGTGAGAGCCAAACCAGTGCCTCTCTAGAGGAAGCTGTGTCATTGTAAAAGCTCCTGAGATAGCAGTGAAGAATCTTGTTTCATAGTGTTGTAACTCCTGTGGTAACGTGCGTTTTATTCCTAAGAATAGCTCTTACCCTCTCGAGCTGAAATGCACAAGTGGGAAGGCTGTGCTCCAGGAAAGAATTAATGAAAGGAAAATGTCTGAGACAATTTCCTTTTTAGATATTAAGTGCTACAATGGGGCATGTAACGGGTTGCTTCTGGCACGTTTATTCCTTATGCTTTGGGGAATGAATCGCAGTACTCCAGTCATCCCTGGATAAAAGGTGATCTTGTCTGCCTTGTTGGCATGTGTTGGGGGGGGTTTGGTGTGTTTTTCAGCTTTTTCACACCCTTGTAGCCTATTTCTTCCTCTTTACTTCCTGCAGCTCCTAGCTGATACCTTTGCAAAACCCTGCAGTTGCTTTATTCCTAAAGCAGTGACAGCGGTGACAGAGCATGAACCTGCGATGTAGCCCGGGTGGCTGTGCCAGGTCTGTGTGTGGGGTGAGCTGTGGTTTGGAACAGCGGGCAGATCTCCAGCCCCACCAAGCTCCATTCTCCCGCTGCTCCCTCCCCCTTCCCTCCCCTACTGCTCTCTCTTCAGGCAAGTGACAAGAAAGGATAAAGAGCTCAAATTGAGTGGGTGGGAGAAATCGGCCCTGCTTCTCATTTCAGTCTGCTCATGAAGCCTCAGGGAAGAATTTCATACAAGAATAAAATGGACTCTTTCAGCTAAGTTAATCCACCCTGCCCCCTCCCTCTGGGGCAAGAAAAAATGTAAAGGGATGATTTTTTCCTGCCTCATCCCACCTCCAATAGCCCTCCCCTCCCTGTTTAAAAAACAAAGGCACCACCAGAAGCTGCAATAGGAGCTGGGCTAGGGAAGGGGACAGCAAAGCTATTTGAAAGCTGCAACCAGCATATGATATTATGTCTCTTAAAATTCCCAGGAGCAGTGAAACTGGGAAGGAATCACAACTGCTACTTAACCCAATTCCCAAGAAGAGAAAAAGCTGTGGAGGTGAGGATGTGCAAACAGTACATTTGGATTAGGTAAGGTGAAAGGAGGGGATGAGTGACTCAAGTTCACTACTAAAGCCCCAAAATCTTTCCTGTCTCTCATCTTTTGGGTGGTTTATTGATTTGAATTTGGGAAGGGTTTGCAGGGCTGCAGCCTCTTTTTATGTTCCCCTAATTAACTAGAAAGGAATTAACCTCTTCATGGCTTTGGCTTACCTGCAGACAAGAGCATTTGAAGTAGATGCTCAACCCCAAGTAAGTCGCTAAGAATGCAACCTGTTGTCTGACACTTCAAGGGGCTCCAGGTTTGGCACTGGAAGTTTTTCAAACCCCTCTGCTGTGGCAGCACTGTCATCCCCAGCAGCAAGGCAGCCACGCTGCACCCGAAAGCACAAGCTGCGATTAACACCGCAGTGAAGATGTAGCTAACCCAACCTCTAAGAGCAGCTCGAGGCTGTTTTCTTCTGCAACGGGGCCACTGCAAACTGACCCAGGTGCCATGTGCAGAACAGCCTGGGATGCTGCAGAAGCAGCAGGTGGAAATGTTGGTTGTGGTGGGGAAACACCATGAGAATGGATTTGCTTTCAGTTTTCAAGATGACTCATGCTGGAATAAGCAGCTGTGATGAAAAAATTGAGTGTTTCTGACTGCAACTCAGATAAATAAACTGAGGGGCTCTTCCTCCTCTATAAGGACTGGTTTCCTGTCCCACATGCTCTTCTGCACATAACCGAGTCTCAATCGCAGACATCAGCAGCATTACCTGCTCCTGGCGAGGAACAGCTTTATGTCTGGCATTTCCTGTATTTATGATGAGTGTCTGGGGCCGTTATGTGGCAGGTGGGGATCTGGGCTAGTTTTCCAAAGGGAAATGTGACTTCAGATTCGGGCTTGGCCAGCCACGACCTCTCAAAATGTGCTTAGCAAGTAACTTTGCTCTCCGACATTGTCTCCAAATGCTTTGTGCTCTCTTCTGTCAGTTTCCTAAACTATTTAATTCATCTCTGGCATTTATATTTCCTCTCAATGCTATAGCAAAGCCTCTTACAGAGATTATCACAACTCTCTTATACCAGCTTGTACTATATCTAGCTGAGCTTTTCCTTGTCAAGGAAGCAGATGTGCTATTTGGCAAGTGTATCCTTTCTTAAGGTTTGTGTTCACTGTCACCAGGGGATGCTAAGCCAATTACAGTATTTGCTGCAGGTGTAAAGGCAAAAATGTTTCTAGAAAAGCTTAATGCAGATGGCAGTTCTCTTCTAGAAAGAAGTAGCTGGATGCTGGCAGGCTGGGTGTTTAAATAAACCAGATTTTATTCCTCTGGTAGCCTGGGCAATTTTAGCACCTCTTAGAAGCAGGGACCAAACAGCCATGGAGTCAGAGACAGGTCTAACACTGCCGCAGACACACCGGCAAGCAACAAAACCACACGAACATGGATTCCCCCAAGTCCTTTGCCATGCTTCTGTGCGTCTGATTTCAAGCTGAATGAAACTAGAGGCATCCCCATTCTTGTTCTGCAAGTATCTTGTTACAAATATAACCCACAGACTTTAAAATAGGCAGCTATGGAAAATCCTGTCTCTGAACATGATGTGTGTCAGACAGAAATTATAATCAGGGAGAAGACAGAGTGCTGAATGAGAATGATGACATTATTTCTATTCTACCAGTCATTTGGCTACCGAATCCTGCTTTTTAGACAGCAGAGTTAGAAAACCCTTTTTAGAGTTAAGGGCATCTTAGCACTACTCCTGATGTTGTCTAAATGTGGTGTTAGCAGTTTGATGGATGGGAGAGAAGAGAAAAAAATGAGTCTGGGACCCTCCACTTGTTAGAGGGTAATAATCTGGGATCTTTTCTCATATCTTTAAACAAAGGAACTGCAGCAAAGCATGCAGTTAGCATTTTCTCCCTGTTACTAGCAGCCTCCGAGAGCCAGAAAACTGTGGTGGCACATAGGAAAGGGCACAGATGTGGGAATCGCTGTGCTCGCTGCTGCTCTGGCTTGAAACCTACCTGGCCTCCCCACTTCATTTTCAGGAGCAGCAAAATTGTGGTCAGACTGTTGCACTGTCCCTTGTTGTGAACAGATAAAAGCCCTAGAGCTTATGTGAAGTGCTATGTTAGTCACAGGCTGCTTGTACAACACCCACCCCTGTTTAGATGTAACCTTGCTTTCTTAGCACCTTGCACTGCGAGCATCTGCGTTTGACGCGCTGCTGCAGCCCATGTAACGCTGTGGTTTGGGGTGAGCCTCTCCTCTCCCTGCTATGTCCCCTGGCCCCAGGGAGGGCTGGCAGGTCAGTCTCTCACCCTGTAGCGCTCGATGAGTTTGAAGCCCACAACATGCTGTAGCTTCCGAAGGCAGATGGGACACGGCTCCAGAGGCCGCAGCAGGGCTTCGTCCAGGCTCAGCGCGCCCTGCATGATGCACTGCAGCCAGCGGCAAGTCCCCAGCCCCATCAGGTGGCAGATCTCGTGGCAGGTCACCTTTCAGGAAAGCAAGAATCACAGCAGTGCGTGGTCATTCCTGCTTCCACTACTCCCTCTTCTTCCTCCTCTACTGTTCCAGCTCCTCCGCTCCCTGACAGTCTAACCCACTCGTTGCTCAGCCCTGGCAGTCCTCCAGCCCAGACTTTTCCAAGATGAAAGGGGAACGTGGCTCCCTTCTTCCCAGGTACCCCAACATCCACATTTGTATGGTGGTGGAGGAGGAAACATGGGTGTGTTTTTTAGGAGCAGCTGTGGAAAGACCCTGTACATAATGTATTCAGAGCTGTAGGGTGGGGTATGTGTGTGTGTTTTAAGGGGGAAAACAGTCCCACTGGGGTCTGAAAAGAGCAGCACAGTCCATGTGAGAAATCTGTAAGAAGCTATTGGCAATAATAGATCTGTGTTCTTCCAAACCAGACACTCTTGCTATTTGTGCCAAAGCAAAATCTAAGCTGGAGTCAGCTGGCCAAGCGTGACTGCTTTGGGAATTGACAACCATGAAAAGGCTGAGGCTGGAGGATTCCCCTCGTCCTCCCATTGCCACCTAACATCACCTGAAATTACTACAGGAAGAGACTTCACACTAGAAAATCCTGAGCAAATACCAGGGGATGCAGGGAGAAATGGCATCAAAGGTGTTGGTGCAGCTGCTCTGCCCGGGCCAGCTTTAGGAGAAACACTAGAAGCAGAGCTGGCACGAGGGCACAGGGGAGATGCTGACATGAGGGAGGACAGCAGTCGTGAAGAGGATGTGTTGGAGATTAATGGAGTTTAAGGGCATCTGCATATAATGTATGCGCAAACTTTGAGGTATTTTTCTCATCCATCCATATAAGCAGGTCTGGCAAGTGATCCTCTCCCCTTACGGATACCAGTGTCTGAGGAAAACAGAGTGACCCCTTCCCAGCCATCCATTAGTTAACACACAGCCCTGCTAGATATTCTGATTAACCTCTGTATACCGTACTGGCTAACAAATCCTGTGCACATGCATTGCCTGACAAATGGGAGCCTGGGAGCTGGGCAGTCTTTGTCTCAGGGTTGCTCCACGACATAAGGTAAGTCCTGTAGCCTCACTGTACAGCTGATGCTATGGTTTGCTCCAGTGGCAAGGGGAGTAAGAGTTGTCTATGTGGTGCACTGAAACAGGAGCTCTTTAGGACTGCATTAAGTGTGTGGATCTGGCTGTGATTGCCTTCGTCTTTTGGGAGCAGAGCCTCATGCCTGCCTCACTGGGCTGAGGCATGGATTATGCCCGGGCCTGAAATATTTAACCCTACGTGGCAAGAACTACAGGGTGTAGGAGATTGCTGGTCCTACCTTACAGCACTGGACCATCTCTTGGGCGCTGAACGGCAATGTCCGCTCTCTGCTTTCCTTGCTGACTTGGCACAACAGTTCCTTCTGCGTGAGTGGGTTCAAGCTGCTGCAGCCAGCCTGGGGGAAATCCCCAGAAAATCTGGCAAAGCTGCAAACTCCCACTTCTGTAAAGAGAGGCGCATACAAGTTAGGCATCAGCTCTCTTACAACTGTCTCTCACCTTAGGCAGCATGAAAAGAAAGCTGTTGTAGCACAGTCCCATTGAGCACACAGGCTGTGATGGGACACGCTTCCCAAAAGGTTTATAGTGCCTCAGTTCCCTTTGTCTGGGTCAGGAGCCCTGACTCCCCTAATTTTAAATTGGGAAAACCTAGTTCCTCTCCTCAGGGAGTGAATAAAATGTTAAGGATAAGATTTGGCTATTCCAGTCTCCCAGGGAAGGCTTTTTGGTACAGTGCTGCCTTATGCACATGCTGTGCTAGGAGATCATGGGACACCAACCCCACCTTGTCCTGGCAGAAATTTGCTGAATGTGAAGCTCCAGGTCTCACATGGGTAAAGGTCCAGCAGAGTGAGACCAAGGACACACAGGGCATCCATGGGCTTGTTGTTCTTCAGGAAATTCAGGACCCCATCTGGACAAATACAAGAGAGATGTTTAGTAAAATGAAGCATCCCTGGAAGGCATGCAAGAGACAGAATTTCTGCTGCTCATGGGGAGGAGGATGTAATCCAAGCCACAGGTGGGCAGAGCTGCTGGATTCAGCATCTCGGATCGAGAACCACGGCTGTGTAGCCCGTCCCTTCAAATAAGAGTATGAGCAGACCTGACTTTGGAAGTGGTGCCGAGCACAAAGTTAAAGCAGAGCTAAGGGCAGAGATGTAGGTGAATTCGGTACTAACTCCTGGAAATAAGCACCTAGAAGTAGAAGAATTTCCCTACTGGTATTTCAGACCTGAGCCAGAGCAGCCGCATCGCTGCAGCGTTGGGTCTGTGCTGAGCACATGCTGCCTGTGGTACCTGCAAACAGCTTGTCCCAGATGGAAATTTGTGCAGCGCGAGTTTGGCAGCTGACAAACCCATTTCCCTGGGGAGCTGCGTGACACTTGAACCCAATTTCCTAACATGAAAAGCCAGTGAGTTCCCCACCTGTGCCAGCCAGGCCACTAATTTACTTTGGCTCTGGACAAGAGATGGGAGAACGCAGACTACACCAAATAAACAGTGCCTTCCCGCGGAGCTGGTCTGATCGCTTTGCAGAGCTGGACCTAAACATAACAGCACTGAAAAATACAAACAGCAGAGGAAAAGATGATGAAAGTCACTTTGTTTTTTATTCCTGTTTCCAGCCTCAGCGTTCTGGGTTTTCCATGGGAACAGGATTTCTCCCTTTTCACTCCCTTCCTCATCCCCTCCCTGCTCAGGCAGTGAAGGGCTATTTCAGGCATTTCCTAAGGGAGGGCTCGTGCCCGCCTGCCAAGCTGGTGTCTCTACAGGCTCCCCGCTCCCAGGTCCTTACCTGCATGAAGCTGCACTCTGTCCGAGTCCCGGCTGTGGCGGTAGCAGCAGTGAATGGAAGAGATGGGGATGGAGGGAAGGCACTTCACACGGAGTCCCAGGAAGAAAGACTCAACGCAGCTCTGGAGGGAATCCAGCAGCGAGAGCCCGGCGGGCCCTTCGATTAAGTCTAAGAAGAGAAGCTCTGTTATCGGTTCCTTGAAGCCAGGGTGAACCCTAAGGTCTGAAAGGGTTCTCTGGGGTTGGCCACAGCAACTGGGGAAGAGGAAGCCTGGTTCATTCTGAAATTAATTGCTTACTCTGGGATGTGGCAGACATCTCTAAATGGTTATACACAGATGTGGAGGAGAGGGGGGGGCTCTTTCTGAGAACCGGCTCGAGGCATTAGCACGCTGTGTCATTAGCAGAGCAGATGTGCTAGGAAGGTTGTCTCCTATTTAAGTCATGCAGAAAGATGAATGTGGGAAAGGGTGGCTGTTTTTAATGAACCGTCAGGGATGGAGCTCTAGAAATGCTGTTTTAGCCAGCATTGTTTTACATATATTGTTTTATATGTATGCATACATATATTCACAGCAAGCCTCACCCAGGAGCACACATACCATTTACAAGGCAGGTCTACTGATGGCTGTCATCTTGGCTTGTGACTCTGGACTGGGGGCATGTCAGAGCCTTTGATATTACATTTATTTTTGCTATGGCAATTGCATTTTGCAGGTTAGTCATTAGAAGAGGATGTTAATAGCATTCAGCACCACCCACCTCCCTCCTGCATCTTTCCAGGTGGCTCAGTGAAGATGCTCACATTACCTATAGGTTGCAGGTAAATATGCTTTCGATAGAAGTTCTGCTTCCTCCTCAGCATGGCGTGATAGAATGTCTCAAAGTCCTCGGGGGCATCGGGGTGGCTGAGGAGCCAGTCAAAAGCTGTCCGGATGAGCAGTGTGCAGAAGAGCGTTCTCTGCGGGTTGTAGGCTTCGGAGAGGAACAGCTTCTCCGCCCTGGAGAAAGCTTTGGCGTAGAGCTCCTGCAGGGCCGGGTTGGTGGAGATCAGCGCATCCTTCAGAGCCCGGGGCCCAAAGCTGAATTCCTGAGCGTGTTTGCACTGCAGCATCGTGGAGGGACCCACCGGCTGTGGCGCTGCCTGCAGGAGGGGATACAACCATCAGCACGTGGCCTCACGAGGGACCTGGAAACCTTCCCACACTTTGCTTTCAAAGGAGTTTGCCCCAAGATCCCAGCTGCAAGATTTGATTGGGAACTTACAAATGCTGTACATAGTGCTGGCCAGGAGCCCTATGTATTTACGTGAGAGTAGCTGGTATAGGGTGCTCTACATCTGCACGTATGTCACTGGTTTATGGACAACGTACCAGTAGATGGTGCTCAAGAATGCATAGCCCCATTATTGCTACCAGATGTCTGGATTAAATCAAATAAATAGTGAGATTTTTTTTGTTGTTGTTCTACCCTGAAGTCCCAATAACACGGGAAATACCTCGGTGTGTTGTGCAACTGGCTGCACTGGCCCTCATGATGTTGAAAGGTGGTGCTCCTGTTTGCCTGGGCTAAACCACACTCCCTGGGGCTCTCGAAGGCATAGGTCCATGACAGGAAAGAAGAGGTAGATCTTGGCTTTTATTTATCTATCAGTAGCCTAAACTTCTGACTTACCTGACACCAGTGAAAGCAGCTGTTCCCTGTTGACAATTTCCTCTAACAGCTTTTAATCCTCACTCTTAGGTACTGACCTGGGCCATCTGCCAGCTCACAGTGCTGTTGTCAGGCTGCAAGGTGTGGGAGGGTTCGCGCAGCCTGATCCACAGGTGGGACTTGGTGTGCCACACTGGGGTTTGCTGGTGCTGCCCCTCTAGCAAGATGTGTACGGGCCCGCTGCCATCATGTCACCTCATGAATAACTTTCATGTCACACCATGTTAGCATCAAGAGCGCCATGTGAAGTGGTAAATAAAGAGCAAGTGAAAGCCTGCAGCAGAAGGAAATTCATTCATAGCATCCCAGAAATACCCTCTGCAGGGTCCTTTCTCAGGCCAGCTGAGAAAGCTGCAGAAGTCAAGCACCTATTCCCCATTGCAGTGTATGCACTTATGGAGATTCCAGTAGACATCTTGGGAAAAGGGAGAAAAAAGAGGAAACAAACTACAACCCCTATGGCTAACCCACAGCTGGATTTTTCCAAAGATATTCTTTTTTTGTAAGGAGACCGTGCCAAGTAAAACTGGGAGCATTTTGGAGCGGTACTTTGGCAAAGTTGCCTACGACAGGTAAGTGCTCCACCTGTATACAGCAGAACGAAAAATACACGGGTATAGAAGAGCACAGGGTTTCTAGGAATAAATATTATCTTCTATTAGACAAGTTAATACTAACTTAAAAGAAACCAGACAAGCTTTCTGGGTGGATAAACCTATCATCTGCTGACCATCACCATTGTAACAGTATCATTCAATCACAGAAAAAAAAAGAAGTAAAATATTTTTAGGAGGAACTGGTTAAGTCTCTAATGTAAGTAGCTCTGCAGCCTGGCTCTGGCAGGTAAGTGCCATTCAGCGGCCCTTGAGGACAGCAGTATAACAAGAAAATTCAATATTTAAAAAATAGTACCAACACGAGCCAAAAGCTTTCCTCAGTTTATGCAGAGAAGGCTCTGGTAGTTTGCACCGTAAGAGAAAGGTGGCAGCCCATTAAAATTAACACTGAATTTCTTTACATCTAACCCTTGGGATGCTGTGTGTATGTATAAGCAGGCCTTAAGAAAGGCTTGGGTTGTATGATCTTTTTTGGCGCTAAGGGTATATAGCCTAGGAGAGGGAGCGGGTAAGCAGCTTTATTTTTGCAAGTTTTGTCTTTCGCTAACATTAAAGGCTGACAGCAGATGACATGGTGGGCTCTGGAGTGGTACAAGGGCCCTAATCCAATGAAAGTTTGGAAATAAAATCTGTGACGCTTTCTTGGCCATCTCTTCTTATTGCCCAAAACATGTCCAAATTGCATCTGCTGGTTTTTACAGATAGCAACAAGAGTTCGTGTGAGGTGGTTCTGCATTTTGTCACCCAAATCTCTACGCTTCTGACTGGCTTCCAGATTTGGGAGGATGAACCGAGAGTCCGACCCCACCAGGTCATCAGGAGTTTTGCCTTGGGCTAGGGTGAAGATCTGGGTTTTCCTAGGGCCAACATTTCACTTGTTCTGCACAAACTTGAAATACAAGCATCGTTTTTCTGGTCGTACGTAGAACGTTCACTAGGAAACTATTAGCGATATTATGATCACGGAGGACGTGGTCCTGCGAGCTACTGACTGGCCTATTGCTCCCAGGGAAAGCAAGGAGAGATTTTGCACTTGGTCCAGGTTAGGAGTGAGCTCGTCAAGGAAGGTTTCTGGGAAGCATGAGCCGCTTTCCTTCGTGCTTCCTGGCAATAAATGGAGTGTGGGTCTGGGGGAGGAGGAGCTGGTTAGCAAATGAATGGATTTTTCTCTTCTAAACAGGAAGCAGCAAAGAGTGGATGTATGCAACAGCAAATACAATGAGCACACAGTCTTTTAGCATGTGTTCCCCCAGGCTCTCACACGGAATATGGTGTGAACCCAAAGCTATGGGATGTACATTGTTCCCCAAGGCTTCCTAAAAGGGGACATTCACCCAGCTCCAGACAGTCCCATCTATAACCATGGGTGTTTTGTGGTGTCCACTATGCCCAAGGATGTCCATGATTACCCTTTAGCGGTTTGAAAGCTGAAGCACAGGAATTCACTTGCAATGCCCTGTCTGGAGCAACGTGTGCCTCCTTCTCCTGGAGGGTCTGGTTTGGCTTCCAACAGAATAGCAGCAGCTCTACACTCCTCAAATCCAACACAATTACTTCTCTTTAACAAGCTTTTCTAAAATACTTCACTGGAGGAAATTCATGCTTCAGAAAAACGTTATGAACAACTCTAGCAGTTTAAAAAAGAAGCCGTTTTACATTAACTAATATACGAATATAGTGTTTCATTAACTGAAGTAGTGCAAAAGGGCTTTGTAATTTTTAGCTCTTGTGTTGAGGGTGCCTTGTATAACTCCCTGATGCAGTGCTCCAGGAGGGAATGGCCCTTTAGCCTTGATACCTTTTTTCCCCTCTGTTTTTAAGATGCCGAGATGGTGGTGAAGAAGTGGAAGCACCAATGCATCCTTCTCCCATTCAGGTATATAGGAAGGAGACATCATGTCTTTAAAGTAAAAAGCAGTTAATTTGGCCCCTTGTTTAATGACAAGCCGCAGGACTTGACCAGCAAGTCCTGAGGAGGAGAAAGTACTCTTCTTATTTAAAAGGCCAATAACATGTTGTTTCACTTGAGGAAATGCTTTAAGCAAAATAATAATGTAAAGATCTGCTGCAGGTGGAGACACTCACTACATCCACTCATGTGTCATTCTCTACTTTTACCATTAGAAAAAACCATCCTATTCCTAAACTGCATTTTGTCGTTCCATCTTGCAGCCATCTGCTAACCTTGTAATTCTTCCAAAATCAGGAGCACCCGTATTGGATCATACAAAGGAGCGATACCCATCTGCGCATCATGAAACGTGAGCTTGTGCCCTCCTGGAGGGCAGGGAGCCAGCCTGCACTGGGAATCCTAATCCCGTTTATGGAGACCTCCCTCTCTTTTCTGTTATTCATATCTTTCATATTATCCATCATCACATCCATGCAGTGCAGTTGAGACACCCATAACCCAAAGGTTTTGGCACTTGGCCCCTTGTCCGTGGCTGGGGACAGCCTTTTCCAGCAGTGGTGTTGTAGGAACCCAGTTGTGGCCTCTCTGCTTGTGGTGTGTGATGTGAGGCAGGAGCTCCAAGGACAACATGGGCCATAGCTTTGGCTTTTGGTAACATACAAAGGTTTCAGATCAGACTGGGCATATTACACGAATCCTTTTACTATGGAATTTGACACATTTTTTTCATGGTGGGTGATTTCACAAGAAATGCCCCCAAAACCCAGTCTCAGCACGTGACAGTTGAGCAGTCGGTATATTCCCTTTCTCACAGTAACCTGTAAATGTGCTTTATATGCAATTGAGGTTACTCATAAATTATTCTCTTTGCAAATCAGGCACCTATAAATTATTCTCTGTAATTGAAAATTACCTATGAATTATTCTTTTTGTAATTTTCAGATATGTCATTTATTCTTTATTATATTGACATTGCTTTCTTGGATAGATACGCCTGGGGCTGACAGTAACAGTGTCATTCTCAAAAACCAAGGCAGTATCACACAGTGCAAGTTCATTCGTGATATTCTGACAAGATAGAAATGGGCTTGTGTGCAGAAAATCTATGTTGTACAGGTCCAGAGAAAGGTACTCAGTACGTAGTGGATTTGTTTGGTATTGTATGGAATCTGGCCCTTGCATTGAACAGATTGGTTTTTTATATATATATTTTTTTATATATATTTTTTAAGCTGGTTATTCTGAAGTTGTTTATTTTATAAGTCAACTTGTAAGTCATTTCTAACTCTGACTCTCTCAAAGCATACATGCACTGCAGGCTGCAGATGCACAGGAGGAGACTCATTCTGTTTCCTTCCCCTCTCAGCTCTTGTGGAGTATTTAGAGGCAGACTCACTTAACTGGGCTCTTCGGATGTCAGAGGGACATTAGCAGAGTCTCTTAAAAGTGATTAATTGCCCAAGTTAGGTGCTGTACCGTAAACAAGCAGCGATAGTGCAGAAAATTCATATCCAGTCAACTGACATGAAGAGCCCAGAGCAAACATAACAAGCGTTAACTAATTATCAGCACATGCCCTAGTTGCTTAATAGCTCTTTTCCTGAGATTTGCAGTTGGTGCCTGCTACTGCTACTCTAGGATCAGTCTCTCCTTGCCAGTATCACACAGATGACAGCCCGAAAGCAATTTTCTCAATTTATTTGTTGACATGTATAGAAAGAGATTTTTCTTGACAGAGTAGCTGAACTCCCAGTGGGTAAAAAAGTCCAGCGGGATGGGACAGAGGGAGGACACAGAGGTGCGAGAGCATTTAATTCTGGTCCAAAGAAAATTCTCACTAGTCCAGCTCCCTCCTCGAGGACCTCAATGCAGCCACCTGCACAGAGCCAGGCTTTGCCTGCTGAGGAAGCCCAGCTGCTGGGCTCAGACAAACCTGTTTTGCCAGGTTCAGACCCGAAATGGGGCAACTCCCAGGGGTTGGGGGGGAACTTCAAGATGCTCTGCACTTCTCAGCATCTATCTGCTCTGCTCACAGAGAAAATACACTCTGGCCCTGATCACCCCCATGCTTGTACCCACAAGGAACTGTAGCATCTTCCGTTCACTTTGCGTTAGATGGCCACAAAACACTGAGTCAGACCTGTGTCTGTGCCAGACCATAAAGTTAGATAAAACCTTCTGGCCTTATCATGTACTGCCAGATCCCAATAATATTTATGTGTATTGTCTCTTGAATATGTTTGTGACTCAAAAACAGATGTTTTTTGAGGTCCCTTTCAAAAAGAGTCGTTCCTGGTACTGTGGAAACCTTCAGGAGTCCACACATGCATTTACTGGGAGGAGAATCTGCCTGTCATATTGGAACTGTGATCGATACATTATTGCTACAAGACTCAGTCCTGGAAGTTTGTCATCACATGAATCTTCCTTGCTAATTTACTTGGACTGTTGAACAAGTCAGATGGACAACTCGTATGCAGAAAAGTTTGCAGAAGATTGAAGACTAGATTTATAAAGGTCATTAAATACTTAAGCTGGAGACAGATGCTTCCATCTGTTCTTGTTTAAGTATGTTTATTTAAGCGGTCTTAAGTGTTTAAGAACACCTACACATCCACTTTCCCCTTGGTTTTGTTTTACATTAAAGCCTGCTTTCTGCAATATACTTTTCTTCATTTGAATATGTATTAAGGGCATGCATTATCCCTAGTTTCAGTCTTCTGTTCTCAGGATGTTATTTATTCTATGCTCATACATAATGCTACCTTTTTCTTAGTGCCATCTATTTGAGGCTCTCTAAGCATCATACAAACATTCATGAACTTCTCTGTGCTACCCTCCAGAAAGTAAGCTGGCAGTATATAGTATATGCTTCTCCCCCTCCTCTCCCATTTATTCATCATTTTCAGTGCTTTCTGTGTTCATTTCAGTCTGGTTAAAACTCCCTGCAATGCTTCTCCCATGCATATGTGTGGCGAAGGGCTCCCTTATTCTGACACAAAACAAACCTCGACAATCTACTAGCCGGTTACGGCACATTTGCTAGCCAAGGACCCAAAAGGACGGAGCAACACCTACCAGAGCTGTACAACAAACCCCACACTGCAGAGATACCCGAGCTCTACTCCTTCACAGCTCCAGGCACTTTGCTCTTCATCCTAGTTGTCTAGACAGGCTAAATGGTTTCTGCGAGACAACCCCAGCGTTCGCCAGGAAAGAAGCTGCGTTTTCCATACAGATGGATGCCCGAACAGGTATGGCTACGGTTAGATACTCCCTGGAGCACAGGCATTACAGAAGTGGTTCATCAGGCGGTATAAATGCCCCGTAATGCTGTGCCTCCTCCCAAGGCATCAAGTGCTTGTTAAGTGGTGCTGCCAGGTCGGGGGTGTTCATGTGCATTTTATAGCCAAGGAGAAGGGGGGTAGGGGGTGGGGTGGGGGGGGGGTCCAGGGTAGTGCTGTGGCCGAGGAGCCCCAAAGGCAGCATGG
>JAVJGI010000050.1:29471884-29487516 GCA_035590275.1 Ibycter americanus
TTTTTTTTTCGCCCCCCCCCCCCCCCCCATCTATGATGCCATGTCTGTAGTAACGGCGAGGTTGAGCTGTCTGCCCGCCAGCGCTGCAGCATACGCGGTGTACATGCCTTTCATCCAGCCAGCCAGACGATGTGCTACACCTTTGAGCTGGCTCGTTTAATGCTGCTGAAAAGTCAGACCTTTGTCTGCACGGCAATATTCACCCTGTGCTGTGGGATTTAGAGAGCAGCGACACAGGGTTTTAATACTGGTACGAGACATGCTCGTTTTCTCGGCTGTGGCCAAGCAATCTGAGGAATAAGAACAGCTCGGGAAAGTGCTGCATTTATGAATAAAATATAGAGGGGGAAAAAAATATCACATTTTACTCTGGCACAATGTGCAAAAATAGATGTGTTTAATATGCTGACATGGAGATAGTGACCAAAGGCAACAGTCAGGCTGGCTTTATCCATGTGGATGGGCTTTGACTGCGCTGGCGACTTGTGTGTTGTTAGAGCTGCCGGCAGGAGCAGGGCTGTTACTCCTGGCACTGGAAATTGAGGCTTCTGTGGATGGAGCCGAAAAAGAATTCATTAGGAAAGGGCATAATTAGCTTCAGTAGTCGCTGAGAACTGTCGCTTAGAGTAATGTGGTCACAGGCACTCTGGCAGGACGTTTCACGCCGCGATGCGCTGCATCGGCAGCCGAAGCTGATCCCTCGTGTTGGGGTGCCTGGACGTGCCCGTCCAGCTCTTGTGAGCGCGCTGCGGCCGGCGTGTCTGCCGAGCTGTGCACGCCTGTTTGTGCCTTTCTCGCTCCGTCTGGCACCCAGGTGGTGGCTTTTCCTGGTCACTTCTGATCTGTTCTCAGGACGCTGGCAGATTTGTCCTGTTGTTTCCTCTACCAGCGCGGCATCAAACAGGTTTTTCTGCAGCGTGTGAGAGCACACAGGGTGAGCAAGCTATTGTATACAGCCTGTTGCAATGTTCTTTTTTTTTTTTTTTCTCTCCTCTTTTTAAAAAAAATTATCTTCCTCAGATGCATTGAGCTGCCAGTTGTGCTAATTAGGGTCTCCCTGTGTTAGGGGTTTGCAGTACGCCTCCCAGGCAAGGTGATGCTTAAGTACTTGTTACGGTCCTCCCACCCAGTCCCACCGCTGTTTTCACTGGAGCAAGTGGCCCTTCGTGCCTTGCTGGATCCCAGACTCTTCAACAACTCAACCATCGCTTTATGTAATCTTAAAGATACTGTATTCATAAGGATGTATGTTGTTTGCAGCTCTGAAAAAGTTAACATCTTTTCCCGATGCCTTCGGTGTTGGACACAGCCCACAGGTTCACTTTAGAAGCTGATGGGGAGTTCTGTCGATTTTGTTTTTTCAAATGACCCTCACGGAAACTACGGTCATGTAGCTCCCTGTTTTTCAGAAATGGACCATTTAGATAAGAAAGCTGTGTTGTTGTTTATACACGACTTCACTGGGAAGAAAATACATTGAAAGAGCAAGTGATATTAAAGACACCTTTAATCAAACGCACTTCTACTGGTTTCAGTGGAGGCTGTAGCCTTGTTTTCATGAGCCTTTTTGTCAGAACCTAAAGCATAAAAATATTCTGACAGGTCAAAGTTAAGGTTACTAGCCAGTAATGAAAACAGCGTTTTTATAATCAGCTACATGGACAAGACGGGATTGCTGTGCAGCCGCGGCTGTTTGTCCCCTGGCTGTGACAAGCTGTGCGGATGCTGTCACTTAGCAACCATTGCCATTTGTGTTTTAACTGCAGCTTTTTGGTTGTTGGCACATAATGAAGAGTCGTAATCACGAGATCAGTCCCAACAAGGGTGTTTGGTTTTGAGAGCAATGGGCTCCAGGGCTCACCTGTGCCCCTGCCCAGCCTATAGAAGGGTTAAATCAGAAGAATTTCACTTCCGATGGCTAATGCAGCTTAATAAGGGTTTATTTTGGAACTGGCTTGGCTGGGCCAGGCCGTGTTTCAAGATGTACAGCCTGGTTTCACCATCTGCCAGACCTGGTTCTGCAGCTCCTTCCTGCTGGTCACAGCTCAGCCCAGAAGCTGGCCTGAGGCCAAAGCTCTGAGCGTGGTGGTGGGACACACACACACCAGCCGAGGCAAGCCTGGATGTCCCTATGGACAGCAGCGCAAGCTCCCTGCCCCCTTCAACTGACCCAGCCTGAAAACTCAGGGAATATGGGGTCAATGGAGACAGGGAATATGGGGTCAATGGAGACTGGAAATATGAGGACCAAGAGATAATGAAATGGGAGAAGTGATTTGAAAGTGTATCTAGCTGTTGCGGGCAATTCCCACCTATCTTGCACTGGAGAGGGGCAGCCCTGCCGTGGTTCAAGACCTGATGGTCTACAGGAGCTGGTTAAGGCTGTGATTTTACTTTACACCTGATCTGGTCTCATCGGGCTGTGTCCCCCAAAGGAGCGGGGGCACCTCTGTCCCAGGGAGCAGCCTCCTGCCCTTGCACAAGCTTGGTTTGGATGGGTTTGTTTGGGAGGCAGCCATGTGAAAGGCATCCTCGCAGCTCTGTTATACGTTTACAGTAAATAAGCACATTAAGCTGTTGTGCTCTAAGCAGAGACTTGACATTGGTATTACAGATAGAAATCTTGTTTTTAATTTCTTTTTGCTTTAACTGAAAGAGTTGTGCAATTGCACCTGCAGTATTGCAGGGAATTTTGATGTGGACTACTCATTCCCCCTTCCATCTGGGGATGTGTTATGTGTACCTATCGTGTGTTTGCAGATACTCCAATGCTTTCGTCACAGCTGTGCATCACCAGCTTTGTTCCACCTTGTTCAGGCAGACACACAGCTGCTTTGAAAGAAAGTCCTTCCACTTCCCTGTGTGCTGGCTTGCAAGGTTAGAGACAAGATCTGTCCTGTCTGTGGAGAAGTGCGTCTGACGCAGGCTGAGGTCTGGCAGGGTTAAAGTGGTGCTTTATTTGTCAGCAGGGGACAATAAACCGCTGCTCTGAAGGGAAATGACACAGACTACAGAGGTGCTGCCACTGATCTATTTTTCCATTGTAAATTGCTGAGAACTTCTGCAGTGAAGCTGGTTGATGAGCTTCCTCTTTAACACACTGTGGTTTTTAGAAACCTTGATGAGTATGTCTTGAAAGGTAGAGCAAATTTTATTAGAGGAGGACAAACGAAATTGCAAAGGTATGCATGAGTTGATCTGTAATCACAGATCACATACATCTAAACTAAAGCAACACCCTTAGACATTTATGGCCCATTTTTGACTAAGTTGTGCAATTAGTATAATTAGGCAAAGAATACTCTTTGGATTTTAAATGTCCAGTGTATTAAAACAGAAAATTAACAGCCATTCTTTTGGCAGCTTTTATAAAGCAGTTGCTGGTGTCGGGCTGAACCAAAGATGCTGATTCTCCTGTGTCTGAGTCTGAGCAGTTACAGGATAAATCCTTTCTTTGGAGCTTTGTTGAAATTTGTTGAAAGCAACTCCAGGAATTTCATACCTGCGTACAAATCAGGCAATGGGACTTACATTGCCCCTGTGCAGATGAAGAACTGAAATAAGCTTTGTAACCAGCTATCGGAGACACAAATTTTTCTAACATGATGCTCTGCAATGATACCACTTGTACTGCCACTGCCCGCTCTCCACAGCCCGCATTGAAGTAAATGACAGTCCTGAGTGCCAGTGACTCTTGTGTTAAGCGAGGCCCGTGTCTGGCCACAGCCTCTGCTGAAATCAGCTGGGGGTGTGGGGGGCAGGCGCATGGGTGTGTGGAAAAACTCTCACCTGCAGGAAGTGGACACAGCTACAGCGCTGATGGCGTGAAGGAAGCATTTCCACAGAAATCCATCCCAAAAAGGCAGCTTTGGACTTTCTCCTGTGCCTGTAACAGCAGCCAGGCAGCCCCCCTCCTCCTCTGCATCGCTGGGGTCCTCGGTGTGTTACAGGAGCGAGCTGGGTGTGTAGTTTATGGAGGGACCACCGTTGTCACGCTGTGAAGTGGTAAGTGGCAATAGCGCTTGTTGAAGTGAATGCTCTGGATGCACGTGGGGTAACCAGGCTGCTTCTCAGGACTGTCTCCTCGAGTGTAAAACCTTCCCCCTAGGTGCACCAAGACCACAGCTCCTTGGCAAGACATATCACATGGTGTAAATCCGTAACACGGCAGAAAGCTGCGTGGCAGGGATAAGCATCTTGTGGAGATGCAAAAAAAGCTTTGGTAGGCAAGAAGTGTGTTGCAAATGAGTTAGCAGTGTAAGTAAGTGGGGTAGGGCTTGTGAGAGTTCTTCAGTGTGCAAAGATGGGCATCCTAGAGAGGGTATCCCAGCATGATGGATGATTCACATGAGTAGCCGTTGGTGAGTGTTTACAAATTTGGTAGCTAAATTTTCAGCTCACGAATCCCACTGCCATCATCTTCTGTAGAAAGCATCACAGGGTTTTTAGTGTGCTTTCATCTCTCTTAACATCTCTAGTCCCTGGCATTTGTTCCTCACACTGCTCAGATATTCATGACCCTTCATGTTTCTCCCAATTATCAGGTGTGGGATGTCAGTGCAAGCATCTCAGTGTTAATAAGGCGCTACTGTAACTAGAGCAGCAGAGAAAGCAAAGTAAGGCAATGCAGAGAGCTCAGAAGAGAGAGAAGTACAGAATCAGCACTGAGTCACCTAATTGCTGGAGGCGGAGACCTGTTTTTAATGAAAGATGAAAGGACTTAGTTCCCTTTCTAAAGATAAGGAGCCCTCCCAGTTTGTTGTACATTTGGGTTTTAGCGTACAAGCATCCTGTGTATAAACAAGACTTCAGACTGCAATTAGGCAAACGGTATAAACTTAACAATGTCACCATCACCTCAGCAGTTTAAAAAGAAAAAAAATTCCATTAAAAATTAATAGGTCTGGGAGTCAAGAGACCTTGGTAATAAGCAGTGAGCTTCCCTTCTGTAACAAGTCACTTTTGTAATTTGCTGATATTTGATTAATTCCTTGGAGTCTCCTAAACTGAACAACTCTGAAATCGCCAGAATTCTAGTGCTGAATGGGAGGCAGATGTTTACTCAGCAATGGCTGTCTCCTTTCCTGGAATATATCTGACCTATTGTTAACACACAGTGCTAGTTTTGGAACTATAATCCCCTCACCAGACAGAACTGCTAAAACTCCACGAACTATCCACACTTTAAAAGCAAATCCCTTCTCTCTCACTAACCCTTTCAATTTCTGAGAAAAATGCAGTGGCAGGAAAAGGCCTGATTTCTAGTATCATCTGTCTTTTGCCAGGTGCAGACCCTGCTCTACCCAGGTAGAACTGTGTGTCAGAAGCCGAGCTACTTTCTCCTAATAACAGCTGCTGGTACAACACCCAGGGGCTCTGTCATACATAAAGGTGTGCACAGAGGGATAGGTAAGCGTGCTGACTTCATTAAAAGGCATAGAGCAAATCTTCAACCTCAGCAGCAATATATTCAAACTACACCCCAGCCTATTGTACTGCTGCAGGGATAATATTGAAGGAGCAGATAGTAGTTCTCCAACTGCATTAGCTACTATAGCCTCCGTCAGCCTAAAATGAGGGTTGTGTTCCTGCCCCTACACAGGCTGCAAGAAGATAAAGGATGTTCCGTTAACACCTCAGTGCTGGAAAGGAATACAGTGTGGTTTGACCTACAGAAAAAGGTAGTTTCTGGTTGTTTTTTTTTCCCCTCCGAGGTTTCAGAAAGCTTCTTAGCACACGACAAGACATTGGAGTAAGTTGCAAGCTACAGTCTTCCCTGAGTTTTTAAAAAAATGGCATTTTTTTCTCAGAAAGCAGCATTCCCATTCACACTATAGCTGCCGTTTTCTCATTGTTTACCAAAGCTAAGCACAGATCTGTTGGATCATGGAAAAGCTGCAGGTGTCAGTTTCTCTTACTAGTTAGAAGCTATCCTAGTCCTTTAGGAATGGACAATAGGAGCAGTTGAAAAATTCAGCAAAATGGACTTGCTTTTGGCTTCAATTAAAAACAAAGCCAGCTTTTTAGTGTCACTGCTGAGATCAAACAAGTACGTTATCTATAGAAGGCAGGTTGTAATGTTAAGGATGATCAGGTTTTGACTCCTTCAATGCCACCTTCTGCTCTAGACCTCAAAATGCAACAGGGAACCCAAGAACTCAGTTTTTATAATGGAGATACGGACAAGGTCAAAACAAATGTCCTTTAAAACCAGTTTTCATTAGTTTTAGCTACTCTAGCTCTAAAAGGATCATGAAACAACTTGCTTTTAGTCACTGTTTCACTTTTTAAAAATGTTTCCTTATGTAGGGATGGGTTAGTGCTTTCTTAAAAGTCATAGGACTTAAAAAAAGAACAAATGCATTTCTTAATGTGTTTATTTTGAAAAACAAAAAGTTTATTGGAGACTACACTTTTTAACAAAAAAATTTATCAGTATTAAAACAAAATTTTCTAACCCATTTAACAGCTAACAAAACCATCCTTTTCTCTATTAAGCGTATGTTTTTTATCCTCTCTCAAGAAAGACTTTTATGACCGGTAGCAAAAAATTCTCCTTCAGAAGAAAACTGTTTAAGCACTGCTCCCTCAGAGTAAAAGATGGCTTTAGTAACAGTCAGCTTCATTTTCCTCTATGGTTCCCACAGTAGCGAGGATGTCCTGCAAGAGGGACTGAGGGCTCTTCTCCACATAGTCACTACTTTTATTTAGCTCATCATGTAGCTCTATTAAGTCTACTGTACCCAAAGCTAGCATCATGGTCTCCGGATCTTGAAAATCCACGCCATTACCACAATCTGTGGGGAAGTTCTGGGCCAGAGAACCCTGCTTTAGTGTCCTCTGTAACCAGGCAATGCCATGTACTACAGGTGACTCTTCAGTCCCTTGTGAATCCTGCAGGGTACTAATTGGATAGAAACTACTTCTTAAGACAAGCAGTATATCACAGGCTCTCTGACCTACTGGTTTGTCGCAGTCACACAAAGACCGAAACAAAAAGCTGAACAGTTTTGCTCGGCAAAATATCTGCAGCGACTCATTCTGATGAACGGAACTAGTGACTGCAGATGAGACGGGAGCATATGGGCATTTAGGAGGGCCAAGCTGGCAAATAGTCTGACTACAGAAAACCTGAACCAGTTCCAAACCACCAAGTCTAACTTCCCAGTCTAAGTCATGCTCCACAGTTTGGATCACTCTAGAGACAAACCGCTCTGTATCTTCCAGCTGACCTGTGCAGCCTTGTCTCAGCCACTTGGTGAAGACGCTGATCACAGCCCTCCTAGGAAAGCCCTCTGGGTCCGTTGACAAGATTTCTTGAAGTTTTGCTACAGTGTTCTAAATGTAAAAAGAGAAACCACAATGAAGGGAAGAATGTGCAGAAAAACAACAGCAGAACTAAAAAAAGTCTAGTCTGTTCATTATTGGCTGCAAAATCTGCCTGCCTGAGACTGCAGATAACCTGAGAAGAAAGTTATTAGTACAGCAGTACACTTGATGTGTAGTTCTGCCTGATCCTGCAATGGCCTACACAAAGTCATCATACCTCTTTATTATACTGACTTCCTATGACAGGTGACTCCGGAGCGAAGTAAGTAATGAAGGCCAAGTGTCCCACAGCAGTCACAGCACTTGCTCGCACGTAGCTTTCTGGATCTTCAAGGAGACTTTCTGTAAGCCTGGGCACCTCCGAAGACAGGAGAGACTGCCTGAACTCATCCTGGTCTGCATACAAGACAGCAATCCAAAGAAGCAAGTCTTTATTCTCTCAGAGCTTGAAGCTATTTCCAATGCAAACAGTTCTTTGCGTCATACAAGGATGCCCACTGACTGCAGGGACAGCTGCCAGTGAGCTGAGCCACTGCAGAATCCAGGCAACTGCTCACAGGAGCACCAATACACTGTGTCAGATTCCCCATTTTACAGCAGCTTGGTGACTTTCAGTCAAGCCCTGCTAGACACTGGAACTTGGAAAAATCCATTTACAGTTGTTCTAGCAGCAAGAAAACTTTCTCTGGGCAAGCAGGGACATCGTTTTCCTTTCTTGTTGTCAAGGTATACGGCAAAAAAGAAGAACGTAACTGCAGCACTGAGAGGGGCTGCAGGATAAACTGCTAATGCAGTTGAGTCTGCTGCATACTTCCTTTGTGACCTGGGGACAAGAGTAGTTGACAACATTCCCCCCTCTCTTCCAACATTGCTGAGCTACTGTAGGAGAATTAACATTGCCTTAGTGCTACCTGCTGCAAAGCCTGAGCTACCAGTAAAGTGGAAAATCAGTAACTAATCCAAAGCATGCAAAGCAGATCTAGGCTTTTTAGCCTCCTAAATCCCAACCCCCAGCCTGCTGAGCGAAACCAAACAGATTCCCCTGCAGAGCAAACTGAAAAAAGGGAAAGTATTATCTGCCATTAAGCACTGTCACCTGCCTTGACATACATGTCTCAAGACCTCTCAGTTTAACTCACCAAAACTGCCATTAAAGAGGGCACAGCAATCTGAGTTCAACAGAAAAATAGGATAGGCTTACTGATCTTTTTGTCAGATTTTGATTGTGATCTAAGAGTAAAAGTCTTGACACTTCCTTCTTTTCGTAGCCTTCCAGTTGCCGGTCAGAGGATGCCTCACTAGCCTGACCTGACTTTCGGAACATTAAGAGAAATACTCCTCCTATCTGAACTGTTACATCTATGCACCTACCTCTCAAGTATTTAATCAGGACAGTGAGGAACTCCAGAGAAGAATCTCTTACTTCCCAGCAAGGACTGCACAAACGCTTCTGCAGCACTAGAAACACATCTGTAAAAGCCAAGTGACAAAAGTGAATGGACATGAGAAGCGACATGCCTTACTACAGCAATCACTGCGCAAGCCCTATACAACTTCAGCTGACACAATCCCTTTTGCTGCTGCTATGTACTTCTACCAAGGTTCTTCAAAGCACTATTTGGGCAGCTAAACCTGAATTCACCATAATTGCAAACAAATGAATCCTAAGTGCTTTGAGCAGGAAAGGCAGGCAAGAGCAGATTTCATATATGTCATTAGCTGCTGTTTGTCTCAACTTTAACAGCTTCGTTACCTTCCAAAATCTTCTCAGTTTGTTGCCACTGACTGTTGGAGCAGGACAGCTCCTGCAAGCACACCAACCACTTGGATGTAGCTTGAAATGTTTTCTTTAGAACCTGAAGCAACATCAAGCAGATTTACTTTACTACAGGAGGCGGCATTGTTGCCTTTACGCTAAACAAAATTTGGTTTAGTCTCAATCTTACAGAGAAATTCTCAATGTAAACAAATGCATATGCTTCTTTACTACGAAGCAAACCACAAATAAATGGTGCTTATATAACATCTCTAACAAACACCTGGAAAATGCCTGTTCTCAGCTTAGTATTATAAAGTTATAGTACCTAAAGCTTTTGATTTGCATTTGTCAGAGTCATTTGAACAAAACAAAGCAAGAAAACACAACCCCTTAATGCATAGAATTCCATACTTAAAGGCCATGTCAAGTTGAGTATGTTGGTGCTGCTCTTAGATGTGACAGCTCCTGTCTTTTCAAGACGACTTGATGTATTGGTCAGTTACTCACTCACTAGAATTTTAGCTATTTCCTGCAAGCCACCCAGAACCAAGACAACTCTCCTACATATTCTAACAGAAACTGTGCTAAAAAACAACTATAGTCAGACAGTTTCTCAGAACTACGTCGCACTGCGGCAACCTGGTAGACTTGGATCTCTCCTTAGTTCTATACTCACAGTAGGGCTGGTGTTCGGACTCTCCAGGTATGCCAGAAGGACATCAAATAGACTTTCTATGAGCGTGTCACAGCCTGAAACACGGAAAACAAAACTGAAGGAACAATACTGAGAGAAGGAGCAGCTGAATCACAATCCAACTGCTGAAATACAGAAAGACATAGGATGGTAAAACTGGTTTTGGTTTTGCAGCAGAAAGCAAGTACAGTCCTCAGAGTAAAGGAAAACTATCCAATTTCTTACGACCACTAAAACCTTTTTAATTACAGCATTACCTGCCCTAGCTCATCAACAGAAAGTAAGGCTAGCCAAGACAGTAGGAAGAATTGGAAAAATGAGCAAGTTTCAGAAATGGAAATGGTAGTCTTCATTCTGAACAATCCGCAAACGGGAACAAAAAATTCCATGACTACAGAATAGTCAAGTATCTCTAGAATTAAAAGAAAATATTAAAGTGTGAAGATTAACTCACTTTTTTTCTCAGAGAGTGCTGCCAGGACATCAAGAGCTGAGCTCTGTACTCTGAAGCAATTGATCAAGATTCGGCTTATCGTGCTTCCCAGAGGAGAAGCTGGTCTCAAGAAGCCATTACAGAATTGTAATATTGTTATGAGAGAGTGTAGCAAAGATGTATAGGGTAAATCCACTGGCAAATGAATCTAATGGGAGGGGAGAAAGGAAAAAAAATTAAGAAAAAAGTTTGCGGCTAAAGTCTCAAGTGTACATACAGAGCAGGAGCTTTTGGTCAGGAGGCAGCAAAAATTGCAATTTCTAGTATGTTCTTAAGGTATCACAATGCTAATAACTACAAAAAAATTATATTCCCCTCTCCCAAAAACCACTGCACAGATGGAATATGAGATTCTTCTCACTGCTTGGGAAAGCAGTTCAATTTCTGTTTTTTCACTGGATCAATCATTGCAGTAGAAGTAAGGTATGGTAACAAAGCTTGTGAAGAAGGACGTAAAACTAAGTGCACTCCCTCTTTACACGCCTCAGTATTCCTCTGTTTTCCTATTTGTCTACTGTGCTACATTTCTTTAACATATGGAAGCCCTCACTGTCAAGTTCTCTCCACATTTTGTGAAGCTCTACTGCAAAAGTTTGTAACGAATTTTAACACTGTGTTTCAAGGACCAATTTGATCCCTGGGCTTTTTTTCCTTCTCTCAGCATTACCAGAGACAGCAGCTCCTCCAGATGAGCGAGGGTCTGACACAGGACACTAGCACAAGTTGACTTGGAGGACAGAAGACTTTCAACAGCGATGGGGTCACTAACAGACTCATCCAGCAAACCTAGAGGAACAAAGGAGGGAAGAGCTTGGGTTGTTCGTGAATACAAAGGACTGTGATTTTTAAAGTTAACCAAGACATTCAGGTGGTGTAGTATGAATATCCCTACAAATGCAACTGTTAGTAGGGTGCTGCACTTTA
This sequence comes from Ibycter americanus, assembly GCA_035590275.1. Lineage (NCBI taxonomy): Eukaryota > Metazoa > Chordata > Aves > Falconiformes > Falconidae > Ibycter > Ibycter americanus. The sequence goes on from JAVJGI010000050.1 coordinate 29,483,084, forward strand.
CCACAAACACTGCTACTGTCCTTGACTTCTCTTCCTCCTCCAGTTCTGTCTGCACCAGACACTTAAAACACTGGCAAGCAGACTAGCCTCTAACTTTTCTATTACAACTGTACCTGCATATTCCAGAGGCTGGGAGGCTGCTCTCAAAATACAGTCCATTGGCTGAAGTAGAACAGTCAGTGCCTGAATCCTCACATCTTGTGGGCTTCAAGGAGGAAACAGGCAGTTACCAAAACAAGAACACTTCAATTCCTTCCCAAACATCTGCCCCCAAAGGCTGAGCAGAATAATCTTTTTCATGGAGGCTCTTAAACAAGTGAGCAATGAAAGTATTATCATGATTCAAGTTGTCTTTCAAGCTTCCTTGGCTAACTGACAGCAGAGAAGAAATGGCTCTGGAATTTAGAACCAGCCTTATCAGGCTATGCAAATAGAGAGCGGGATTCTGTGTAAGAAGGGGGTTTAGGAAGATGCATTTCTTTTCAACAAAATGGTGTCCTTATGTCTTAAGACACAGGTGTTACTTAGCCTGTAAATCTGTATCCATATGTGCTATATTAATCTGATGATTACTTGATGATTTTTCACTACCTAAAAGGGGGTTATGGAGAAGATTCAGGCAGACTTCTCAGAGGGGCACAAGACAAATCTTAAATTGCAACAGGGTAGATTCCAACTGGATATACAGAAAATACTTTTCATAGTGAAATGAAAGTGGTTAAGCACTGGAACAGGTTGCCCAGAGAAGCTGTGGAATCCTCATCCTTGGGGATATCCGCAACTCGAATGGCGAAGGCCCTGAGCAACTTGATCTATCTTTGAAGTTAGACCTGCACTCAACAAGAGGTTGAATTAGATCACTTCTATAGGTTCCTTCTAACCTAAGCTCTTCCACAACTGCTGACAGTCTCCAGATGCACACTTCTGCTGGACAGCAGTGAAAGTTCTTAACACTAGTCAGTGGTTTTGTGACAGAGGAAACCTAACAGAGGTTACTGGATTTGACAGGCAGTCAAATTGTGTCCATCTTAGTCAATCCTGGCAGTATAAAATTAAAGGAATATGCTGTTTCTTCATAGAATCGGCTGGCTGAAGGTAAGGTGCAAGTGTGTACAAAGAAAGATGATACTGGCTCATTTCATTTCTCTCTCTCTGAAACTGTATTATTCTTACTATCAGTGTCTGAAGTTTGTTAGTTACTGGCATGGTTCTTGCCAACCAGTCTTACTTATTAAGGAACGTAGTGGAAAATGCAGTGAGGAACAAACAGTTCTTGGAAAGACACCAGAGATATTAACACAGAAACATTTGCAGTGTGCAGAAATTTCATTGCAGTAAGTCCTACCATTTGTAGAGCCTGAGAAGTCCCACTGCCAAAGGGCCTGCTTGTACTGGGGTTAAGCGCTCCAGAGCGGAAGTCACTAATGCCCAAAAACTGCCTTCAGTGTCACAAAACACAGCGGACCTGAGAAGAAAGCAGTTTAAGTCATCTGTCTTATTAGATGGCAGAAAACAGGTATATCTCATCACTGGATCCAAGGTCCCAGAAGGTCTTTACCATGCCACGTTAAGCAAAAGGTTCGCCAGCATGTGCTGTGCTTGAACAGTCTCTTCTGTCAAAAAGGATTCTATTTTCTCTGCCACGCTTAACCAAAGCGCTCCAGTCCACGTAGCACAACAACTGCCAAACAAACTAGTTAACAGTTTTAATGACTGCTCGACGTGAGAGGCAGAGCTGGACTGAAGGGAATCTTCTATACGCTTTATAATCATTCGGGCACACACTGGCCAGTCACAGCAGTCCTTTGTACTGAGAGGTTTAGCCGTTTCAGACTCTACAGAGAGGGTGAGCATGTGCACCAGAAGCTGACTGGCAGCTGAAGCCACAAACAGGCTGGGATCCCCTTGCAGAGCGAAGATCACATCTATGCCTCCTGTGTGAAAACAAAACAAGTCACTGGAGGAAAAAACAACCACCTTCCTATCGTCAGGTGGAGCCCTGTTGCACTCCAACCATTTATTATTCTAATTCAACTACCACACAGCTTTAAACGGTGTTGGGGGGGATTTTTATAGTTTATTTTGTAGTCTCTACAGCACTTCAAAGTCAGCCAGCCCTTAACAACACACAAGCAAACAAAAGAAGAAAGTAAAATTGTTTTCAGATCCTCAAGTGTTTTAATAACTCACAAAGAGGACTTCAAAATAACATTAGTAATTTTGGGAGCGTTGGCAGCACACTCACTGTGTGTTTATGGAAGGAGCCTGTACCATCTTCAGACACAACCAGTAGGAAAGACATGAATGGCAGCAGCAGTGCTACTTTTCCATCACATGGACAGCAGCACATGCTGCGTGTTAGTACCAATCCAGTCTTTTAGGCCTCTCTCTCCATGGGATCTAAAGTTGGTGTTAACAGCAGAATTCAGATTACTGCATAACAACAATGGGACTACAAATGTGTGCAAATATTAAGAGATAAATGAGCCCCTGGTTAGTCTTTCTACACTAAACTCATACTGAAATGTACTTTTTAGTAAGAGTTACAAATAAGAATACAGAAGGCTTTTCCGTTTTTCACAACACTTTTATCATGTGATTCATAAGATGTGCCTCTTTCCCCTCTAAAAAGGGCACCATCTTCAGTGTTTGGGGAAAAAAAAATATTAAAAATTAAACGCACAACTAATATAACAAAAACCCCACCATCTTTCAATGACTTCAGTGTTTTTGACAAATGACTTATTTTTATCTTAAATAAATGAAAACTCCCATCTCTCTCACTTGACATCTGAGCAACAGATTGGAATGGAAAAGACACAGAGGATTTGGGGAGTTACCAGCCCTAGAAGTACTCACCACCATTGCAGAGGAAGTGGAGGGCAGGCTGGTGATGCATCATACTGTACACACCCTCCACCCAGCCACTTCGCACAGATGCATCTTCCCATGCTGCGCTGTTCAGAGGCCCATTCCTGCCAAAGAGCCTGAGCAACAGCTTCTCCTGCTGAGGCCAGAGGAGAAAACACAGAGTAAACAGTAAGCAAAGGGGCTCAAGGGGAGTGGAGAGGCTGCTCTGTCATCCAAGTCAAGAGTATCAACACTGTAGTGAAACTTTTTCTTGCTAAAAGTATCACGAAAATAGAAAATTTTCAGAATTCCATGCTTAAACTCAACATACGTTTCTTTCATGAACTAGGCAACAGAAGTGTTCAAAATTAAAACTGCTTGTTTTTAAGGTGCTAGGGACAACTGAGGTATATATCAGTCCTATTAAGCCTGCTTTATGCAGTTGTCTGCATCTCTTTCCTGAAGGAAGCCTTTTGGGGTTTGAGTTTTGTATTATAAATGTATTCTATTGCAGAAAGCAGGGCTTTAAAAAGCTCACACGTTTTTGCAGGGAATCAGGTATTTCCTGTCAACCTACCATGGAAGGAAAACTACATTCATTAGTGCAGTTTAAATCTATAGGATCTGTCCAGGGCTACAATATTTTGCAATGCCTAATGTGAGACAGCGTTATCCCATTTTGAGCTGAAAATGAGCAGCACTGCCTATTAGCATTCATAGTGCTACTGTGGCAAGACAGAAGTAAGAAGACAGCAGCTTTACACAAGAAAATTAAAAGCAACAGTACAATTGTAAGTCCTCATTATCGTATCACCATCTGCTGTGTTGTTTGATATATGCCGTAAGTTTTATAAGCAGAATACGTACACTTTGAGGTGTCCCCCATATAGAAGGGGGAAACAGACACATGGCAGCAGGTACCTGGGTAGCCGACTCACCTGCAGGTGTTGGAAGCGGTTTTCAGAAGCGGCAAGTATCCCAGCCAAGCGCAGAGTAAAGGAGAGGATGCTCGGGCTGGGCTCCGGCAGCGCCAGCACCGAGGTGATGAACTCTGTCAGGCAGGGGTTGTCCTGCAACAGCTCCACGGTGGGATCTAGCAAGCGGGTGTCGTCCGAGAAGAAGTCAGAAAACAGAGGGACACTGCCTGGCCTTCTGTCCTCCCTACTAACGCTGAGGGAGTTGCCTGAGGTGAGCATAACCCCTCACAACCGTCAGGGGCGAACCGGGGATCACCTGAAGCCCAAGCCCAGGTACAGGCCTCAGGTACCAAACAGCGTTTTCAGGTGTCACCGAGGGTAAAGCACCTGAGGGAGGCTTCCCGCGGGGTCCCGGGGTCCCGGCCCCCCTGCCCCTCGGCCAAGCCCCTGCCAGCCACCAGCGGCCTGGGTGGGGGAGGGAACCCTGCAGGCCGCGGGCACTCACCGAACGCCGTCAGCTCCCGGAACCAGTCGAGCAGCTTCTCCAGGCTGGTATCGTCGGAGCCGGGCTGCCGGGGGTCGGCCAGGGCGGCGCAGACGCGCGGCAGCAGCCGGGAGCACTCGCGGGTCATGGCGAAGCGGCGGCGGTTCCGCTCCGTGAACTGC
>JAVJGI010000050.1:29488200-29519753 GCA_035590275.1 Ibycter americanus
GGCGAGGGGGTGGCGAGGAGAGGGAGGAGGATGGCTTCGTCTGCCTGCAGCCTGCGGAGCTCTGGGGTCTGCCCGTATCTCCCCGGCCGGCCGGCAGCACGGCGGGCGGGGGTGGCACTGCTCATCTCCCCGCCCTCGGCAGCCGGAGGGAGGTTTTGCGGCCCTTTGCTGGCAGCCGCCCTGTTCCCTGGGGGTCTGTCGTAGGTGGCTCTTGTTGGGCTCGTTTTGCAAGAGCAAAGGAACTGTGAAGGTCCTTGTGAGGACAGCAGTGTTTTCGTTATTGCACGTTTATATCTTGGTGAACGTTTTCTTATTTACCATCTCCTATCGAGGCTGGGCACCTTCCGTGTTTTCCGATTCCTAATGCGATAGCTGCAGTTACGTAGAGAGATCTCCCAGAGTGATCAGAAGGCCTTAAAATAACAAAGATAATCAGTGCTGCAAGGAAGATTGCCTCAGGAAATTAAAAACTATATGGCATGGTGTGTGAGAGGTATACCTGTGTGCTCTCACACAAAGCACAGCACAGAAAGCCATTTTACCTGCTCTGTTGTCAATTCCCAGCTCCTGTTCTGTCAGCCAGGGTTCTCAAAAATACTACACACATACACACACACCCCTTACAGAGATAGATTGGCATCTGTCCAAAGCAAGAATGGTGCCGCAGCTGTTGAGCGCCATGGAGTCAGCAGCAAGTGACCATGTTCTTTATACGAGGGCAGCATACATTCAGATAATTTGAAAGCCAAGTGGAAATTTTCCTTCTGCTGTGGGTATGCTTACATGTGAGTTGACAAGTTTCCCTACTTCTCAATCTGAGGAAAAATTAACTGCTTTTTTTGGTTCATTGGTTTGGGGTTTTTCCTCAGCCTGATGACTTCTCCGGTCAAGTTTACTGGACATTCCCATAGCATAGGAAGGGTAGGAACAGCTGAGTGAGGAAGGGGACAGGTGGATGAGTTGCTGCTTAACTCTTAGTGGTGGAGAAATTCATGCAGAACCAACACCGTGGTAGATGGGGAACGTGAAGGTTCAGGTGTTGTAGTGCTGCGCACTGAAGTGCCTAAGTCTCTGTGACTTGAACCTGAAGTGACTTGCACTAGATGACACAGAATGTTTGTGTTAAAGCAACCAATGCTGGTTTTTGCAATACTGGTGACATATTTACCATTTGAACTTATTGCAACTTTGTTGTGGTAGTAAAAGGATATAAAGTTTTTTGGATGTGTATTCTAACCAATTATTTGGTAGGAAATGTCACTGTTAATGTCTCTGTTTCCCAGGGAGATGACAGCCTGTCTGCAATAACCTGTGGATCAGACACAGAAATGGTGAGGTTTAGTAATGGCGCGCTGTGGTTGAATGCCTTGAAAGGCCTCTCAGCATGTTCTTGCACATACTACATCCTTGTAACTCCTGGTCGATAAGACACCCTTCAGGGAGGAAAGCTAACAACGTCATTGCAACGTAGTTTGATTCAAAAACTTCCTACATATATGTAATTCTGACTTCTAAATTCTCAGCACTGGGGGCTGCAAGTGGTGTTTGGCTTCATTTTGCTGTTCTACCAAATTATGGGCCTAAGTAATCCTTCTACTGAGTTTTAATGGAATTGAATAAGTCTTTCCTTTAGTGAAATGGTTCTACAGATCAGCCTCTGCTCTGTGATCATCTTGAATTTGCTGCTACTCATATTTAATACTGATGGGGAAGGTCTTAGTGTTCTGAGCATGAACAGACTGCTTTGTAGCATAAAACTTCAGTAGACACCACATTAATTCTGGTGACTGTTGCTATGGTCAAATCTGCATGTAGGTAATGCTCCTATTTTTCTTTTCTACACTGAAGATTTTATGTTATTAGAACAAATGATCTTCATACAAAATGGAGATTGAAGGCAATTTTGAGATTATATGCTGAAATCTTTGAGGAGTAGAATATTTTAAATACATTAAAAATTCTTTTTCTCTTCCAGAAGTTAAAGAAGAAGATTTTTCATAAGCCTCCAAAGTCACCAAGTAAGTGTTCCAAAATTTTTTCTTCTGCTTCCATTATTGCAGAAAAGACAGATTTGTGGGACGCAGAAACTGGAAGATTTACTTGAAAGAACATCTTATTATTCTCCTTAGAATTATTCATTGGTATATGCAGAGCACGCCTATCTGAGATTTGGTCTGTAACCTCTGAAGTGAGACTTTTATAGGCTAACTATATGAAGTTTATTATAGATGTAATTCTTGATTCTCCAGCATAAACTATTTTCTTTTCATGTTATCCCTTCTAATGGCAACCATTCTGAATTTCTTTTTGTCTCTTTGGAGAAATGCTGATACTTGCTGTGTAGAAAGAATCTAGAATTACTGGAGTTACCTACCATCCAGTAGATATCTGTATTTGTAGAATAAGCAGTTCTTGGTTTGTTCATTGGGTGTTTGGTTTTTTTTTATGTGACCTTAGAAGTATAATGTTATTATTAGATCTGTAGTTTTAATGTGAGTTTTTGTCCTTTTGTTCTGGGGTTTATGTTTCTTCCTATACTTCTCCATTTACCTTACTTTTTATACTTGCAGTGAATATTTCAAAGACACATTTACCTCAAAGTGTTGCTGATTGTTGTTACTTTGTTTTGTTTCTAATAAATAATGTTGTACTTATAAATGTTGGTTTAGGTTGAGGAAGAGGCATGATCTTCTGGTAGATGTACATCTATCTTCTTTCTTTTCCTAAAATCCCTTTGCTTGCCTAAGTGATGGAATTTAAAATAACTGTTGAATTTCAACTATGATGTTTGCGACATTGCTTCTCACTGTATGTACTTCTCTTGGTAATTTGAAGACTAACTAGTTAGCCAGTATAGTGCATATCTGTATGAATAATTTGAAGTGGAATTAATGTCCGTATTTGAACCTGACTGCCATAGCTGAAGTAGTAATGTGAGGGGCTCCCCAGCAATTGTATCAGACCAATTCTGTTCTTCAATTACTGCAAGAAAATTGCTAGTGGATTAGTAACAATAGAGTTACTTCTGGTTTAGCCAGACATATTTTTCTCATTGATAGGACGTTTGTGTATACATTCATTGAAAGGTCAATTTAATATATGAGTTTAGACATGCAGGTATCTTAAGGATGCCTGTCCAAACTGTATATGTAAATATTTCTACATGTGTTGAGTCATATTACTGTCACTATGCCTCTTTCTAAGCCTTTTCATTTTTTGGAATTGGATTTTTTCTTTGTTGTGATTTTTTTGTTGTTGTTTTTAGGTGAATATCCCATTGTTCTGTATGAGCCAGTATGTAGTACATTGTTAAATCCTGTTTTTATAAGAAATAGGACTCTGTCTAGGAACCTTGAAGCACAAGACAGAGAAAATTTTTGTGACCTTGAGCTTTTTAAGGCGATGCTGAGATACTTTCTTTTGTTGTAGAGTCTCCATACAGCTCTAGCACACAACTGTATCCTAAAAAATCTGCAGTTTGTCGGTCTCTGCAGGGATCAGGCAGTGCACATCTTGAGAGTGCAGCTGTAAAAAACCCAAGGAAGATGTGGCTGGGACCACTGAAACGAGGTATTAGTATAGAAACTTTATCTGTGTATATAGATAAAATTCAGCTTAACATATACACTCTTAAAAAATAGATTTGTATTTGATTATAGGCTACATAGGAAGTCATTTCACTGTTGTTTATTTGGGTGGTTGAAATTATCTGATCTTGAGCATTGGAGTTTATAGAGGGAATAATTAACAGCATCTGGAGCTTTCTGTGTTGCATTTGCTCAGAATAAATCCACAAATTCACAATTATCCCTGATTTTTGCAGTTTTTTTCCATTTTTGTTGGCAGGAATGAGCCATCCTCTGAAATCAGATGTTGATATGGGGCATATGCGAACTAACGTTTCTAGCAGCACTCCAGAATACTTGAAGGAAGCTCTAGGAATGAAGAAGCCAAAACATTCTCGTTCTTCTAGTAATGGTAAATTATGTAATGGTGTGGTAGATAAAAGTTAATGATCTTTTTTCAGTGTAAAAACACACATTGCTTTAGTAACACAAGGGCCATTTCAGTTTAGCCTGTTTTAAAATATATATGTCAAAATATGATCCATGTGATACTTTTTGAGATTTCTAAATTGGATAAGACAGGGATTTCCAAATTTTTTTTAGCAATGAATCACTATTAGCTTTCAGAACTTTTTGCAAATTGCCATGCATTTGCAGTTGAAAACATTGCAAATATAATACGGTTCAATGGGCCAGCTGTAGACAATTTATTGTGACTTTGCAAAACATAGTTTAGGAACCATTGATAGAAACCATCTGCTTGCCTGAAATTCTATGTAATTGACTCCTTTTGCTTCTCTAGAAAGTGTTTTATCATGTGCTTGTGATATTAAAAGCAATAGAGTTTTACGAGAAGAGCAAAATTTAAAACTTTTATCCTGCTTTTCTTAAAGGAGAACTGTAAACTTAAAAATCCCACTTCCATTTAAAATGACAACTATACTGTTACTGGTAATACACATTTTCTGGCAACTTTAAAAGATGGTAGACTTTTACATGTTAAGCCTAAAGAGAAAAATGTGTTCTGGACATCTTTTAGAGATCTTTTTGTAAATAATTGATTTGTTGGGATGAGAGAACTGCAGTCTTCTGTGGAGTATATATCTTTCTTGAGATAGCTATTTTAATAGAGATAAGAGAAATCTGCTGTAAAATCTGGCAGAAGTTTCATACAGCAACATTTCCATTTCATGTTCATTTCTAAAATTAATTTCCTTCTGAAGAAAAAAAAGAGTCTAGTTTTCAGTTTGGTGCTGTTCTAGATAGTTTCCTTTAACTATAAAGTTTCTGATTAGTTAAAAATACCTCTTTTTGGTTCTGCTTATTTTACGTACCTTTTTGTGTAGGCTATATTCCTGGAACTCCTGACTACAAAGAAAAAGAAGATATGTATGATGAAATTATAGAACTGAAAAAGGTACAGTCTCTCTGAAACTTACATAAAAAGTCGTATTATCGCTCCATCCACCTGTAGATGTCCAGGCCTTATTGGTTCAGAATACTTTGGTTTCTGCATTCGTAAGGCTAAACTAAACTTGTGTCTGTTTAAGGCAATTTCATTGTTCTTATGGTGTGATAGATACTTCTGAGTACTGGATGTGGAAGCCTTGAAGTATACCCAGTCCTGAACCCCAGCCATGGCCCTAGCTGGACGCTGAAAAGGTTCATCGCGTTTGGTTTCTTTGTCCCCACCTCCTTTATTTTATTTTTTTCCCCTCCACTTCCTGGCTGTTACCCATCACATTTTAACAATTTGTCAGCTGAGTTTAGTACAGTGTATGAAAAATGAGGACTGGGCATGTGGAACACTAGGGATACCTGTAGACAAGTATCTTGGCTGTTGTAGATCATTTGTATAAGGTTGCCTTTCTGTTAAACCTTTTCCTTTTCTCTTTGCCCTGTCACCTTCCTTATCTGTCAGCCCTGGTCCAGTGTGATGGTCTCTCTTCTGTTATTTTTTTTTTCCTTTCACTTCATCCTCACCATCGTAATTGGATTGTTATTGACATCAAAACGTGTTTCCATGTGAAAACTCAGTGTCTATTTCTGAAATGTGCTTACAATTTTTCTTCCCTCTTTTAGACAATACAAGCTCAGAAAAATGAGGGAGATCGAATGAAAACTAAGCTCCGTCGACTAGAAGAAGAGAATAACAGAAAGGATAAACAGATTGAACAACTGTTGGATCCTTCCAAGGTGAGTATTTCTTGGGGGATAAATGTGGGGCAAACGATGCTGAGCAGTGTGACCCTCTTCTCCTTGTCTCTCTAGATTTCAGGAGTCTGTAGTGTGTTGGCTCCTAGGAATGACGAGCTTGAGTATGACAGGTGGTTGGTTGGTGTGAAGGGATTTCTGGTTTTGTGTGTCTCGGCTCAGTCCAAACTCAGTTCAAAGGGAGATCATGCCATACTGTGCAGATAAGTTTATTTAGCAAAGATACTTTTAACTTCTGAAGGTAAAATTAAATGCTGTCTGTTTAGGGGCCTACTTTCTGAATATTTTGCATGAGAGTAGAAGGGAGTTGACCTCTTGCATGGTGACCGATGCATGCAGTCCTGAGACCTGAACCAGGAAGCAAAAGATGCGCCTTATTGTCAGATCCACAAGGCTGAGAAGCATTTAGGGTTGTAGTTAGAAGACCTAAATTTCACTGAATTCCTTGTGGCTGTCACTTTCTGTGTGCAGATATAAGTCTTGGGAGAAGTGTGCTAATATAAAATAACAGTAGGCACTTCTGAACCTAAGCTGTTGGACTGTGAAATGACTGTGGAGTTGAGTAGGTTAGAAAATTCTGTGGAAAGAGCTGGAAGTAAAAGTAGCAAGGTTGGTCACTTTACCTGTCTTACCTTGCAGGGCTCTGAGCTGGCACGAACTTTGTCAGAAAAGACTTACAATGGATGGGTAATAGTTTCTTCATTACCTTTTTGCTTTCGCTTTTTTTCCTCTTGCCAAGCTGAAACACTACTGATTAAAAAAAATGTTAGTAAGAAAGAATAAGCAATTAGGGAATCATGTAACCATTACCTCTATAGTCAGATAAGAAACCAGTAACAAAGATCTGGAATTATTATTTCAGGGAGCCACGTTTGTCATTGTCTTGTATCTGTTTAGGGAGCATTCTCCCTATTATTTGCTGCTTTTGATTTAGAAGGGTAATGGGGCAGAGTTGTTTTTATTTAATGATTGTGTATAAATATTATTAAGTTAGCTACGTTACCACAGATATAAGCTAGGGATCTGATTTCATTAGTGTTCTCTTCATCGCAGGGTAGCAGACATGCATATGATTTACTAAGTACTGAAGTATGTAGGAATAAGTAATACCCATTAGGTACAACTTATAAAGACAGGGTAAGATTCTGGAGAAATAGAATTTCTGTGAAGAGATGAATTATTCTAGGACTCATGAGCTCTTTGTTCTTTCTGTAGGTGGTTAGTGGATTAAAGCAGAAGATTCTCAAGCTAGAACAACAGTGCAAGGAGAAGGACAACACTATTAAGTATGACTTTGGTGGGGGTAGAGGCTTGTATTGCATGAGATGATAAAGGGAATTTGAAATCCATGTTATTTTTCATCTGTATTCTTCTGTTCTTTAAGTTTTAATGAACTCTGAGAACATATTGGCAATTATAAACCATCCATCCTGAAACTGTAAACCAAAAGGTATTGCAGCGTCTTTGCTGATCTGACTGGGTTTTATTTTTAATTATTCTATTTTCAGCAAATTCCAGGCAGACGTGAAGACCACTAATTTGGAAGAAATGAGGATAGCTATGGAAACCTACTATGAAGAGGTACGTCTGACAGATCCTTCGATGTGCATACAGGAGAGGAAGTTGTTCAGTTGTCAAAGTATAAATGGAATGTTTTAGATGGGTTTCTTAGAGGTTAGTTGCACCTGTCATTGGAATCAGATTTTCATAAACATTATCATAGCTCCAGCTATATGTACTGAAAAACCTTTTGTCTTCAATAATTTGAGTGTGTTAATCAGAAAGGGGAAATAAAGAAACTAATGTACCTCCATACGTGTAGTGTCTAGATTAAAGCCAATATAGCAGCAGCCAGATTTTCAGCAATGGCATCATTGCCTCTGCTGCTACCTGAAGAGTTTTGTTCTGATTTTCACTTGATGAACAAATGTGTTGCATTAGCAATGTCAGCTTCCACAGCTAGCTCCTTAATGTAAACTACATTTCATGTTTCACAGGTCCATCGTCTCCAACTCCTCCTGGCAAAGTCTGAGACTATGAGAAAAAAGTATGTTTAATTTTTTTGCGGCAATGTTTACGTGTATGTGTTTGATATATCACTCGTGTACTACTTTAACTGATGGAAAACAACTACATAGGAACAGTTTATTTTGTCATTTAGGTTGCTGGATTTGCTTTTTGATACTGCTTTAGTTGGCTTCACAGCTTTGGCATATGTTTTAGTTGCATTTCTTTTTCATGTAGATAGATCGTTTTGTGGATGTGGAAAAAATATTAGAGCTATTTAAAGAGTACATGAAAGCTCTGAAAATTTATCTCCATTAAATAAAATCCATCATCCCCCATAATCACACCTATTCTGACATAAGTGGTGATTGAAACAAACTACTAGATGCATCTTGCTCTAGGGTGTATGCTGCAAAGAAGGTATTTTGGTGTAAACATTGTTTTCTTGTGGTACAGAGAGGCAGATCTGCAGGTCAGGGTAGCTTTTGTGAGGTATCTGTGAGTGGCACTAGTAAGACACTGTCAGAGAAGCTTGTACTAGTGCTTGTCACTAATGTGCGGGTGTCTACATGGTGGTGAGGGTAAAGAGTCTATAGAGGAAATAAAAATCAAAGCACAAAGGCAAAAGACAAAGCTCCAGTAAGAGAGCAAATTAAAAGCATCTATGCAAGTGAGTGTTATTTCAGCTGAGAAGAGGGTAATAGAATCTTGTTGGATAGGAAAATTTGTTAACCACACCACTTAAAAATATGCCTGCCCTCCTAGTGTTAAGTACAGGCAGCTGTCTTAGTTTAGTGTGTAATTATTTGCATTGATAGAAACATGTGAGAACTTTTTATGGGTCTTTATATATACTACTTGTGTTTCCCTAATTCACTGTCTTGTGGGTTGAAAACTATAATTTGTTTTGTCGCTGTTTTAAAAAAAAATTATCTCTTAGGTCAGGCACGCAGTGGCTAGCCTCTTGAGGCTGTAAGCCATCACACCTAATTTATTTACAAGTGAAAATAAGTCATCAGGTCTCTTTCTTGTCCTCATTTATCCATAGCTTCAAAAAGCAGTGGTCAGGGCAGTCTCTCTCTATTATGTGACTGTCAGTCTCTGCTTGAGAGGCTGAGCACAGAAATAATAAATGATGTTGAAGGTCAGGACTCTGGCACATAGAGTTGTACAATAGTGTTTCTTTCATGATGCTTGTCTACGTTATTTCTGGCTGAAGTGAATGGCGTTTAGCTCCTCTTTTTCAGTGTTAATGCTGAATTGCGATTATTTGTATGTGAAGCTGTAGTATCTAATTGAAGCTAGAAACTAGGCAACCTTTTCATGTCCTCAGAATGGTCAGCAGTTCTTTCATTTATCTTTTGATGAGCCTAGAATAATGGCGCTCGGTGATAATGGTTATGATTTCTATCATTTCTGTCACTTCCCATTTTTGGCTGTCTGTTGTGCTTTGTTTTTTACTTTTTTCCCCACCCCCTGCTCCTGCTGGGACAGCTGTATGAATAGTCATCCGTGATATCTGGACAGCCTTATTTATTTGTTTTTATGGCTTCATTTCCTTTTAATTTCCAAAAGGTAGATTAGATTCAGCTTTTCACTCTGATATGCTGATTGTAGACTGTCTCTCCCTTTACCTTGTAATTATTCCAGTGGATGGGGTGTAAGATTCCTTCACAAATTGTTCTGTGATTATCATTGGCAGTAGCATTTGTCAAAAGTAGGTCCATCAGTTCCTTCAGACCTTTGTTTCCAAAAGTAAGTTTCTAAGAATTTTCTCATAACCATAAAGAACAAGTATTTCATCTCTCAAGAAATCTGTTTTGTGAACCAGCTTTACAACTTTGCGCATCTGGAAGCTGAGATTTCTTCCCCTTTTTATAAGAAAAAATAAAAAGGCAAAATCACTGTAATATATTTAAAACAGTTTTAACACATAGCAGGCTTTCCCTTTTCTGATGCCTTTAATTCCCATCACATCAATGTTAGCTGTATTCTTCAAATCTGTTCAACAATCTCTCATTGATTGAAATGTGTCTCAAATGAAGAAAGAAATTTCTCTGGGGTTTACTTTCACAGGAATAGTTTCTTTTACTTATTAGAGCAGCATTCACAGTTATCTGAAAATACACTTGTGTGTTGGATTTGTTTGAGAGTTGTTCCATCTATGTATAGCCTTCTCTCCCAGTTTCAATCTGTTTAAGTGAAAGAAGGCAATTCAGAGCACGCAGGTTAGCTTTCTGTGCTGAGCAGTTTTCTGGAGAAGTCTCCCAATTGGCTGAAGAGGAGTGTTTTTAAATCAGTGGTCAATAGAGCTCTGATAAAGCATTATAAGGTTGGTTAACAAAACAGATAGAAAACCAAATAAATAAAACTCATACAAGCACCCCTGTTTGTGTGTTAATGAAACCGAGTGGGGGAGGAAGTAAAAATAATAAACTTTCAAAGTTGCAAAGTATCGTCTTTCTTTGACACAAATTAAAACAATTGTGAAAGTGTTGAGCAGGGTGGTCTTTGCGTGTTTTTTCCTAGAAGAATAGGTAACTTCTCAAGTAAAAAAATGTTGAGAAGTGCTGTTGGGGGGGAGCTGAGATGGTTAACTTAACCAGCTGACTTGAATAATGAGGCTGTTCCACCCTAATGCTGCTGCTTTGTTCTCTGCTTTTAAGTTAACTTTCTGGTTTTGACCCTGTTTCCAAGTACAGAGGGTAGAGATACCCAAAAACAACTAAAGGCACTGAATGCTGCTGTCCTGAGATTATCCAGGAACGTCAAGGAATTGCAGGATGAGAATCAAAGGCTGAAAGAAGATCTTGGTCGTGTACTGAGCAGTTCTCCTCCTTCCAATCAAACAAGAAGTACGTGCTGAAAAGTTGGTGAGCGTGGGACAAGGGTTTTAGGTACATTTGAAAGATGTGTTTTGAGAGCAGGACCCTACAATAGTAGAAATAAGGGAGTTATTACAAAGGTGAAGATTCAGGAGGGGCAAAGACTGGAATGAGAAGTTTCTACAGGAATCTCTCTCTGACTTCTGGGTGTGCTGCTCCAGTCAGACCTGAGTTTCTTTTATTATTATCCCTGAGAATTCTGGACTGGAATCACTTGAAGATTTTAATGTTTCACTGGAAAAGCGTTTTTCAGTTGTTGAGAACTGATGAATGTGAACGGTTTATGTTGATTTCTGAGTTAATTGGTGTGGCAGTTGGATATTTTAAGACTATTCTCATTTTTTCATTGCTGCATATTTAAAGTTGGGGTTCAGAGCTCTTTAGATGGTCTTTCTATATGGACAGAATTTTCAAAAAGCAAAAACAATGTTGACTCACTGATTATAGTTTCATGTTTAAAGCTTTGTTGTTGTATTTAGATTACAGTGAGTGGAGCAGACAGAGGCTGGTGAGGCGGATTTCAGAACTAGAAAAAGTAAGTGATCATAATCCTTTGGCCATCTTACCTGTCTTGAAGCAGAAAATGCAGAACCACTGGCTTGCGCTCCTGGCATGTAGTCTTTCAATATATCAGTGTTGTGCATTCTGGCTCGTACATGTAAACTGATGTCTGTACCACATGTCCTTCCTCCCTTTTTTCTTTTCTTGTATTTGTTGCATATAGATGCACGTTTTAGAATCAACTTCCATTTGGTCTTTGCTCATGGCCTAAATAAAATAATTTTATGCTAAATTTTCTGCTTTTTTCTTTTGTATTTTTTTGTGTAAATTTATCCTGTTTAGAAAATACATATCATGGAGAATGTCAGGGTGTCATCAGCAGATAGTGAGTCATCACAGTTACTTGCCATGTCATCTTCGCCTTCTGTAGACCTGGATCATCCAGCCTCTCAACAGTTAGACCATGCTGAGGAATGTCATCATCTCCAAGGGCTAGTGAAGAAACTGAAGAGTGATAGGAAGGCACTTCAAAATCTCCTGCTCAATAAAGAGTAAGTGCGACTCTTGTCTGAGATGTTGTTCTTTTGTAGGTGTGGATTATTTAATTATTTCCTGTCATGTTACAAAACAAGTCCTTCACGTTTTCAGCAAGAAAACTAATTTTGATTGTCTCTTCAGCTTTTATTTCAAAAGCTTCTTCTAGTCCTACTAGCATTGTAAAATTACATTGCAGAAAAAAAGTCAGTGAGAGGATGAAAAATGAGTTTCTACTTGTTTCTAACACATTTCCCAAGGCATGTGGGTTTTTTTTTGCCAACCACACTGAAAACCCTTTGAAGGGTTATATGTCATGTTATGCAGCACTTCTTGGAAGTATTTTGCTGAAAAAATCTGTCTGATCTATCACTTTCTCCATTTAAGCCTGCCTTCTGCCATATGAGGCACTGTGATTTCTTTTCTCCCCAGTAAGCAATTGATTTGCAATGTATATTACTTGGACTTGTTTGGTGTGTCACTGCATAAGGGCAGGCAGGTTAATCTGATCATGAGCAGAGATGTGCACACAGCTATGTATTGCTGATAAGACACTGCCTCCAGTGTCAACTGTGAGCAGAAATGCGTAGTGAGAGCATGTGAAGAGGCCTTTTGCTTCTGAACGGTGTATGTTTGCATTTTGATTTGTTTAAAAGGCAAACCTAAACATTTAGTTACATTAAAAATTTGAGAAAACCTATTTTATTCAGAAATTTAAACAAAAAATAACTACTATGTTGAAGTATAAATGTATCAAGTATTGCTTAGATTTCTTTCTACCTTTTGTAGATCAGATATCGAGCAGTTACTGCAGGCTAAGGCTGAACTGGAGCTGGAGCTGCAGAAGTGGCAGAGTAAGATGGAAGAAAACAGTACAGAAGAGCAAACTTTAAGGTATCACATTTTGTATTAGTAGATCCTTTCTGAACAAAGAAAATATTTGTTAAAGTATAATTCTCTTTTGAAGTGTATCAAAATCCATAGGAGTTCATCTGAACTGCAGGAAGGTGGACATTCATTTAGGTAGAACTGTTTTGGAGGGATAGAATAAGTTACTAGGGGAAGAATTCTATGGAGTGCTTTTAGAGGAAGTGGAAGACTAAGTAGTATAGTAAAAATAAGAATTAAATTATAATAAAAGCTGCTAAGATAAATGGAAAAAGAAAGCTGCCATGTTGGGCTCAGACATATTTTTTTTTTTCCTCTTTCTAAGAAAAAACTCTAGTATCTTTACCTTACCTTAGCCTATGCTTCTAGACCATTGCCAATATGTCATTCCATTTACTTCATGTGTTCCATATAACTGTTGATGATAATCCTGTGCATGTGTGGTAAAAAAAGAGTGACTTCATTATTGCTTTGTAAGGAAGGACTTTGGCAAATATGAAACTGTATCAGATCTAGATGCATTATTAATAGTATCAAGGGTACCATTGTAACCTTGTGACTTTTTAATTTTAACGTAAGGCTGTGCTATCAAAACTTTAGACTTGATGTTATGTGTCTGTTACCAGGAGAATATGTAGCCTATTATCGTGAGCAGTTTCACACTTTGGCCTTAAAAAAAACCAAAGCAACCAATTCTTGTGAAATGGGTTAGTATTTTCAAAGCGGGAACAACAGAAAACTTCTAGCTATAAATATCTTTGCTTTTCCAACCACAGTGAGGAAATCCAGAACTTGACTCAGAAGGCAGGGAAACTGGAGACAAAATTGGAGGAAGAGAAAAGACAAACAGCAGAAGAGACAGTGGAAAAGCTTAATAAGGTACAGACACATGGGGGTTTTGTGGTGGTGGGTTTCTAACTAATATATAGCAAATTGAGCTGATAGTCCAAATAGCTGCTAGTTGTGTCTTTTCAGAGAGGCATTAAGTCTTGTCACAGAGTTTCTGAATGACTGTTATTCCCAGTGTTTGTTGATAAGTTGTTTCAATAATTACCACTGCAACTTGCGGGGGTTTTTTGGAGCTGTTCTCTTAGTGATTATCTGCCCCGCCATTGCTTTTTTTTTATATTCAGTGGAATGTTGCAAAAAGCTTATGCTTTTAAATGTTTGGGGGTTTTGCCTTACTTTTTTTTAAAAAAAAAAAAAAACAAACATGTATTTTTTTGCCTATATCTTCTTGTAACTGATCCATTAGCTAATTTCAGTCTGGTTTCGTAGAAGGAGGGCGGTCTTGTAGGAGTTAAGTTAGAGACACAGGTAAGTGTGATCACTGGCAGACTGGCAGAAGAGAAGAAAACCCCTTTTCAATTATTTTTATGCTGGGCAGGTGACCAGTTAAGACAAATGTGCTGTCCAGTCAGAAAGTATTCATTAGGCTTTCTGTTTGGATGAAAGTTGGGTACTTTTTCATGGGAAGTTTTACAGGATGTGGAGCACTAATCATAATGAAAACTGAGGTTTGTTTTGAATTCCACTGCAGATGGGATACCATATTTAAGTAAAGAATTAGAGAAGTTGTCAATACAATAAAATAAACCCTATCCCCTTTGAATTGAAGTTTTTTAGAGTTGAGGTACTCATAACCTCTCCTTTCTGGATTTTCTGGTATCTAATAAATGTATGTGTGCATCTTGTTAATCCTGAACAGTCTTAACTGGGGCTTTGTAATCAGTTGGGGTTTTTTCCGTGAAATATGACTGCACTTGATATCTTTGCAGTCTTCCATCCCTCTGCCAAATGTTATAACTGGCCAGTAGAGATGAATAGGCACTGACAGACATGCTTTCAGATGCAGTGTGGTCGTGTTAATCTCATTTCACAAAAAACTAGTTGAAAACTATTACTGGGGATTTTGATTATTTGTACTTAAAAATAAGTAGACCCTGAAATGCAGGTAGTAAAAAATATGAATAAAAATGTCGATTAGCTGAAGAGGGTGCTGGTTTTTGATATACTGTGCAATTCTTTAGATTTTTTTTTTGTGTGTGTGTTATAGGCTGATGGATGCTAGATGATGTTTTGAATACCAAATAACTTGAGCCTTTAAAAACAGCCAACAAACAGCTCCTTCTTTCCTCTGCAGACTATATATATTCTTGGCCAGTAACCACCCATTTATTGAAATGTTCCCATTATTTGTAATTATCACTAAGTTCCTACCAATTTTTCATTTTAATAGTAGGTTGTCATTTTTAATATAACATGATCCATTTGCTAAACTTAAGCCTGTAACTCAGGTTTTTTAGGTTATAAATAACTCCTTTTCACAGAATCAAGAGGTTTTTTCAGAGTCTGTAAAATCTCTTGTTCCTCTACTTACAATTTTATACCAACAAATTAAATTTGTCTTCTGAAATTGCAGTTAACTTTTATTTGGCAAGTGAGGTATGACAATTAGTATGAGATAATTAGGGATCAAAAGGATCAGATGGTGAGAGGTGGAATATGCAACCACACCTCAGAAGAAATAACTGGAAGAAAATCTTGTTTTGTTCTTGGTTTCTGCCCCCCCATTTCCTCAAGATAGAAGAGTAGAGTTATACCAGTTTACACAAGCTCTCAGTCTTGTTGGTGTCATATGATGGCCAACTCATCAGTAAGCTTAAACAGATGATCCCGGGACCACACTTGCCAGGATGAGACAGTAGCGAGCTCCCTGGCTAATTAATACGAGGAATTTCAAAATAGATATCCTGACATTTGTTCTCAGTCTGTTGATAACATATGAACCATTTCTGATCAACAAAGCCGTGGGTTCCACTGTTGGAGCTCTTACTGCTTTAGCAATGCATAGAAAAATAGGAGTATGTGTAAATGAAAACCTTTCCATTCCCATGCTCTGCCAGCAGCTAAAATGGGGACAGGAATGTGTTTCACTGTAACAGTCATCTAGATGATGAGTTTGAACATGAGCAGTATTTAGAACTAAGAGTTTTCTCTAACTTCCTCCTGCCCTGCAGGCAAGATTAACATTTAACAACTCTGGTGCTGATTTTTCTGAGTCATTTGTAACCTGTTTGCCTCATAGAACTCTAACTTTAGTGTCTTTAGCGTACTAACTTAAAGATTCTTCTTTGTAGTCTTTGCCAGTCTGCACATTTAAAGGCAAAGAAGATCACAGGAAGGAACAAGCAGCCAAAATCATCCAGAGGCACTGGAAGACGTACCGAAACAAGGTGAAATTCTCCTGTCGGGGAACAGTGAGGACATCCCCCTCTGAATCTTACTCTTGTTCTAGCATCTACAGTAACCTGCTACCAGGCTCCAGGAACTGCAGCAGTGCTTCCCAGTATGATTCCTTACTGCCATCTTCTCTTCCACTGCTTTTTTCAAGTCTTCCCTGCTGCTTCTTTTGACTTTGCTCCCTAGAATCCTGTTGTTTCTTTTGCAAGATAGCCAGTTTCTGAATGGGGGAGTCTGGATGAGAAGGGAAAATAAGTAAGCATAGCAGTGCTTGAAGCAGCATTGCTGCTCTTGCCTCTTTGGAATATGACTGAGAAGTTAAACTCCCCTTGAAAAAATCCTCCAGACAATACAGGTAGTTTCATGTATTGAGTTACACTCAACTAGAACGAAATGATCTAGACAAAAAGCGTTAACCTTACATTTTGTTCTATGGGCAACAACGTAATGCTGCTTTTTCCAGGTGTATGACATACGATGTGAGGTTGGCCTTGTAATTGCTTCTTGGGAGACTAAAGACAAAAGAACTATCCACACATCTTTCAAAGATTAAAAGCTTTTTTTCCTTAGGTTTGTTGTTTGAGTTTTCAGGGGGAGGTGGGACAGGTATTTTCTATGTGCTTTAATTGTTAGGGAAAATTTGGAAAAATCTTTATTAGATAAAACATATATATTTCTGGCATTAACTTAGGCATTTTTCATTTCAGAAAGAAGAAACTGCTCTGGATGAGGTGAGTGTGTTTGACAACCAACAAAACAGTAAAACAGACTTAATTTGTATCAAAGCACAAACGAATAATACTTTTATTTTTAAAGAAGTTTTATTGTAATATGAACTGTTGTCCCAAGATCATGTTTGTTCTTCAGACTGGATCGTGACCTTCCTTCTGACATCCTGGTTTTGTTTGATATATCTTGTCAAAGTGTTCCCCTTTTGGTCTCAAATTTTCTGTCCTTGATACCTTCTGCAAGATGAATGCTTCTGAAAATTTTGCACAAAATTTGATACCAACAGACAGGAAAGATTATCTAAATCAGGCAATTCTAATAATGCTTTCATTTTCACTACAATAAGTGTTCAGAAAGATTTGAAGTAGGAATTTAAAGCCTTTGCTAAGGAGAAATATCTCTGAATATGATGAAGAAATTGACAATTTTGTCAAACGAAGTCACTTTTTGATGTGTTTTGCACAAAGGTTATGATTAAACTGTTTTTCAAATAGCATAACGTAGCATCTTACAATTGTTTCTCCCACAATATTAAAAATCCTACTTTCATAAATTAGAACAAATTCTAACCATGTGACACAAACATGCTGTTTTACATCTAGATGCTTTTTGTTGATCAGAATCCAGTAAAATCTCTGAAAGGAAAGACACGTTCGGTATGATCACCACAATGGTCTGCCAGACTTGGCTTGATTTCTGATTGCACCAGAGCATCACAGAGCCTGCTGGGCAGCCAGAATCTAATCTGGGAATGGGAGCATGTTGCTCTATTTGTGAAATACAGGCTAGTGTCGGCAGCTAGAACATAACTGTGTTTGATAGGATCAATCGTGAACACCTCCCAGATTGAATTTAAATCATGGAGGTGTATGTCTATGGGTTGTCACAGGCTGGGGATTCTCTGGATTGCAGCAGAGTACCTGTGAAGTAATGGGGACGTGTATATCCTTTAAATGTAAGAAAATGTCAACATATCAATGAGTTTTTATTGCACAGGGAAAAGTTATTTTCCCCATTACCTCTTCCCTCTGGACTCTTGTTTTAATTTATAACTGCCATCTTTCAAATGAGCTAACATCTACTTATTTCTTTCCATGCTAGGCAGTTGTTATGCTTCAGGCAGCTTTCAGAGGACATTTAGCTCGACAGAAACTGTTGCTGAATAACAGGATGCATGATGCAAAATCTCACAAGGTAACTGTTGGGGCAAATGGGTATCCAGGCATCCCATTATATTTAGTTTATGGTGTAAAGTACTGTACTTCCAGACTTAATTCTCTGAATCACCTAGTGATGTTTTAATGCACTGTTTGGCAGCACCACTGTAATTCCAGAGAGGCACTGAGCTCATTCCCTAGCCTCCCTTTCAATCTTCTTTAGTTCACAGTTTTTCTTAGAAGTAAAGCTATAACTTCTGCATTATGGACTGTAACTAGGTCTCTCTTTTTTTTCTGGTTCCCATCAGCTAATAATGTACCCTTTAACTCTTTAATTCAGAGTGCTATTGAAAACTGTACTTGCTCTCAAGTGTTCACTGCTGCATTTTTGTAGTAATAGATAAAACTTTGTTGCTGAAGTTCAGAAATAAGAATTTGGAAAGCATCATTGATTAGATAGACAAGTAAGGAGTCTTGCATGTGGCATGCTCAACCAAAGACTTGTTGTGTCCTCTGTCAGGTCAGATTCTCTCCAGATTGCTCAGTTCTGAACATGAAAAAATTTCCTTACCAATTAAACATTTAGTTTCTGTAAATTATTTGCCAACTTCTATGAACATCCTTTAGACTTTTAGCAGGCTAAAGTTAATTCATAATCCTCCATCCAGGCTGTCCATCTGGTTGCACTTTACACGCACTTTTACTTAGTAAACTGGCCCAGTGCAGTAGGACTGAATACTTTTGCTTGATACAAGCAGAAGATATATCCGTTATGAAGGTTGCCTTAGCTCCTTTGACTTCAAAAGGTTTCCTTCCTGGAAAATAAATGAACTTTCCTTGCAGGTGTCTGCTCTTTCATTAATTGAATACAGGTGCTTCAAAGCTTGTGTGATGATCAGATTTGCATTTCCTGCTGCATTTCCTTCTTATAGAACCTTAAAGACTGCAGACCAAAAGAAGGGAATATTTGCTCTACTATCGCTTCCACAACCAGGAGTAAAATTGCAAAAGCTTCTGTCAGGCTTCTGTGCAATCTGTAAAAGGTCAGCTTTCTTTAATTTGATTGCTTTGCAGAACTCCTGCATGTCTTCCATGTCAAACTCCTTGAGCTTGTCTTCTGATTGCAAGGAGAAAGATGAGATTGTGACATTGATCCAGTCCATTTTCAGGGCTCACTTATCACGCACAACACTGCTTGAGGAGAGGTAAGTGAGGAATGGATATCTGTGCAACGTGCAGTAGCAAAATTGTTTTTATTACAGGAGAGGGGTTCTCTTTTATTTATTTTTTTAAATAGAATTTTAGTGTGGGTTCCTTGGCAGAGAAGACCAAGGCCATTGTTCCAATGAGGACAAGGGAGAGCTTGCTTGTGAGAATATTCAAAGGGTGTGCAACTAAAAGGGTTTCTTGTTGTGGCAGTAGTCTTCCCATATCCTGTTGCATGTTCTCTTCCATAGCAATGAAGAAAAGTAAAGTAAAATAATTACTCTTTGGGGAGGGGAGGAATATTACACTTGCTATCAAACTGATTGTTAGTACCTTCACTTAATGGTAGTGAACTGAAGACCTGACATGGAGAAGTTAAGGGTTGTGTGGAAGAAGAACAGGGAAGAGCTAGAATACCATCTAGTGACTTAGCTCAGGAAGCAAGCAGTGGTTTGCTTACTGCTTAGGTTTATTGTGACTCTGTCTTGAAAAATACTTCATTTCTCTCTAGGGTTTACTGCTCCGAGAGTTTTTAGTATTGGCTGCCATGGTTACAAGAAGAGTTACACCTCACTTTAGTGTACAAGTTCACTTCGGCAAGTGATAGGCTTTTGTCTCTTGGAGGCTAGCAACACAAGAAAGTTTTCAGCATGCCCTTTGAAGACAACTGCAATTACTGTTCTGTGCCTCATGCAATGCAGTATGTCTTTTTGCAGGCCCTCTGTGTCCAGTGCACCAAGTGAGAAAACGGATTCTGCAGTTTACTTTACAGAGAAGAAACCGGTCTCAGCAGCACTCCAGAGACGACCTTCAATCTTCGCGTCATCTGTTCCTGGTAATCTCATTTCCCTCTGTGTTCAAAAGTACGTGTGTTTTGAGTGGGTGCACACACAATTTTATAGAGAACATCTGCACATGCACACACATGTGCAAACGCATACTTGGACTCTGCGTGTCTTTTAATTTGTTGACGTGTTGCTTATACTGGCAAGTGCAGTTCCTTACATAAAAAATAAAAGCTTTAACAGTATCAGTCCCAGCTTCCTGACAGTGCTTTGCCTTTTTGTTGCAGCTGTGGTTTGGAAGGTCTCTCCCTGGTGTGAGTGGTAACTGTTCAAGGAACATGGTGTTCCCCTGTATTGCCTCTCTACTTCCTTTTCAGTCCCCCCAGCCCTGTAGCTGTAGTATGGTACTTTCCACTACGTTTTGGGACCAAAGCCATAGACAAGCTGCGAGTGTTTTCACCATCCTGACTTAGTTTCTGAAGGGGGCAGACATCTGGTAAAAAGAGCCATGTATATTTAGTCACATTTGTTTCAGCAGTCTTCAGTTGCTGCAATAAGGGGAAAAACAAAGTCCTGGATAGCCTGGACAACTAGTACTACTGTAATACAAACTGGGAAATCTTCTGTCTTTTTTGATGGCTCTTATGCCATTTGGTTTTCTTCTTGAATTCTTCATTGCTGTTTGTGAGAAGGTGGGAGTTAAAGTCAAAGAGGCTTTTAAGAGGATGTGAGAAGTACTGAGTAGGAAAGGCAAAACAATGCTGCAGATAAGACAACCTTAGACGTGCACCTTCAAAGGAGTTAGAACGAACCTTTTTCAGTTTGTTTTTATCTAGAGTGGGGTATTTTAGGCTTTTATGGACCAGATGGAGAAAAGAGAGCAACTTTGAGGGTGACCTGAGAAACATTGACTTGGGTTTTTGTTACTGAAAAGCTGACAGTCTCTGCAGACTTGCTCAGAAACAGAGCATGCTGTAAGCAGCTGAGGCTGTTTCTCTAAGATATGAGATGGGGAATAAGCCAGACTTGCAGGGATTGTGAATGCAGAGGTTGCCCTTCAGTGAAGGAAAATGTGTTTAAAAAACTTTACTGTATTCCATATTCAGAGGTGTATCCTAGTTTGTGAAGGAGTAGGTAGTACTTGCTTCAGAAAGTGTTAAGAGGTATGAGTGATTTTAATTATGTCAAGTTACAGTATTCAGGGAAAAAAAAATGCTGCAGCATCCTTTTTGCCTGGGCTCTACTGCAGTAGTCATTATTGGTATGCTTAGTCTAAACCCAGAGTAAATCAGTTGTGAAATTCTACCCAAACAGAATCTCTTGAAAAAACAAAAACAAACAAAAAAAACCCCAAAAAAACCCCAACCAAAAACCAACAACAAAACTTTGTTCTTCTGAAGAAGGGCTTCTAAGACACAGAAGGGTGTAAGATGAATCTAGGCTTAATAAATGCTGTAGTATGAATACTAATAGAGTACAGCTACTTCCTAGCTATGAAGTCTTCAAAACTAATGTTTATTGCAGATTATCACGACAAAGGAGCGAAGAAGTTCTGGAAGAATTTATACCAGAAGGGATATAGACAGGAGACCATAAGCATTCAGACTTTCTTCCTTGTAGTCCCTTTTCTGGTGAACATCACAAAGGAGAGACTGAGAGCAAAGCAGGTTTTACTTGCTGCTGATCTTTACAAATACGGGAGATGTTTCCAAAATCTGGGATGAGGATAGTTTGTATGGAGTTAGCTTGAAGAGGCATACTGGATATGTGCTTCTGTAACTGCACAACTGCCCAAAAGACTGTCTTGCACTATGTAGCTCTGTGAAGTATTAGCTCTTGGTGCACTGGAGGGTTCAACCAAACCCTCCCAAAAGACAAATTGGGAAAAGCCTACTAAAGGAACGAAAGCATTCTGGTGTAAATGCCACCTCTATGAAGAAATATGACCCCTCAGTAATCAGTTTGGTTGTAGCAGGTTGTTTGCCGTTTGAATTCATGTAGCTTAAACAGGTTAAAGTGAACTAAAAGTCCAACATCTGTCACTTCTAGCTCATGACTGATGTAAAAATCCACTAGCAAAATTGGTTTTTGATGTAATGTATTTCACTGGTCATCCTGCAGCTTGGAAAGTACATGAGACAAGGAGCTTGTTTAACAGCTGAGTGATTTAAAGCTATCAAATTCCTTTAGCTTTAAATCATGCAGCTGTTGAACAAGCTCTTGCTTCATTTGTCCCAAGTCCAAACCTGCATTTCATGACCTCTAGATCTTGCACTTTAAGTGAAAGTATATATTGCAATAAGTCATTTAATTTCCCTAGCCTTTTGGCATTATTTTGAGAGGAATGGAAAAGATGGAAGTGTATTTTAAAGAACCTTACGTATCTGCTAGAATAAATGTATATAATCCTGGTCAAGCATTTGAAGACTTTTAATTCATTGTTTGCTTCAGGTTAGATATACCTGTGTTTCAGAAAAAAAAAAAAAAATACAAAAAATAGCAGAAGTGATGTGGCATTCAATGTTGCTTTGCTTGTCTTCAGAATGTGGCAAGTACTTGAGACTTGTACAGCCATTTCTACTGCTTTCCATGAAATGGAACAGATAATGATTCAGTCTGTGAAACTTCGCATTTTGTTTCTTTCTGTCAGGTGTGACAGGAAGGAAGAGTATGTTCTGTACATGCACCGCAACCTTGAATAAGAGCAGCATTTCTCTCTGCGTATCACTAGCCACTCGGGATACAACTGTTAATTTGAGGCTTTTTTGAAATCTTAATGAATTTACATACAACTCTTAACACTAATCAGTGCTTACTCCTTCACAAGCACAAAGATAAAGTTGTCACTGAGGTATATTAAACTGAAGATGAGGATAGGAAAGTCTCAGACATCAAGAGCAGTATATAATCAAGAGTGATTTGGACAGTATTAAACTATTTCATATATAGTATCTGTTTGTTGTTGAAGTTGCATCTACTAGTTAAACTTGCCTGCTTCTGGAAGTTCTCTTTACTCATCCTTATCACCAGTACTACTGGCCCATAACTCTTCCTGAAAAACTCCTACATTATTTGCTGACTGCAGGGAAGAATTTCACTTAGCTGGAAAGCCATGTGTTTCTTTGCTTCTGTAGGTTGAGGCCAATGTAATGGCCTCCCTACCTGCCTCCTTTCCATTCACAGGCTCTCTGTCTGTCACACTTTTTCTATTTTTGGGCTGGTTGCCGTCCTCTTTCTTTATTCCACATTCCAGTTGCTGTGTATGCCTCGTCTTCCATACTAGGAGACTTTTCTCTGTGTCAGGAACCTCTTATTTCACCACGACCCGTGGCCTGTCTATTGTTCTCCCCAAGTAACAGTCTCTGCATGCCTTCCATGTTCCCTTCCATTTCAGTGTCAGAATCTCAGTGTATGGCTTCTTGTCTGTTTCCTCTTCCTACCACACGTTATCTTGACTTGTTTTCTTCTCTGGGAGATAGTCTTTTCAGAGAATTTATATTTGAAACTGAAAAATAAGTGGAGCTGAGGGGAGAATATTGTGCTAGGAGGTATTAATAGCTGAGGGGAGGATATTGTTCTGGAAGGTATTAATAGCTGTCATCATTTAGTTCATAGATCTCTTGCAGAGGGGATATAAGCTGCTGGTTCTGCTCATCAGATGTTAGGGGCCTCATATGTATCCATTTTATCCCTCTGATTTTCCAGTATTTACTGGAATCATTAGGGTTCTATCTGTTCATGCACTGAACGTTTCTTCAAATGTTGGAATTGATGAGATGCATAGAAGCACACATCCAGAAAAACAGCAAAGCAGCAAGAGAAAGAAATGAAAAAAACAAAACAAAACCCACAACCCAAGCCCAAAACCATGGTGTGGTCACCATTTTTTATTGTCAGTAAGGTAGTACAGCATGTAAATAATATTTCTGGTATTTTATCAGTATAAGGATGAAAGATAGTCACTGAGAGCTTCCTTTTTTTTCTATTTCCCTTTGCTCTATCTATATCTGACTGAAGTTGTCATTGTGACCTCTCTGCTGATCATAAGCTTGCTTGGGTCAATTTTTCCTTTTCTGGCCATCTAATAAATATTTATTTTTATGACCTGAGATGGCTTCAGTATCAAATTGCTTTCGTTTGTGGTGTGTAACCACTTGCAAAGATTTAATGACAATAAGACGAATCATGCGTGGTCAGTATGTCAATGCTTGCCATGCGTGCCATTTCATTAAAGAGGAACGGGAGTAGTTATATGTAGAAAAATATAGATCAGAGTTAATCATAACTGTAGGTGATTCTGGAACCTTAATGGCTCAGAGAATATTACGCTTCCCATAAGGGCTTGTTTTTGTCAATGTTGTTTATCGATGACCTTGTTTCCTTTGTAATTATTTCAGCCAGGTCCTCTGAGAAGCAATCGCAGCCTAGTCCCTCTCTGTCTGCAGATGAAGCTCACTCAGATGATTCAGATGATATTGTTATTGTCTCTCCGTTGTTGCAGATGAGGAAAACCTACACCCACTTCTAAGTTTTGGTAACAGGCTCTGGTGATCTTGAGTTACTAGATTCACAAACAAAACTATTTGTACCAAGATAAAGCATATCGAAGATGAAAAAAGGGGGGAATATCAGCCCCTTTTTAATGACAGTTGTCATTATTTCAGCCATAAACGACTAATTGTTTGATATGTCATCTCAGCAGACTCTATGGCTGAAAGCCGCTGACTGACTGTTAACCTTATCCTCCTGGTACACAGTTTGGATTTAAAAACTAAACCAAAACACTTTAATGTTTTGTTTCACAGTGAGGATTATAAATTCAATTGCCAAATTTAAATGAAAGCAATAAAGCCTTAAATTATTTCATGTCAAGCAAAGTTTTGTTTCAGGTCAACTAAAATAATTTGTTTAATCAGAAAGGGGTTAATGACATGGCTCCAATTTCCAGCCTGTGTACTTGAAGGGGAACAGCTTGTATTTGTTACTGGATCCTCTCTACTTAAACATTTTTACTGTGTCATATTTTAATATCTTTTTTGTTTATTTTTATACTGAATATTTACAGTCTGTGCAGACCTTGTAAAGGCTTTTAGAAAGCCATTTCTTTGTCATAAGGCTATTCTAGGCCTACTGTATCAGCAGGGTTTTCTTATTTATTGCGTTTTCCAAGTGTGCTTGCTCTGGTATGTATAGTACTATTTTGTATTTGAAATGTCCAATCACATAATCAATTTTTTGTATTTGTCAGAGAAAGAGTGTAAATAGCAGGAGTGTTCTGTGAAGGATACCCTTGTGACTACTTCTTCTGCTTACCTGTCACAAATATGAGTGGATTATGCAGGGTCATCTGTAGTATGTGGCAATATTTGACGTAGGAGATATGTTGCTTTGTGTCCTGTTTTAGTTTACATCACTTGACTGTCTGAAACTTTCACCTAACTAGATTGCTCATACACTGAGCACTACGGGGGTTTAAGTCTAATGCTCATCTCTCTTCTCAGTACTACCGTTGCGTGTGTGCACGTGATAACATGCTGTGAGTGCACAGTAAGCCCCGTCACAGCCTGGGAGAGGGACACAGCCATCTTCTGTCATCAGGTAAATACAAGGCTGACTGCTGGAAAGCACGGGCACTACCCGCTGTATTCTGAGAGGTATGGATTAGGATAAGCATAATATGCAAAACCATATTCTAAACCATGCAGTTTGGTTTAGAAGCAGAAGTGGTAGGTTGGATTATAATAGAAAAAAAGATTGCATCCAGAAATAACACCATTTGACAGTATCATTGTCCACAAAGGGACCAAAACCATAATGGGCTGTGAAGAATACGGTCAGAGGGGTCTTCCCAGATCTTTTATGTAGACTGTACATAACTGGATAGTTCCTACTATCATGCCCATATCTTTCATGGGCATTAAAATGTTTGGGTTTGTTTTTTTTTTCTTTTTAAGCCAAACTAGATGAATTATATAACACATACTGGAAGGAGAATTTAATTTTACAAACACACAGTGAAGTTTTTGTGGAGACCCTAATGGTTTCTTTGTCATCAAAGAGTAATAAAGCCTCCTGTAAACAGAAAGCACACTTAAATATAAGATTTTTATCACCTTTTCCCTCTTCTTTTAAATTAAAAATCAGTCACCAGTGTTTTGCAGAATACTAATAAGTCAGAGCTGTCTCAGTTCTTTGATTTCAATGAAGCACTATCTGAGGCTTATCATAGTTTATGCCAGTACTTGCAGCCAAAGAGGAAACTGGATGGCTGCAGCACAATGCAGCTGATTTCATTTAATCGCATCAGTGGAAATGCTGCCTGTGCTATTTCCAAAGGCACTTTTGGGAGCTCTCCATACCCAAAGCAGTCTGAAGAATGTCATTTACACTCCCGATGGGTGAATTTTTCCTGCTGGTACTTTGGTCACATGACTGTCATCTGCAGTAAGAATAAAAAAATATAGAAAATAAAAGAATAAAAGGGATAGAATCCTCTTGGCAGAAGCTGAGATCTGTTTCCCTCCCATTCTAGAAGACATGTTATGAAAAAGAGTAATTTTGCTAAATAGAAGCAGAGCTATACAGAGTTGTTTATGTATAATATTTCAAGTCTGTAACTGTGACTGTCATGGATACCTCCAGAGAGAGTAACTAGAGCTGAGGACTCTGACACATTAAGGGGAGGCTCTGTAGTGTATCAGGACCAAGACTGATAGGAAATACCTACCTAGCTCTTACCCTATAGGGAAACACTTGGATAGCAAATCTAATGAAGATGGCATTCTTTTACTTTACTGTGCTGTAATAACCAATATGAAAGTATTAGGAAGTAGATACAGAGCACGAAGACTTGCATTTTAACTGAGCATACGACTAGCAGTAGTGCTGTCAACAGAGAAGTTCTAGGATGAAGGGGACATAGTACCTTAGTGTGACCCAAAGGCACAGATGGCAATCAGCATGAAAAGAAGCAAGCATTTTCTGGCATGAATGAAAACGTGTCTAGAGCTTCCTAAATGTGAGTCTGCTGTCTCCTAGCTATCAAAAATCTGATACTTAACTTGAGCCAGGCTTCAAACTCATATCTTAGTTTGAAAGATAACTGTGCTCACTACGCATCAAAAGTTTGGTGTGGTACAGTAGAAAGAGAAACCTGCACAGTATTGGTAGCCTTTAATGTTGTTTTGTTATATACTGTACTGAAATGTGTTGAAAGGAGTAGTAATTGACACTAGGATTCATTCTGTGGTTATCTATCTGAATGCCAGCACCTGTAAATCTGGGAAGAAGTGTGGAACAATGAAGGAAGAAAAAGTTAATTTTGGAATAAATGGTGTTATTCCTTAAGAGGAATAACTGAGGACAGTAAAAATCAGTGTGGCTTAAACCTGTCAAGATGGGCCCAATACAAACATACTCAGTTTCTAAAAACTACATCTTCTGTAGAAAGCACTGGTAACCTTGTGGGGGCGTCAAGGTCTTGAATTAAAATTAAACTCCACTGTAACCTATGTAATGTAACAGCACACTTTCCGTTCTACTGATACGGGATAATGTTGCCTACTTAAAACCTTTTGTAATTTACAGTAGTGTTTAGTTAGAGATCGAGTGTGAATACAGAGATCTGACTTTCATGGGATGTTATCTCTCTTGATCTCTTTTTGCCCTTAAGTGCCTATGCCTGTAAATCTTTATGGAGGCATTAAGACCTGAAAACTGTATTGTGTTCTGCCTAGCTGTAGAAATAATCCCTGCACAGGCAACTTTTAATATAGTTGAAATGGAAAAGGATTAATCCTGGCATATGAGAGCGCCATTAATTTTTATGATTTTTTTAATATTTAGAACTGTGCAAGTCTTTTATGTAATTTATTTGGGGATCTTTTAAAAGCTACAACAATTGCAATGTATTTTTCTCCTAATTGCTGAACTTTCTAATAAAGGTTGTCAATTAATTATTCACACATTTCTGCTGCAGTTGCTGTATTTGCATTGCTCCTCTGGCCTCTGCTGCATGCTCCCGTTTTCACTTTGCGCTTAGGTTGACCTTTTATCTCTGACTGTGACTGAGCCAATAGTAACAAGATAACTCTGAAACATGTAAGGAGTGACATTTCTTCTTTGGTACACATTC
The DNA here is from genome assembly GCA_035590275.1 of Ibycter americanus. NCBI lineage: Eukaryota > Metazoa > Chordata > Aves > Falconiformes > Falconidae > Ibycter > Ibycter americanus. Next base: position 29,516,050 of record JAVJGI010000050.1, read on the forward strand.
AAGATTGTCCCATCAGGAATGAAGGGTGTGCTTGACCAAGGCCTAGTGGAACTGGAAGAGGTGATGGGCTTTTGCTTTCAGTCTTGCCTTCTGGTGGTTTACTCAGAAAAAAAATTCTGTTAAGTAGTTCTAGAACTAAAAGTCATGCTATTGCCTCAAACGTACCTGGTTTTGTGCAGAGTAGAGCATGTTTCGTTGATGCCTTTTCACCTGTTGTTGTGCTGCTTTCTTGTTGGTTGCAACAGCACACTGACCGGTTACCAAACCAGGGAAATCTAGATAAAAGATTGAAAAGAAATCATCGTAGTGACCATTCAAAATAATCTGCCAGAGAAGAACATGCCTAAATAAGTTATTGATGCATACTTCTCAGAAACCTGTTGTAGGAGGGATGCAAAACTGATAACCAGTGTTTGAACTTGCTGGGGCCACAGACCTCTCTCCCTGTGCTATGGTTTGGTGGTGCCGTAGGCACAGAGAGAGGACTGGGTGAAACTGGTCTGCTGTCAGTGGGGGGGAGAATAGGAGTCTACAGGGTTCCAAAGACTGTCCGGTTTACTTACGCTGTATCCCCTTACCTTGGTTATTGTTGCCGTTTATGAAGCTGTGGTGAAGGAACTAGGATGTATGCATTCCTTTCCACATCCCCTGAAAAAAGCCTTTAGGGACTCCCAGGAAAAACAAGCCTTATGCTGCTTTATGAAGATAGAAGACCCCGCTAACTGCTGTGAAGACATGGGAATTCTATTGTCATTTCCCTATCAAGCAGAGTCCTTGTTGTAGGACTAAAATGGCTATAAGAGTACAAGATGAAACAAAGAATCTGTGTTTGATGAATATATTATCTAAATTTCACTTTTTTGTTCTTTCCTCTCTGCTCTACTGATATGTGCTCTGGATTTCTTAGCAGAAACGTCAGTTTTAAATGTTAAGCACAGGAGGTAAGCCATGTGTTATGAATGGAAAAGTTTTTATATGATTTCTTGGAGCAGTTTAGTCTTGAATTTAGTTGAACGTAATTAAGTGTTCAAACTAGTTGTATTAAGCCGTACTTTGGCTTCATCTGAAGTAGGAATGCCCTTGACTCTTGCAAGCTTTGCAGCATCTGTTTATATTTGTCAGCTAATTGCTTTCCCAATATGAATTTCTAAGGGAGGGGAAAAAAAAAGTTTCATTTGTTCAATGGGCATCATTAAGACTTGCAAAGAGCGAAATATCCATGTTAGGCTCTAGGTTATTACAGGAGGATTTTCAGGCATGGTTGGTGGTCTGGTTCTGCATCAGTTTCTCTTGCATTTTGTTCTAATGTTTGCTGATGTGGTTCTTTGCCTGGTAGAGACAGCACTGACATCAGTTTCTGAATGTTTGCCCTTTTTTCAGATGTGTGTAAGGCACATTGGCTCTTGCTTATATGTGGCCTTTAGCACTCATTCTGTCCTTGCTGTGCTCAAAGGAATAGCCTTGAACGGCGAGTGTTGCTATGTTCTTATTAACTATACTCTGTTGTAGTCTACTGATTAAGTTGCACCCTGCTCCTCTTGCCCCTTGCGCTGGCTGGCTGTTCTAATTACCTTTTTCAAGTCTGACAGCATATGAATTGTGCTGGTTTCCAGCAAAGCATTCACGTTGTTCCCCTCACCGGAGCTGTGTATAAACAAAACTTCCCCTCTCAAGATGTCGCTCAGACTGTAACAACTCCCCTTGTATTTGATAGGTGTTTTGCCAACATGCCTCAAAGACACTCTGCACTGGGTACCGTGTAAGCCCCTTCAGGGCTTCTATTCTTGCTAGTGTGAACAGATGTGTCATAAAATCTTGATGCTCAAAATGGTCTGGGAAGAACCAGGAGGACGTTGTGCCTGTTAGTAAAGGACTGTCTTACCTCCCTCGCTATCAGCCAGCTAATTCCACACCCCAATCTCGCTCCTCTGGCCCTCCTCAGTCTGTCAGCTCAGCAGGGCTGAAGGTCTGCTTCACTAATATAGCACAGCTTGAAAGTCTTTCCTGTTAAATGAATTTAGAAATTAAATACTGTAAAATCTGTCATTTGATTACAGTGCTGCTGTAAAAAAAGGGCTATGTTTAAATGGCCTTTAGTTATATGCATGGAGAATCAGAATAGCTTTTAATAAACAGGGGATAATAAAACCAGCTAACAAGGAGAGGTGCTATGCTGGACCTTGTTCTCACCAACAAGGAGGGGCTCATGAGGAATGTGAAGCTCAATGGCAGCCTTGGCTACAGTGACCACAAAATGTGGAGTTCAAAATCCTTAGGGCAGCAAGGAGGGCACACAGCAAGCTCACTACCCTGGACTTCACGAGAGCAGCCTTTGGCCTCTTCAGGGATCTGCTTCGTAGAGTAGCATGGAATAAAACCCTGAAGGGAAGAGGGACCCAAGAAAGCTGGTTCATATTCAAGGATCACCTCCTCCAAGCTCAGGAGCGATGAGTCCCAACAATGAGGAAGTCTGACAAAAACACCAGGAGGCCTGCACGGATGAACAAGGAGCGGCTAGACAAACTCAAGCACAAAAAGGAAGCCTACAGAGGGTGGAAGCAAGGACAGGTAGCCTGGGAGGGACACAGAGAAATTGTCCGAGCAGCCAGGGATCGGGTTAGGAAAGCTAAAGCCCTGGTAGAATTAAAGCTGGTCAGGGGTGTCAAGGGCAACAAGAAAAGCGTTTATAGGTACATTGGTGATAAAAGGAATTCTAGGGAAAACGTGGGCCCTCTCTGGAAGGAAACAGGAGACCTGGTTTCTTGGGATATGGAGAAAGCTGAGGTACGCAATGACTTTTTTGCCTCAGTCTTCAACAGCAAGTGCTCCAGCCACACCGCTCAAGTTGCAGAAGGCAAAGGCAGGGACTGGGAGAATGAAGAACCATCCACTGTAGGAGAAGATCAAGTTCAAGGCCATATAAGGAACCTAAAGGTGCACAAGTCCATGGGACCTGATGGGATGCATCCACAAGTCCTGAGGGAACTGGCAGGTGAAGCTGCTAAGCCACTATCCATCATATTTGAGAAGTCGTGGCAGTCTGGTGAAGTTCCCACTGACTGGAAAAGCGGAAAAGTAACCCCCATTTTTAAAAAGGGAAAAAAGGAAGACCTGGAGAACTACAGGCTGGTTAGTCTCACCTCTGTGCCCAGCAAGATCATGGAGCAGATCCTCTTGGAAGCTATACTAAGGCACATGGAAAATAAGGAGGTGATTGGTGACAGCCAGCATGGCTTCACTAAGGGCAGGTCGTGCCTGACAAATCTGGTGGCCTTCTACAACTGGGTTACAGCATTGTGGATACAGGAAGACCAACTGATGTGATCTACCTGGACTTGTGCAAAGCTTTTGACACTCTCTGGTGTGACATTCTTGTCTCTAAATCGAAAAGACATGGATTTGATAGATGGACCACTTGGCAGATAAGGAATTGGCTGGATGGTCGTACTCAAAGAGTTGTGGGCAACGGCTTGATGTCCAAGTAGAGGCTAGTGACAAGGGGCGTTCCTCAGGGGTCGTTGTTGGGACTGGTGCTTTGTAACATCTTTGTTGGTGACATGAAGACTGGGGTTGAGTGCACCCTCAGCAAGTCTGCTGATGACACCAAGCTGTGTGGTGTGGTCAACGCGCTGGATGGAAGGGAGGCCATCCAGAGGGACCTTGACAGGCTTGGGAGGTGGGCCCGTGTGAATCTCATGAAGTTC
>JAVJGI010000050.1:29526283-29557239 GCA_035590275.1 Ibycter americanus
CCCGCCATCGGCCCCGCAGCGCCGCGCCAGCACCGGCCGGTGACTCGGTGCCCGAGGGCGCCGGTAGCATCAAGTGCACGGGAAGATGCTCGCAGAACACTTCTGTGCCGCTCAGCTTTTTTTTTTTTTTTTTTTTTTTTGGTTTTAATGCTGCTTAGCCTGTATCCTGTGCTTGGTTGGCTAGGCTTGTAATTAAAATGATTGTGGAGTGAATCTGCGTGCTCTGACATCTGTGTTCTCTGCTGTCGTCTTGGAACGGAGCTGCAGTGGCTCTGCTGCCTCGTTTTGCCATGGTCTCTGGTTTTGAAAACACCATTTTGCTTTTTCTGAACATACTTGCAGTGTCCTATATACGCAGCCTGCTGTCACGCACACAGGCAGAAAGGCTAGGGCATCTAACCAGTTCTCATTTATCCTGGAAGTAAAAGGTGTCAGATATACTTCAGGAGGCAGCATGGTTTGGCTTTTAGTTTTAAGCAGATGAACGGATCTCTGAGCTGAAGCTAGAGCAAAACGTGAGCGATGTGTTTAAAGACCAATGGGGGATACAAAGAAATATCTTTAAACCTGTAACCAAAACAGAGTTTTGACCTAACTTTTGTATTTGGGGCTTCAGTTTGTTAATGTCTTTTAGCTCCCTTGGCTCAGCAGAGTTCAAGATGGCCACACGCAGATGTAACGCTGCACAGCAGTTTAACCGTATTTCCATGACCTCAGAGGGTAGCTGCCTTTAAAACAAGCGGTATGAGATGCTGAAGATGACAAGTTAAGAGTTTGTGGAAAGATGTTCTTGGGAGTGTGTTATCGTGAAACAAACACTCGTTGACCTTTGAGCAGAGAGCAGATGTACGGTTTTTTATTTAAATTGTTTAAAGGCACTCCTCACAACAATCTGGGGTTGTGTTCATTTGCCAGATAATTTTTCTACAGTAATCATATTCCAAGTTAAAGCCTTCTGCTGTCCTCCTGTGTAGCTGCCTCCCCTCTCTTGATGATATTAAGGACTTCTTGCACAGCAGTAGATGGCCTTTTAAGTTAACATCAGCTCGCAAGAAAATGCCTTGTCAAATCCAACCCTGAATGTCTGGATTACCAAAGCGTCTGTTGTCGGGAGGATTGTTGGAGCAGCAGCAGCTTGGCTGGTTTCGGCGTCGGTGGGGGACAGCAGGCAGGCTCCAGTAATGCAGCCCGTGGTATCGGTGTCGCCGGTTACATAACGAAGCTGCTGTGGCTCTGCAAGTTGACTTGGGAGTTCGTAGTCACGTAGATTAATTCTAATGCAGTGAAACAGGGAAACTTAATCCAGGAGCGAGAACTGTAATGCTAAATGCTCTCTCATGCTTTAAATTGTTCCGAAGGCCTTTTGGTTCAAATTCTAGCGTTTTCTATTAGCTTTGTTAGGAATTTTCCTCTCTTGCTTGAGTTTGCAGCCTATGCTGGCGTAGTCTCCCCTTTTCTTTGGGAACCTTTTGTATTTAGTGGCCAAGATTGTATATGTCCTGAAAATAAGAAAGTCTATTTCTTAAATGAAATTCTGTGTATTTTTCTCTTCTTTGTAGGTCTCGTTGGCACAAATTGTGTGTATTTTTGTTTTCTGTTCCGTTAGTGGTTGATACCTTGGTTCTTAAGTATAAACTGTTAAACTGCATGCTGCATTTGAGTTCTCCAGTGGCTGAAGAGAGGTTAGTGGGGGATGCTGGCTGGGAGTTCGTGGGGATGGGAAAGGGCAGAGTGTCCCTGGTAAGGAAGGATTACCTTTGCTAAACTGAAAATACCTCTTAAGTTTCCATGACTTCAAGTCATTGAGTAGCTAGACTGTTGTCATAAATAAGCATATGTCAGGGCTCAGTGTCCATTCTCACTCTGATTTGTTATGGGGAAGGAAGCAATGTATCCTTTCTGATTCTTCACTGCCTCTAGAAAAGATTTCCCAACCCATGACCAAGAGAAAACATTGCTTTCCTTAGAAAACTGTTTTCTTTAGTAACATCTTAGTGAAGACCTACTTTTTTCTTGTACTCGTGTTTTGATGATAGGGTTTGAACTTGTGCATCAACTGAATGTCCCATTTCAACAAAAAGTGAAATACAGTGGCTTGGATTTGAATGTTGTCATGTCACTTGTTGCAGTGCCACATGTTCCCACAGGTGAGGAGGCTGCCGATTTAACAGCCTTTCCACCTGTACCTAGCAAGGATTACTGTAATGCGCAAGCCCCTATTCTGCTGAAGCAGCAGACATGCTGTTGTCCCCTGAAACCTGCCTCAAGCACGTGTAGCCTGTAGATAAGCACATGCTGCTGGTCTTTGAAGTCTAGGTCTTTGTTGTGTCTTCTGGGACCCTGGATGGTGGGGAATATCTAGAAGGATATAGATCTCAATGGCTAGTTATGCTGTTCTGTCGCATATAGTCCCTTCTGTCAGAGCAGGAGGGACACCCACTGTGCACGAGCCTGTCTCAAGGTGGCTGCGTCCATTGTGTACCAACCTACAGGAGCTTCCTTCTTTTGTCTGAGAGCATGAGAAATACTTAAGGCAAAGTTGCTGCCAAGAGCTGAGATCAGTGCAGCTGCAGGCTTTGGCTGCGTACCTTCTTCACCTGAATTGGTCTCTAAAATGCTCTCTTGATATTACTTACTTCTTATCTTCTCGCATTAGGTTGGAACAGCCTGTGCGAGTGTGGAGGAGTAGAACAGATCCTTCCCCTCTGGTCTAGATTGTTTAAAAATGTCTGTGTATGTGTATGTCCTTCAGATGCTTCACTTCTGTCATGGCAAGCTGTGGACAGTAGTACAACTAGTTGTTTCCTTTTTCTGGGAGAATGGAGGTGAGCTTCAATGCAGAATGAGGTGGGGTTGTGATCCTTCTTCTCCAGGGGGTTTGGCATGCTGGTGAGTCCTGTCAGAGCTGCTTCCATGTGCTCCTTGCAGGGCTTGCTTCATAGGGTCATCCCTATAGAGGATCTTATCAGACCAGTTCTTTTCCTAATCCTCCCATGAATCATTGGGGTTGAAGATATCTTGATATGAACAGTTTTGTTCTGGCTGTATTCTCATCTGAGTCATACTGCAGTGCTCTGCAAAGCCTTTTCATTGTATAGTGAGTCACAAACTCTGGAGTGAAGGGAATGTAAAAATGGAGCAAAGCTCGTGCTCCTTCTGACGGCATCATGCTGATACCAATTCTGGTCTCCATGCCTTTACCTGCTGAATGAATGATGATGATCTTACCAGTACTGTCCACTTACTTTCCAATTCAGTTAATTGGACCAGTAAGATGGTCCTGAGGCTGCTGCTGTTGCTAGTTTATTTAGTAATGTAAGTACTTCCACTTGTGACTTAGTTGCATGGCATTGAATGCACTTTATTTCTTAGGGTAGAGTTGCTTAAGAGCCTTGAGGTAGTGTGGAGGCTACATGCTGGAAAGAAGTAGAAAAGCTGAATAGGTTTTTAATACAGCACAACAACAGGTAATGGAATATCTGCTTGAGACACGGTGTTTTTGGTACCAACAGAAAAGGAGCCTGCAATGTTTTATTGTAGCTCTTAAGTCTCACTGTATGCTGGGAAGTGTACTATAAACAGTGAAGAAGAGGCTGTAAAAGCTAAGCTACAGAGCACCTTGACTTGAATGTCTGCTTTTCTTAATTGCTGGAAAATAGCAACATTGACCTGAATCTGTGTAAACACATAGGTTATGTGTGAATCAGGCTAGAATAAAGCAAAATTCTACAGCATCTGTGAAACTGTTTCCTTGCACCACTCATGCTTTTTCTCTGAGTCAGAACTGCAAATGCACAGATAGTCGGTGTAATGGCAACTGTATGTGCTTTGGAAAAAGACTGGATGATTGATTCATGCTAATTAAAATGCAGAACCAAGCTAAAGGAAGCATTGATAAGAACAGGGGTGTGTTCTAGTCCTTGGTTTTGAGATGGTGTCTTCAGTGTTGTCACCCAGGAGTTTGCTATCATACATCTGTCAGTGTTTTTTGTGTTGTAACATTCTTTGTCTACTGCTGTATGGGTGTTGGGATGGACGTAGCAGTGAAAGGTGCTGTGTAAGCCTAATGATGCTTCCCTTTTTTTGGCTTACAGACTTTAATCCAAGGCATGTGTGTTTGAACCTGTAGCCAAAGGTTCAGCAAGGAATTAATTCTGTCAGGTACTTTCTGGCTCTGTGAGGCTGTTTCCCTACACATAACAGCTAATGTCATCTTTGGAAGTATTTCTTGGCTGGAGAAACATGATGGAGCCTAAACTGCCAAAAAACTTGGATTATAGAGATTGTTTTAGAACTTCCTCTACTGTACTGGCGTCTTATTTCAATTCTGAAACCCAGAGTCTTTCTGTAAATTGGAAACATGTGTATTAGTCAAGCTGGATGACGTGTTTTTGTCTAGTTGGCTTAAAGTCAGAGGGTAATGTGCCTTTCTTAAAGGGGTTAGAATGAAGGGTTCTTTCAAGAATAGATGGACCACTTCCAAGGTCTGATCAGCTATCCTGCTGTAGCACTAGTTTGCTCGCGTTTCCAGAAAGGTTAGGTGACCCTGGTTAGTAGAATCCAATGTTTTCTAATTAAACTAAAGTTGCTTTTAGGTTTTTAAGAACTTGAGAGTAAATCCCCTCTTCCCTTTACTCATTGGTCTTGGTTGTATGAGTAACCGTGCAGTAATGCCTGTTATCAGCAAAGTGGTGCTGTAGTCTGACTCCTCTTCCTTGATCTGGAAGAGCCTTTAGCAGGGAACTGCAGCATAATGGATAACCGAAAATTTAGAATAAAGGCAATTTCTGACGGCTGATTTTTACCAAAGGTGGACATACAATGGCTTCTGTTGACCATACATCCAGTCATGCAGCAGCATATGGTATGCAGACAGGCAAAAAGTCAACCTTTGCCAGCTTTCTGTCTGCAGCCTTACTTTTTTGCTGACCCATGCTGTGCTGCTACATTTTCAGATGGTCTCCTGAGAACTGACAGTATCTGGAAACCTTGACTGTAGATTACCTTACTCTAGTCAAAAAAAAGTAACTGTTCTGAATGTATGGTTTTAGCAGACCAAAGTACACACAGAGGGGTAAAAGGTGACCTGGAGAAATGTGAAACACGTTGTGGGGGGAGGAGAGAAGGAGATGCAAGTGAGTGTGCAAAGATGTAAACCATGCTTGCTTTGTCTGGGTAGGATCCTTAAAGTTAATCTTGCACAGAGAAGATGCTTTTGCCAGGCCTGGTGGGCTTCTCAGTCTTAGGAGACCTCTGTGCAGCATATGGCACTCCAAAGGTATCGTGCTGGTCTTAGCTGGAAGAGTAGAATCAGAGTTAAAAGCATTAGTCTGATTAGGTGGTGGCCAGCCACTAGCACTTTGGTGCATCTGCACCAAGACAACATTTGTCCTCTTGAAAATCCTATATATATTTTTTTTTTCCCTATGCGAGTGTAACAGTTTATGTCTCCTGGTGTGGAAGTTATCAAGTAAATCTTGGGTAAGCATCCACCTCCTCTGCGCATTACCTATATATTGCACTTACCTTGTATGTACACAAGTGTTTTATCAGTTTGGAGGAGCTGACATTAAAGAACCTTATGTTTTGTATTTGCTTTGGAAAAAGGGAGTCAAAACAGGAGCTGAAAATGCAGATGAGGGTTTGTAACCTTCAGTTTGCCACCAAAATGATGTAGGTACTTAAGAAGCTTATCTTGGTGTCTAGCTGCAAAGCCTGATCACTACTGTTCTGGAGAAAGAACTAATCAAAATTAGTTCAGTTTTACCATCTCTTCCCTTTATGTTTTTTTTGTTTCCCCCCTTCCCCTCAATTCTTAATGCCTTTTTGAGCAGAGGAAAAATCCACACTCTTCAGGCTGACAAAAAGCCTTTGTTTAAGTGCCGATCCAATAAAACAAGCAGTGCTTCAAGCAGATGTTGGTGTGGAGTTTTAATGCTCCTTATTTTTCATTATTAGGGAAAGTGAGAAATTCTTACCCAGAAGAACATATCCCATTAGACATGACTCTGGAGATTAAGGATGGGAAGTCAGGTGCTTTCCTCTGATTTAATCCCAAAGCTTTGAATGTGGATTTGGGGAGCTGTGCCACAAGTAGTCTTGATCTCTTACTTGTATTTTGGTATTAGATTTAATTCTGAACCTGTAAACAAAAATCTGTCTGTTGAGAATGAGGTACACAAAAGTTATGTGCCTTTGTCACATCAGGTTTCTTGACATATGTGTCTTCAGAACAGACAGTTGGAGGGACAAACACCCTCCAATCCCTTGGCATTTCTTTTTTTTTTTTCTTTCCCCTCCTTTTTTCTCCTTTTTCTTCTAGGGCAAGGCTAGTTTTACAACCCTTTCCCCCATCAGCACACTCACTGATGGAAAGGATGAAGTCCAGAATCGATAGTTCATACGCTTTGTGTTGATGTGGTAAGACTGTGTTGTGGCAGAGCTTGCCTGGTCAGCTCCTTTCTGGGGACACTTCTGTACCTGTAGGGATCAGCATGCTGGAGACTAACCAGTGATGGTTAATGCTTCTCCTGAAGTTGTTCTTTTATGTTCTTTGATGTCAAGTGAATACGCTTGGGTGGCTGCAGGCAAGCACTGAGTAAGATGGTGCTCACTCTTAATTTTCTTGAGATGGAGGGGAGTCAGCATCTTGTTTGCAGCTAAGCTCTTGATGATTGTCAGTTCTTCTCTTGTTTCTGTTTTATCTTTCAGTAGTAAACTTTCCACCAGTTAGGTTGAGATTTCCCATTCCCCTGGAGTGGATAGGAGAACTTGGCTTGTTTTCAACTGAATGTAATTCCCATAGCTGGGGGAAGGGACGTGATGTCTGGGAATTTATTTGCTCTAAGATTCAGATGAGACTTGAGTAACTTGAGACTTGGAATATATCAGGATTACCTTCTGTACTGAACTCTAATTCTCACTTTTAAGACATGGATAAGACGCAAAATACTTGGACATACTGATACATGCTGGAGAGCTGTCTCTAATAATAAGAAAAACAAAACCCAGTAACTCTGCTCCTCTCTCAACAAGGCTTGTCTGTACTTTCTGGGTATGTCATCCTACCAGTTCTTTGTTTTAGCTGATGATGACGATTAACAAGACAGGTGAGCCAAAATCAAGGAGGATCAAGTTCACACAAGATTTTTCGTCCTGGAGATGCACTGAGATGACAGTAGTTGTATTGCAGTGGTGAAAAAACAGGAATTGGTTATGTTTATCCACAAACCAGAAATAACTTTTGCTGCGTGGTGACGGGGTCTGCAGGTATCTAGTGGATAGTCACTGTGGGGCAATCCATGCTGATGCTGTTTCTTTTTCCTAGTTCATTTAATATAAGAAGAGCAAAACAATGCAAAGCTTTAATTTCAAACTTCTTTACATTTCTCTATAACGAGCTACTTGCAGTTTTTGAGTTTGATCTTACAGTTGTGAGCTTTAGCTTTTGGTAAGCCACAAATGTGCATTTCCTTGCAAAGTAGTCATTTGTTTGCTTACGGCTGCGAGGCTATTCTCTTGCAAAAAGAAATAAGTAGGTTAGTGTGCAATACACGGACACAGCAGTTGGTGTAACTCAGTCATAATACCTGTACCAATTTCCTTCTCTAAGCACTTGGATATGAGGGTGACATTTATAATAATGTGTGCTTTCATGTGGTTATCAGGTTGCTTGCTTCAGCAGATGTAATGTGTGCCAGACTTCTTTTTCAGTTTTTATTTTAACAAACGAGCATTTTTTGGTCAATAGTAAGAGCAGCATGGAAACCATCCAGGGGAAAGAACTGACGCTCCCCTTCACCCTCACTTAAACTGGAGCTGCACCCTCAGATTGTGATTTCCTCAGTTGGTGCTAAATGCTTTTTCTGGCTGATTTCTCAGAATGGTGCCACACGTGCATATGCATGAAAGTCCTTTGTAGTGTGAAATTAGGGATGAAAGATATTGCTAATCAGTCCTAACAATGCTGGATTTATTCTTGGATGAGGGGAAACGGGAATGTGGGGAATGGATGTTTCACAAATGTATAACACATTCAGACACGTTGTTGTGCCAGTGTTGGTGTCTGTGCATGGACACCCTTTTCAGTCTGTAAAATGCTGCTGTTCATGCAGAGAATTTAAACAAGCCTGCTATTCAACACCGAAATTCAAAATAATGCCAAAATCCAAATGGAGGCACTTCAGTTGCATAATAGTGTCTGTTACAAGGAGAGCTCAGTGCAGTAGATGATGTAATGCTCCTGAAGATAAGGCCCAAGCTGGGGGGGAGAGAGAGAAGAGGGTGTTGGTGAAGGAACCAAGAGTATTGGTAGTGGTATCAAAACTATCCATAGGGTGTTATTAGCAAACCAGAGTAATTCCAAAGTTGATTGGGTTCCAACCGTACATGTGGAAAAAATGACCTGTTGCTTGGTACTGCCTGTTTTCTTTGATAATTATTGTTGCTTTAGTGTTATATGGTAGATTTCTGAATTATGTGGTGGGCAGAGAATGACCTCACCATACTTCATGCTCTTGGAGTAAACTTTCTTGCAGTTCAACAGTGTGCTCAAGTTCCTGTAGCCGATGAAGTGGTAATTTTGATACTTGCTGTAGTAGCTAAGACTTCTTCAGTCTACCAAAGAGATGCTTTCTGTTGCATTGCTGAAGTTGTCATGCTTTGCATCGAGGCTGTGCCTGTCGCCTTGCTATTTAAGTGCTAGTCGTAACGGATGATATTACTGTTCTGAGGCCTCTGGCAGTTTGTTATTCTCCTTCCTCCCGAAACTTATGTTTAGCACATACTTATTTTCTTCACTTTAGGAATAATCCTCCTTTATGTTGCTTCCTTGCTGCAAGTGCCTCTGTAGTCTGTTCTCAGACTGGCACAGTCAGAGGGGTGGCATATGATTGCCTCCTCGCGTACAGCCCCCCTGCCCCCTTTCTCCCTTGTTTTACAGTATTCACTCCAGGAAATGCTGAGAAAGTAGAGAGTAATGGAATTCATGAAATTCAAGCTGTGCTTCAATGAAAACGTGTTTTCAATTTCTGCCTCCTTGGGAGCCTGAGACTGAACTGTAATTGTTGGCGCTGAGTGGGGGCTGGGGCTGTGGATGAATGAAAGCCGTGGAGTCAGCGCTCTGCAGAGCCTCTCGCCCGGCATCTCGCCGCTTCTTGGTGTTCAAAGGCTGGTGTGTGCTTTGTGGCAGCTTCAGGAAGCGTTTTTGTATTCAGCTGTCCAAAAGGCCTAGGCGTTTTCCTGCTGGGTTTGATCTGGCTGTTGGGGTCTGAATGACAGTGACACGTTGGAGAGGAACATGATGGGGGAAGCATCAGCTGGGGGTGGTTTATCCCCCCGCTCTGCTCTTGATCCTGCTCACACTGTCCTTTGAGTGTCCTACTGCTGATTAAGGGTGAGAATTATAATGGTGACTCAAAAGCCTTTGGTAAAACTCATTAATTCATTCCTCCTTTAATTAGACACCCAGCCATGGGCTTATAATTATCAGAGCCTAGAAACATTTGCAGCTGTAATAAGCTGTGCTGCATCAATTGCAGAAATCATAGATTTTTGGCAAATGCAGATGTGGGGAGCCCTTACTTGGTTGGTTTTTGGTGAGGAACGTGGAAAGAGGGAGAAATGAAGGAATCTGCTGAGAGCGTGTAGCGGCTGACTTCTGGCTGTATCTTGCCTTGTGGTGTTGAACTAAGCGGGAAGGGTGGAGTTCTCCTGCTTATAAATATTTATTTTCCTTGGGAGGTGTAATAATGTAACTTTCAAAGAGCTAAAAGAGGAAGGAGAATCTAATGAAAAGTTATACAAGCATCTTTTCTGAAAACTTTAGCACCTGAGGGAACTGTGCTTTTGGAGTAAGAATGTAACGGGAGCAGTTGCAAGCTCTGCAAACAGTGCCCCTTTTGCTGTTGGGAAGTTAGGGAACAGCTGAAAGTACCAGGTACTTTTATTTTTTTTTTTTTTTGTCTTCTGGTGGGGTTGGGGGAAGGAAATAAGTAGTAAACTTCTATTATTTTGTAATCTCTTCTTGTTTCTGAAATACAAAGGAAGGTAATTTTCAGAACTAATTTATGTGGGTAAACCCCAGCAACAGATGATTGGGGTCTTCTGAGAGAAGTTTGTGCTACTTCTGGTATCTTTGAAATACTTGTGTGATTTCCCCCCACCCCAGAAGCAGAGGGAAGGCTGAAAGGACTTCAGGGAAGGACTTGTTATTTCTACTCTATTGCAACTCACTTGTAGTTATGATCACTGCAAATGCAATGGTAAACCCTGAAAACATCATCTCCATTTAACTTTGGACTGACAGACTGTCAGGTGCAAGCAATATCAAAAGGCACAGACCTAGGGAAAGGCTAGGGATGGAGACTGCTGGCTGTCAGTAGGCTTGCATGGATACAATTAGAAAGATAGGCTTGCCTTCTTTTCCCTAGGATTTGAACTTGAGTAAGGTTAGACTGACTGCCTTGGACTTGAGTAAATGAGAGCTGTTGCACAGGACTAGATTAGAGGTGCTTCTAGTCAATGGCAAGTATTAATGTTCATGCTTCCTTAAGAGGGAAACGGTTTCACTTGTAGTAGGAGGCAGGGGAAAAAATGGATCAGCTGTGTTTTAGGTCTTTTTCTGTCTGGATTTAGTGGAAAGCACAGATAACACATCCAGTGAGAATGGAATGATTTGCTTGACACTTTTCCTGTAGCTAAACAGAAGTCTTTACTTTAGATGAGAGTGCTGTTTTCGAAGCACTGTACAACACTTCCTGTGTGCCTTAGTATTTCAAAATGTGGCCGATGTCTTCTGCTTGTCCTTCTCTTCCTCTCCCCACGCAGTTTGAGCTGCTGCCGGCTTATGAGACTGAGCAGTGTGTAGAGCTTGGGTAGGACAGGGTTTCATCCCTGGTCTCTGAGGCCAAATAAGCTGGATCACTGGCTGTTCCTTATAATTTTGGATATATACATCTATAGGCTAGACAATGGATGGTGAATCAACCTGAGTAGACAAATTAGTGGGAGCAACACATTTACATGGTTAAAATAGCCTTTCATTCTCATAAGGACCAACCAGGTAAAGATCCCAGTAAAGTTCTTGACTGGTCTCAGAGACCATGTTCTGGAGCAGTTTGAGTGCTCTAAGGGTGACCCTGTTGATCGCTGCAGGAGTTGTTTTTCGACCTTTTTCAGCTTGACATGCTGCAAGTTAAAATCTCTTCAAACACAAGCTCTTCACAATTTTAAATGTTTAATATTAAATAGTAAACTAAAGGTGATGAATGTAAAATGTGTCCAGTGCTGTTGACAAAATTCTCTGTGTGAACAAATGGTATTCTGGGATGTGCTTCCAATGCCTGTGCGTTACAGGCAGCCCTTGGAGAAGCCATGTGAGTGATAGTAGATGCTGGGAGCATTCTGCTGAGGTGTAAATAACAAGATTGGACAGTTTAGGCTAGCTCTGCTGTTTTTATTAGTGCAGCTTAGCTTTTGCCTCGGGTGATACGGAGGTTATGGAAGACGGCGGAAGGGACAAACTGTGAGCTTGCCTTCTCTCCCAGCAGAAGATGATGAGAACGTGTGTGGGATCTTGTTACCCTAGTGCCGCTTTGGTGCGTTAAGATACAAGTACAGGGACATGAAGAATTAAGTCTGAAATTCTTCCAGAGGCAGCTGCTTGCTGGGTCACATGTGTGTCTCACTCCAGTGCCCTTTCAACCTTTTTGGTGTTTGTGTGGATTTGTTGCAACTGTTAAAATTCAGTTGGCTGCTATAGTATTTCATTGCTGTTAATTTTGTTCTCCAGAAAATGTTGCTCTGAGAAGCTGCTTCTTGTCTTACTACTGCTCCCAAATACATTTAATAGCTATCTGCTAGCTATTGAGTCTTCTGCCTGTGATTAACCCACCTCTTAATGTGTTCCCAGTGCTGAAGAGGACTGCAGATCCAAGTTTGCTTGGTGGGTAGATCGGAATCATCTTCTGCTGATGTCAGGTGCACTTTGGCCTGGGAGAAGATGTGCCTCTTGTACCCATAGCAGGGGCATATCCAACAGGTGAAATGTAGTTCTGCAGGTATAACCTATGGGCAGGGCTTTCAGTGCTGACTTAAGTATCAGGCTTAGTTTACTTGTGCTGGCTTCAGTAAGTGATCTTGATTATTTGATGTAATAAATGAAATACAAGGTTCCTAAGAAAGAACCAGTTTCAAGGATAGGCCTTGAATGCTCATCAAAGTTTGAGTTCAAACCAGGCATGTTTGTTTCTTTTCCCCTCCGAAGCTGAAATTTGCTACTTGATGTCTGGTGTAGTGAATGCTGAGGTTTACTTCTAACATCTATGCCTTCAGATGGGATCCAGCAGCAAATTAGTTCTTTTCTTCCTACTCGCAAACACATACACCACCACTTCTTTGATACTAAAACTAGTCCTACAAGACTTTGATCCTTGGGAATGTACTCAACTAGCCTTTGATATGTTGTTGCCTTCTGACAAGTCACTGGTCACTTCTCCTGGGAAAACAGAGATCCTGAGTATTTTGTGTGTAGCTGCACTTGGACGTTGGTCAGTGAGCAGTCTCTCCCATGTGCTATGAACGTAGGCTAACTGTAAGCAGGGCTGAGAGCTTCTGGAAACTACAGCATGGTCCTTGGCTTTATTCCTGGTGAGGAATTTCCCCCCCCCCCGTTAGAACAGGACATGTGTGAAACAGAACTGTTGCATTGTTCTAATCCTACAGTAAGAAAGTATTATGTGGTGCAAGGTTTGATGTTAACTGGAAGCTATATATTCTTCTTGTAGTCCAAACATTAACTATACTGGGATAAGAATCTTGTTCTTGGTGCAGCTGTGGTTTGGATTATGCAATGGCTCTTTGGGTTCTACTACAGTATTTCGGTATTGCCTGATCTAGGTAAGTGTCCTGATGGCTGAAACTGCTATGGGCCAGAAGTTCAGAGGCATGCATGCTTACATGCATACACCATCAGTTGGGGAAATGATGCTAGCCACTGCATGTGAGCATCAATGCTGTACTTGGGGTGCTGGCTTCTTGTACAATCCTGGCTTTGAAGATCTAAAGCTCCTCCAGTGCTGCTGAGTGGGGTCTCAGTAGGTAGGAAAGTGTCTTGTTTGATTCCCAGCTGCTTGCGAGGAATGGGGTCTTTAGGCTATTTATGCTGCACTCTTAGCTGTCACGTATTTAACTTCCAGGCAGCACCCAGATAACCCCCTATGCTTGTGCCCCTGGTAAATGGGCTTCCAAGTGGGGTTACACATTCTAGGCACGTACACTGTCCTGCTCAGCTAGCTCAAGCTGGGTTAGTCATGCGTCTCACCGAGCGTGTCAGATTTGAGCCTGTCTGTCTCTCTTCTGCTCTCTAAATCCTTGCTCTGCAACAGGCAGTAATCAACAAAAGGGCAGTTAGAGTCGTGGAGCTTGGTTATATGATCTTGTCACTTCTTTCATCCTGATCTTTGGACTAAGGAGATAGTGTTTTGAGTATAGAAGAGTTTTCAGGGTCCTGGGAAAGTGGCTGGGACTGTACTGTTTAGTTGTAAGGGCACTGTGTAAAACTAAATAGTGGGAGCCAGTGACAGGAAAATGACAGGAGAAAACCAAGTGAAAACTAGCTGCCATGCTATTCCTGGTGGTCATATTCTGCATCCAGAAGCTCCTGTTAAAGCTCCTAGCCATTATGTGTGGGATTGCGCTATCATGTCTTCCGACGTATGCAAAAACCTGCTCATGCTCCTTCACTTTCAGATTTTCTACCTGAAGGTATAATCTAGTGACAATATAATCACTTCCATAGCAACCAGAGTGTCGTAAACAGGATTATGGTGCCTAGTAAGGACGAAGGGCACGAAGAATTTAGGAAGGAAGTATCCCCTCGTGTAAATACCCTCATTAACGTGGAGCGGCAGAGGCTAAATAGAGCGACGTGCAGAGAGGAGCATCCTGCTTCATGTGCTGTGTGGCACCTAGGGGCTGTCACAGGGAGACCAGGAAAGGGGAAAGGGCACACATGCATGTGTGTGGCATGAGGTGTGTCCTTAAACTAATGCAAGAAGGTCTTAAGAAGGCTGTTAGCAAGCCAAGGTAAACCCTACAGAGAGCCTGTTACTGATCTCAAGGTGTAAGTACAGCAGCCTGCCTTGTCTAAGCTAATGTGATTAAAACCCTGAAGGCACCAGGGACATATTCTGGCTGTCTTTCTTCCTACCTTCCTTCTTTCCACTCCCCCTTCTCCAGTCTGGAGAGGGTAAGGTTTGTCTGCTACAAAGTACTGTGTTTTTTCCCCCACTAGTACTGTCTATAGAGTTAAATTAAAATGCTTTCTCAATGCACATTTAAGCTTGCTTTCTCTTTTTAGTAAAAACTTGAGCTGGCTGTTTTATTGTTAAAGATAATGGGAAGAACCAGCAAAATCAAAAGCTTCTCTCTTAGCTACTTCTGCAGTGAAGACTAATGATGTCTTGTGACATTCTTCTGCAGACCTATAAAGGAAAGAGCTACTTTACTTGCACACAGTTACTGCCAGAGGAATCGTGGTGGGTTTTATGCTACATAGATTTAAGTGAGAACAGTTACTGAATGCTTTGTAAGAGTGTTTGAGCAGATGCTCTGCTCTACTTTGTTCTGCAGTTTATGCACCAGTTGCTTTCATTCAATAAAAAGCAACGTGAAGACATGAGAGTTATTGCAGATATTTGCTTTGTGGCTTGAGGGTATCTTATCTTGGGGCTGCTCAAAACTTTTCTAGTGAATTGCTCTCACTTTTTGCCGTGTTTGGGTGATGTAACGAATGGTTCGATTGCTTCAGTGAGTCAAAAGTACTGCCTGGCTCTTCCCCAGAAGCTTTAACACCTGCTAAAAGGTTGAAGAATTCCTGGCAACTGCTGCCAGCCCTAAAGTGCTGTGAAAAGTCTTGTCAAAGATCCAGTTTTCTGTATAGGCTGGGAGTCTGATAACGTTCCCCACTAATCTAATGTGCCTGGCTGGAGCGGATCTAACTCTGTATTGTTGCCCAAACTACTTTTCTTGTTGGTGTCTTTTGTGAGCTGCATTTGTGGCAAGGAAATCGTGATCGCTAGTGGTGATAGAAAAGAGGTGATAGAGCTAGGGAGGGCATGTCTACTTTATAGCTTCATGGAATCTGCAGTGGATGTATTTTTACTGCTGCTTTTGTAATTAGTGAGGTCTGCCAGCCCCACCTGATTAGAGAATAAGCTTCGGTAAGAGATACTGTGAGTCCTACGCTAGAGCTTACAGTTTTTGATTCTCTTTGTTCCTGGTTAGGATGCTTTCTGAAAATAAGCTCACAAATGAGGCTTAAAATACTTGTCTATAAGGAGCAGAAAGAAAAATTCCGTGTAGGGAAGGGTGGATCTTAAGTTTGAGATCTTTCAAGTGCAAGTTGAATGTCTGGTGCAGCCTGGCTTAAAAACATATATAAAACTACTCAAACGCAGAAAGATCCACCTGGCTCCCTTCTGTGGCATCTTTTATTGGAGAGTTCAAACAACCTAGGGGATTTCTGCTTACATATTGGTGAATCCTGCTTTGTGGTAATGTTCCTAACAGTCAAATTGCTGATCTGTGCAGCTAACAAGGTACTTGGTGCTTTGGAAGAGCCATTTTCAAATGCAAAGTTAACTATGAAGATAAATATAGGTACTAACACTGAAGGTTATTATAAAGTTAAGGAATATGATTCACCAGTCAAGATAGCTAGCTAAAAGTCCACCCAGCCGCAGCAGCGAACTGAAAGACACCGAATTAAAAATAAACAGAGCAGGACATGGTTGGCAAATAGCAAATAAGTAACTAGGCACCGGTGCCTGGTGTAGATCTGATGGAAATGTTTCAGGAACTGCAACAGCCAGAAAAGGTGAGATCATGTATTTCTGCATTCAGCATTGGGGAACCTCAAACTTGGGAGTGCTGGTCTGGTGGCAGCCTTAACAGCTGTTCTTAAATGGCCCAGTTGTTGGGGTTTTATAAAGTTTCTGAGAGCACTCCCTGGAGGATTGGTAAATGTTATTTTTGTTGTTGTTTAGTGGAAGTGGCCAACCTTGGTGATGTTGCAAACATACTGAAGTCATCGTAAAGCACCACAAGGTGCATGTTGGATGGCTTGCCAAACCAAAGGTCAGAGGAGCCTCAAGGATGGTTCATAGCAGGAATGGCCCACTGCCCAGCTGCCAGCGGCTGTGGCCGGGGTGTTGTGCTGGAGGCTAGATTAAATAGTCCTTTCCAAGAGTTTTCAGGCCAGCAGTCTATCCTGACTCTGTTGCTTCAAAATGCTGCAGTACACAAATACGTAACAGTAAGTGGATGAAGCAGCTAGCTGTTGTCCATTGGATTTCTTCTTCCTTTGCTGGATCCCTCCTTGTACTTCCAGTTTGTATGTTGGGGGCTGTGTTTCCAACACCAGATGTGTGGTTAAAAACAAAACAGCAGTGAAGAGTGTGTGCTCCTGGGTTTTCTTCCTGAAAGATACTGTAATAAAAAAAACCTGCCATTCTTCTGCCAGTCAGTAGTTGTGAAGTTGTTGGAGGAAAAGAGCCTGGTTTGTGGTTAGGCGATAGTCCCTCACGTGGCCATGTGAAGACCTGGAGAGCAGGGAGCACTGCAGCCTGGTTCTTCAGCTGGAGCTGGTGTCACCACTCATTGAGTCCTGCTCTGGTGGCTGCTCTTACTCATGTGCCAGAAGCAGATGCTGTGACAGGGGTGTGTTCACAGCAGCTGTTTTGAGTGAAGAAGCCTTTCCCTTGAGGTCTGTTAGGTGGTCCTGCAACACCTTGGACTTGACCTGTTAAGTCAGCTGTAGTGCTTCTGGCTTGTTGTTATTCTTCATGGATAGAAAGGGTTCATCTCAAGCACTGGTTATTAAGCTAAAGGTAGCATTGAGAAGACAGGGAAAATATAGCATATACATGGCAATACACAGTAATTACAGTATACCTAACTAGAGAACAAAGAAAAAAGGGGTTGATGGGAAGCATAGCTCAGGATTACACTGTGGGGAGGGAACTATCAGCCAGACTAGGATGTGAAAGAAAATGTTTTTCTTTCTACTTCCTTATAATTTTGTCCTCAGTGAGTAGTGCTGCTGCCGCTGTCTGAAAGGTTTCAGTGTGTTTAAGGCTTTCAAGGTCAAAGACACAGGGCTTCTGACTGGAGGATGTGATGCTTTCAAAATGCAGATCTGCAGTGGTGAGATGAATAGCCGCCTAGTGGGTGGAGAAATGGGGCAAGTCTCCATATCAACAGCAAGTGTCCAAAGTGGCAAAAATTTCCCAGTGAAATACAAGGTGAGAGGTTGCAAGGGGTAAGTTGATCACAAGTGGGGAAACAAATTTGCAGTCAGCACCTTTTATAAAAGACACAAAGTTTGCTTTTAGCTTGGAGGGATCACTTTTCTTACTAGACAAAAGTTGGCATGTAGTGCGCCTCTGCATCAGTAGTAGTATGTAAATCATGCTTTGAATGGTCTTAGAAGAGCAGCATTGGCAGATGAAGGCATGTCAGGATGATGGCTTGCCCTCTCTGCAGTTATCAGGTGTGACAATAACAACAGGGGAGCTGTTTGCTGTTATCTCAGTGCTGACACTGGTACTGCGTGCCTGGCTTTGGAGCAGCAATCCCAGGTAATGAAGCATACTTGATGGCTGTGTCCAAGTGACACACACACAGAGCTCAGCACAGAGGGCTGGGGTGGCACGTACTGACAAGGCTTCATGGATCTATGAAGCTCTAAGCAGCTAAAGCTTCAGCAGAGCATGTGGTGTTGGCACCTCTGCCTCTAAAACTGATCCAAGTAGTGATCTGCTGGGAGGTAGATGCTTTGCAGTAATTTCTTCCCCAGATGTAGCTGCTATGAAAACAAATGTTGAAGGACTTATTTTTTCACAACGGCCCTCTCTATCAAGGGCGCTTCAGTGTTCAGAAGTTACTGAATTAGCATAACAGGGGTGGCTTGAGGCAATGCTGATAAGAGCGGAGTGTTTCCTGCTAAAATTATGACCGAGTGACTTAGAATTCTGCTGTCTTGCACATTTTTCAGTCGTCGACTTAATAGGAAAGTTTTGGCTGCCTGAAGTGTCACCACTTCCTCTCTTGCATCTTTAAATTGCAGAAGGGTTTGATGGTGTCCAAGCCTGCAGCGCACAGACTGGGGTTGGTGCTAGAAGAGGTCGCTCTTTGTTCTGGGAACTGCGGAGCATTACACAACGTTTCCTCCCTTGTGCTGTGTTTGGAAAGACTGTTCTCACTAATAACCCAGAAAAACAGGGTGTTCTCGAGCCCTGTGTGGTTGCTGGGTGGGTTTTTTATGTTGTTAGTGGTGGTTTGTTATTGAAATTTTTTTGAAGTGTGCAGGTGCTTAGATATGCTCAAAGGGTCCAAGAGAAAACTTACTGTTGTCACTTTCCTTACAAATTGGACAAAAGTTTTGAAGCTGTTTAAAAACACCAAAAAAGCTGTCTTTATATTGTGGAAGTCCATGCAAACAAATGGACTTTGCCCATTTGTACACTGAAAACCCAGGAAATACCATAGTTATATGCAGTCCAAACTTTGCTGCATGGTTTGTACTTGTTATCTGAATGTTTGCAAAATGAGTTCATTTCTCTACAAGGCGGGCAGATCTCTTTTAAACATCCACAAACTGTTTCTGTCAAGTAGGCAATGACAGATTTTGAAATGTGTGCTGGAAATTGTGCTTGCGTAATGCACAGGACAAAGTGATAATGCACTGCACACAGGTAACCTCTGCTTGTGGCTGAACTGAGCGTCTTGGTTCTGTAACTGCGTGTTCAGTTCAAATGCACTGGAAGGCGGCAGCGCACAGCAAGGGTGGAGCGTGCTGTTGCTGGCATTTCCTAAACCGCCTGGAAGCTGAAGGTAGTACGCACTCAATTATTTGTTGGTGAAATAAGTAAAGCAAAAAGTAAATGAAAGTTAGTATAAATCTCCAAAGAAGGTTGTGGTAAACACCGCACAAGAGTGCGCAAGCTGCAGTGCGAAGCTGTGTTTGCAGGCAGGTGTGGTTTATGGGAAGCAACGTTCTAACTAGTGCTTTCTGGCATTATCTGTAGCTTAAAGTCTACTTATCAGCTCTTTCTAATTAGCTTTTTCAAGTCTTTTGCACAAAATTTGGCACTGAGCTGCAGCCTTGGAAAGCTGGATATTTTTTTTTTTTTTCCTAATGGCATCAAAGACTTTTTTTCTTTTTTTTTCTTTTTTTCTCCTGAGCTCCTGTGGAATGGCACTGCTGTATCACTGCTGCAGTGCTAAGACCTGGGTGCATTGGTGAAACTGCTTCCAGCACCCATTTGGAATACATACACTGTGACACAAGGAATACGCATGTTTCTGTACAGGAGAAAGAGTTTGGTAGTACTGTATTCTAACATACTGAGCATGATTTAAAATCAGATTTGGGCTGTGAACATGGATGTCTGTCTGTGCTAAGCTTCTTCAGGCAAGACCTCAGTGGAGACATAGTGCAAAACTGTAGTTGCAGCATTGTGCCTTTGTGTAAATGGGACCTAAGCCTGGGGAATCCTAAAATGGATGTGATTCTTCCATCCGTTGTAAAGTTTGCAGCTTCAGACCCTTTAATCATACCTGTCTGAAGTGGAAGTTTGTGGCTCCTGAGGTCATGGTCCAGGAGAGTGGCTGGGACACTTTGCACTCTGGAGCTGCTCAGTGGTTAAATCAAGGAACTGACCTGACTGAAAACAGGTTTCAACACCAGTGCCGAGGTATGTCTGATTCAAGTTATAGTTTAACTAGCCCTGATGCAAGAAGAAGCAGTCCTGCTAATTAGCGGCCAGGGTATTTGAATGGCTTCCCAGTAAACCAGATGGAGCACCTGATTCAGGTGTAAAACAATGTTTCTTCTGTCAGATGAGTTGTAACCTTGGTCATGCATAAACCTGGGGCAGGAACAAAGTTCCTCTGCCTCATAGTACTTAAGTACTAAGGGTTGGATGGGAAAGTGTGGGATGTGCAAGGCTTGTGATGAATGATCTCCCTTTTGGAATATTTTGGGGTCTTGAATCAACAAGCAGAATTCAGGAGCCAAATAAAAGGTTCCTGTCTGACTTCTGTCTTCATGTGACCCTATAGTTTTTTCTAAACCATCACTGAAAAAACACACCTCTTGGTTTGGCTTATAAATTACCTGTTTCCTGCCCTTTGAGACTTCTTTCTGGTTTGCAGTCAGAAACAATGCTGAAAGCTGGTAGAACAAATCACTGTACCACTAGTGAAAGGGGTCTGTAACAGTATTTTATTTCTGGTTACTTTGTGACCTGCAGAATTGTAGCTGAGCAGGGAATATTACAGTTAAAATGCATCAACCTATCCTTTCCAGAGCTTATTCTTTCTTCGTTTCTCTACCCTGAAGTACAGCACTCTTGATCACTTTAGGGGTCTTGAGCTGTTCTTGTTGCTGCATGAGCAGTTGATCAATTTTTCACTTCTACAGCAGTAGATTACGTATAATTTGATGCTTTCATTGGGTGGTGTGGTGTGTGTGCATCTCCTCCGCAAAGTGCGTTAAAGCTTTGAACATGTCCTGTGTAATCACACGCAGCCATGCTGTGTTGACATCGTCTAAGGTGGTGATATAATGCCACCTTAGAGCTGGAGAAGCAGTAACAGAAATGACTGCCTTTGCTAGACCCCTGGAGTCCAGCTGTGTGTCTGTAACGTAGCTGCAGTCCCCACCTTCCCTGCAAGTTCCTCTGTTGCAAGTCTATCTCCATTTTGGAGCCCTTTGCAGAGGTGTACCTCTTTAAAAGAATAACGAGGTTGAAAGCAAGATGCAGGGCTGTGTGACTAGTTCAGGCCCATCCATCTATCAGGGAAATTGTTTTCTAGTGCTGCATACCAATAGAAAGTGTTAAGCCTAATAAATATGCTTGAGCCTCTTCGTTCTCCCTAGAGCTTAGTTTCTAGAGAGAAATATTGATATATAAAATATTGGAGATACTCACCAGGGACCAACCTGGAGTGGAGGCAGGGCGGGAATATTTTAATTTGAAGCTGGCTGGATAAACCGTCAAATGAACAAACAGTTTATTTTGCTTCTATGAAGACTTTATTTAACAAAAAAAAAAAAAGAAAAAGGAAGGGAAGGGAACTGAACTTCATAAACTGAAGTGTCTGGGAGGGAACATCCTTTCAAATGTTTGGTGTGTTGGAGATAACGGCACCCTTCCTTTAATCAGTAGCCTTTTTTCCAAGTGCTTTTTTAACACAGTGCAGAGTCAGTGAGTCTGGGCTTTTAGGCATCTTATTTCTGTGCACTGGTTGAAATAGCTCTTCCTGCTGGAATTGAAATAGGAAATGACCTGAGCTCCACATGCTGAACAAGAGGAAGATGGGGAGTGGCTTGCTGGCTGGAAACTTGTTAGTTCAGTTTATCTATTCAGTAGCTTAGAAATAATTACTTCTGAAATGTTAGGAATTTGGCTAGTGGAAGCATTTTTTCTCTTGTTATCCATGGAAGTATGATGCTGGGGAAAAGACAGTGATCTTTGTAAGATTTCAGTTATAGTAAAAGTTGTGACTACAGTGGTTACAAAACTTTCCCCCCCCAACACGACTCTGATAGAGTTGCCTTGCATCTGCATCAGAAGTACTAGTCTGAACAAAGCTTTCTACATGCCTGGTGAACAGAACGGCGCTCAGATGATAGCCACACATGGGATGTGGCTGGGCATGCTTTAACCCCAGTCACGTTGGTTTGCGATGTCACGTTGGTCACATATGGTATTTAAATGTTATGCTGTTATATCTGGGGCTCATGGATGAAATTTCCAGTTAACTTTAGGACAAACATCTTGAATAGTGGGTGGTTTTTTTTCATACAATATCAGCATACAGGACTATCAATATTCAAAAGAATTTTTTATTTTAAAGGTCATTAGTTATGTTGATACTTTTGAATGCTTTAGTCTGAAGTGCATAAATATAAAGAGGACTTCTCTTATTTAATTGTTGTGGGAGTAAATTTTTCCTAATGCCTATTTACTAGGGAGTAGCCAAAGGATTTATATCTTGGCTATGGCTTAAAGTTTGTCTTTTCAGTTGGGGGGGGAGAAGAAAAGAAAAAGGGCATCATCTCTGAAGGACAGACTGAGGTGACCAACATGTCTTAAGTATAAATGATGAGGTCTTCCTAAATGTCAATGCTTTGCCTAGCAATCTGTTGGTGCTTTTATATTTGCTTTAGGATGGTCGTGATCTTCAGACTAGCAGTAGTTCTCAGGGGTGGCCGTCTTTTCTAGAGGGACAGACTTAAGTTGAGGAATGATTATAATAATGGAGTTCTGCAATTAGTAGGTCTTTCCTATACCTAGGAGAGGCATTTTTGTGCCTGGAGAAATGACTAAGGCCAAAAGGACAGAAGACTAAACCTAGCTTGTCTAGAGATCACATGCTCCACTAGAATGAGGATTAAAAAAGGTTTGGGGAGCCAGGATGGTCTTTGGTGCCTACAGCAATGAACTACATGAAATAAGCCGGCTCGAGTCCTGGGACATCAGAGGCTTACTTTGAGCTGACCTCCTGTTAAAGGACTTTAAAAGACAGCCCTTGCAATTCAGCCTGTCCAACTTGATTAGATTTTATCTGGAGCCTGATTGAATTTGTGGACAAGATTATGAAAAGCAACATGACTGTCAATGAGGTGAGCAGTCTTTTAAGGGGAAATTCTCTAGTATCCTAGAGGGTAGTGCTTTTAAATTCTTATGAATATTAGAATCCCTTGATTTAGTTACAGGTTTTAATAGGGCGTTCTTGCTGCTGTGCTGTCAATGATACTAGTTTAACACGTAACTTGCGTGGTGCTTGTTAACCTGAACTTGGTGTTTGATTGAGTCTTAAATATCCTGAAATTGGAGGGTTTTCTTCCTGTCTTAGCTGTTACCAAACTGGCTTTGGCCCCTAGGATCATAGTGTTTTAGACAAAAGCTTTGATCCTCAAGCACAGCAGCAAAAACAGCCTTGCTTCTTAGGGTGGAGTTGTGTCCGCAGTGTTTTGCTGCTCTAGCAGGTCAGATTGGATAGATGATGACCTCTGGATAGCTTGCTTAAACAACACATCTTAGTATTTGTGTAGTGGCTATCAAAGTCAGACTCTCATCTGAGGACATAGGGATTTATAGCCTTTTTGGAAGATGGGAGGAAAATGGAGGAAAACCTTGATGTCTTCCTCCTGTGGATGGGGTAAATGACGAGTTTTAGAAGCAGCAATGCTGCCTACTGTTCCCTTACTTTCCTGGCTCTGTTTTTGTAAGTGTGGCATTGCCTACAGCTCAGAGACCGTACCAGTGGCATGTTGAGTGATTGGTTGAGCCCAGTGAGAGCCAGTCTACCCATCACAGTGCTGAATTGTCACAACTTTTCTTGTTGGTCCTCTTGGTTTTCTTCTGTTGCTAAATGTTCAGTGGTGATGCTGGAGAAGAGAAAGAAAAATCTGACACCTTCGTATATAGCAGTATTTGTTAATGGGGAAAGTAATTGTCAATACTGGGAAGATCTTGCTTGTTAAAACTATACTTTTTACATTTTTTTTTTGTTGAAGTAAAAGCAAGTTGATGCAGAAATAACAGTAACTTCTAAGCTTGAGAACTATGCCCACATAAATGATTACAAACCTTTTTTGGCTACTGCCAGATAATAAATCTAATCCTTAGCTGTCTGCTTATTAAATGTCTTTACAACTAGTTTTGCTGTATGTAATTCAAGGGACCTCACAAAAGATGTGACAGGTTTTCAAATGAATTTGTACTCTTTTTGTCTCTAAAAAGTTTAAAAATGTTTTTGTACTGGGCATGCTGGCAGGATCTACTACTTCTCTGACAAAGTGTACAGGGAAGGTGCTGTATTTCTTGGAGATTTTTCTCTGTCTGAGATGCAAACCCATTGCTACTATGGTTATGTATGCGTGCATGCGAGGAATCTGTGATTTTTATCTTTAAGATATTAAATCTGCTCTTTGCTCTATCCCCAACAGAGCTGGCAGCATGGATTGCTTCAAGGGCCTCCCATTTCACTGCAGAGGTTGATCGTCAGGAGCCAAGCTTACCTGTTTGCCTTCATGCTAGTGCTTCTCATCTGCCTGAGTGCAGTTTGATCAGCTGAGGGGCAGGCAATTTAGGGGAGGCAGTGACATAAACCATAGCTGTTTCTGCAGTGGTTTTACTTTTGGTTTATAAATGGTGGGAAGCAGGCAGTGGTTATAGGCTGCATAAACAATTGCTGTAGTTGCAGTTGTGTGATGGCAAAAGGGAGAGATGCTAATGCTTCTGCACCTTCTAACATACTTTTCTTTGCCAGTGGAGAGGTGAAGGTGACAGCGTGTGGCACTCCTGAGGTTTGTAGCAGCTGGACCATTGAAAAAATCTAGGAGTTGTATGTGCCTATGTTCTGAAATACCTTCTCCCTTTCCAAAAATTCTGTCATCTTGCCCTGCCACATGCTTGTAGTTTACCTGGGATCTTGTAGGGTCCTCAGTAGTAGCCAGCATTAACTTGCCACCTTCTTTGTACATTCACTATGCTGCTCTAAGACCTTGCCGTGGTTTTTGGTTTTGTTTTCAGTGGCCAACTCTGGAATGTGACAACAGAGAATTTTGACTTGCTTTCTTTCAAAAGTGGTAGAAGTTGGGCTGTTTTGCTGTTCAGTTTTCAGCTGCTCTGCTTTTCCAAGCTGAGAGTCAGCACTGTGCAACCAGGCACTGTTGGTGAAGATGCACCTGATTAGTAATGACTGCTCAGAAGACAAGCTTCTCCTGCACATCCTGGGAAGTGGGGCAGAGGAGTTCAGGATATCCTTTGCTTGGCTCTAACTCTGAGTGCTTCTGGAAGATAATAGTTTTTGGGTCTGAATGGAAAGAATTTCAGACTTTCGTTGTGCTAGAGCCCACTTTTTTTTGGGTGTGTGTGTGTGTCTTAAATTAATTTTTGCTTGCATCTAATGGTGATTTGGTTTAGGTGGTTGTGCTAGAGGAAAGCTGTAACAAGCTTTCCTGCTGTGAGCTGTCGTGCTCATATACCAGAACTAGCTTTCCTCCTCCACATGCATAGCACACTTGATTTGTTTGTGGCTGCAGTGGTGGTAAGCTCAACAGCTGGATCAGCTGCTTTTCCACATGATGCCAATTTCGTACTCTCCTGCTTGTCCTTCTGTGAGAAGCTCTGGGTGCCTTTTGTAAATGTTGGTGTGATCTAGGACCCTGGGATTGGAGCCCCTTTTGTAATGAAGCTGAGGCTGGGTAGCTGTCTCTGTTGTGACCACTTCCTCGCTTTCCTAAATTAATGGAGTGAAACACCTACAAGAGCAGCACCTGTGCTGTGCAGTGCTGCCTTTGAGGAGTATTAATACCTTTTGGGTGTCAGCACTTCTCTGACCTGTGTCAGACAAGAGCACAACTGCACATCTTACTCTTTCCCTTCCACTCCATCCCTATTTCTGCAGTACCATCTTCCCGCTCACCAAGAAAAATCTGAGCTGTGGACTGAGGTAGAACATGGAATTGTCCTATACTGCTTTTGTTGAAATAACCCAGTGTGCCTGCTCTGCATCAACCGTGCCATTCATTTAACCAAGGTCCTGCCTCCTTTGGCTGTCTCTCCCCGATTGACCTCTTGTGGGGAAAGCGCGATCAATATTGCGATTAGCCGGAGAGCTGGAGCAGTAGCGGTGCTCGTCAGGCTGGGCTGTGGGGATGCGGAGGAGGGGTTGAGCGGGGAGCTCTCATGCGTGCTGGCAGCATCCCACCTCCCGGGCTCGTTGCTGTGCAGCTCTGGAAGGCAGCAGCCAATGGGATGCACGAGCATCCATGCAGTTGGGCTTGCCGAATAATTCCCGAGATGCCTTGTTTTCACTCTGAAGCATGTAACTTCTCTATTGCTGCTTTTTTTTTTTTTTTCTTTCCTTACCTCTCCTTTTCTCCCCTCCTCAGCTGTCTCATTTTATTGTTTTGAGGAATAACATCCGTGCTGTCAAGTCTCTCACTTGGTCTCAAATGGTACTTGCTGCATTTCCCACGCCCACAGAGTGACTGTCCGTGCTGTTCAGCGTGGGGGAAGATCTGTCACCTTTTGGTGCTTCGTGACTGTGTCAGGTGGGGTTGGTCATGCAGCTGGAGGCAAACCTGAGCTCTGAAGGCTTGTGCTTTGCCTAGCCCTCTAAGCAAGCTGAAAATAGCCCTAAAATGGGGTCATCAGCCATTTCGTGTGCCTGCGCTCTCCTCCAGTTATGTGTGGCAGCATGTACTGTGTAACTGCAGAATGGTTTGGGCCCCCCCGTGCAGGAGAGATGACGAAGGATGAGCAAGCGTGCCTAGGGAAGGCCACTGAGATGGCTAGAGCCTGGCATGTGAAGAGAGGCTGGGAAGCTTGGAACCTTTCATCCTGGGGAGGAGGTGGTGAAAGGACAGATTTGTGAGCAGCCTTCATATACCTGAAGAAGGGACTTGGAGAAGACAGTACCAGGCTCTTCTCAGAGATGCCCAGCAAAAGGACAAGTGACAACCGCACAAGTTGCAATGGGAAGTGGCATTCGTGTGCACTCACTTATGAACGCTTTTTATTTTGTAGTGCTGGAGCAGAGGCTGAGGCAAGCATTGGAAACGCTAGCCTTAGAGACACTCGAAACTTGCCTGGGCAAAGCTTTGAGCAACCCCATCTATTAAATTAGCCCTACTTTTAGCAGCAGGTTGCGCTACAGTGACCTCCAGAGGTCTCTTCCAGCCTATTGTTTTCTATTTTATGGCATCTATGAAATTGAGGTTTGTCTCTCAGATCTCATAGCAGTAACATGGTGACTTAGTGGAGCAAATGCTATAAAACTGCAGCTTTAAATGTGGACATTTAACATTTATGGGAATTAATCGTTCAGGACTCTTATGCCTACTTTCCAGTTACTGGGAAAGGAGATGAGATGACTAGATGACTGTGAATACTGCTTTCCCTTTCCACCTTCTCTGTGGGGTGCTGAGTTAAGGCTGAACGGTGCTTTGTTTTCCCACTTACCCCCCACCACTAGTGTGATCTCTGTTTAAACATTATGCCTTACATTCACATATTCTCCATATAGTTCTTTCAAAATAGTCGAGACTAACATGTAAAGAAACAGTCATTCTTATTTTATCTTTATTAAAGTCCAGTGGTGTGCAAGTGGGTTACAATCTAACTGTAATGAAAAGCTAATCATCAGCCTTCTCCACCTTCTGGGATCCCAGGAGGTTACTGGAGCGGCACACTGCCCCAGTTTCTCCTCCTTATGTGTGTGATGATTGAATTTTTTTTGTTTTGTTTGGTGTGTTAAGCATGACTCTTGATAAGCTAGTTTGATAGTTGGCTGCTGTGCATAGGACCAGCACTTGACAGATGACTTTAGAGGGGGAAAGCAACTTAAGTAGCTTAATAGGATTTAGCTATGTCTACACTGTCCTGCCAGAGCATGTTATAAACCACTTTA
Organism: Ibycter americanus; assembly: GCA_035590275.1. Lineage (NCBI taxonomy): Eukaryota > Metazoa > Chordata > Aves > Falconiformes > Falconidae > Ibycter > Ibycter americanus. Next base: position 29,553,776 of record JAVJGI010000050.1, read on the forward strand.
GTGGGATTCCTTCTTTAAACATAGCCGTGACATCAGTGTAGGCAAAACCTCTAAGAGAACTCTGGGAACTTTCCTGAAAAGTGAACCTCAAGATGCAATTCAGAAGAATTGATGAATGAACGAATACCTGCACAGGAGCTTGAGGAATCCTACCAGCACTGATCTCATGAGCTGGATAGAAGAATCTTTGAAGGAGGGCTGTGTGTGTATTAGTTTACCTATAAAGTGCATTGATTTCTAGTGGAAATGGTGTGGCTGTCTTGGGGAAAGCAGAGCAGCTAACGAAAAATCCTGTTAGGACACAGTGGGGCAAATACCTGCTGCTTAACTGATGTAACTGCTATTACAGCAAAACAGCCCTGTGTCCTACTTATTCCCAAAACTGGTGGTAATGGAAGCTGAAAGTGAGATGTTTGTCCTTAAATAGCTGATATAATCCCAGTACTTTAAATTTTTTTAGGCCAGTGGTCCATGACAACTTTCAGCTTTGCAGGCAGGCAAGCCCCAAGAGAGTTGAACAGCTTTGCTTAGTTGAAAGGAGACAGTCGCCCGTCTTCCCCTGACCCCGTAAGGAAATGAAGAAACTGTGAGAAGAGCTGCTCAGACCTGAAGCCGCGAAGTGGGATGCCCTCTGGACATAGATGTTGTGGCACCATATTTGACTTGTAACTGCAGGGTTTTTAGTCTACGCACGCATCTGCTGTTAGCTGTTTCCTTATTCTCGTAAATGGCCTTCAGGAGGTGAATTTAAAAAGCGTGTGCTCCCCTTTTTATTAGCATGACAACTGGGCGGCAGAAGTGGAGGGGGAAGGCTGTGACCGCTTGCCAGAACGCTGCTTTTGAGGGGGCAGCATCTGACTTTACCCTGGTTGCTGAGAGGGCCATCTGCAGCTCGGCACTGCTTAATGGGGAGAGCTGTAAAGAAAGCATCTCTCTTCAAATTCTATTTCCCTTCAGTATAGCTGCCGGAGGCCCTGATCCCTTCTCAGCGTTTGGCAAGGAGCCTGCATGAGGCCTTTCTTAGCTTCCCTCATGCGGGTTGCAGCGCTGAGCGGAGAAGTGGTTAATGACGCTCCCAGCCTTGTCAGTGGTGCAGAAACACAGGCTCCAGCTGTGACTGTGGTGGGTCTTGGCTAGCTTGGATAGTTTTTTGATCTGCTTCCTCTGTTAGGCTCTCTATGGTATTTTTTTCCCCTGAGTTTGAAGGTTCTCAATAGTGAATATTGGTTGTCTTTGTCCCTGAAGTTTTTTGAGCTTTTTTTTTTCTTTAAAGAAAGAAGAGGAAAAACCCCGAAATAAAACCAAGGAAGGCTCAATGTGGAAATGCTTCCTGCACATGAATGAGCCTCTTTTAGGGCAAGGAAATGTACAGCTTTAAATTGAAGGAAGAGATTTTCTCCTTCTTTTTGTGTTTGGTTGCTTTTTTGTTTTGGGTTTGTGGTTTTTTTTAACCCCGACTGTAGCAGTCTTCAAAGAGGAAGTTGAGTGAATTTATGGTGAGAAGCGTGGCACTTGTTTGTCTCTGACCGTTAAATGGCATGTTTGCATTGTTTGTGCAAGGAGGTCAGCTCAGGTCCACAGTCAATAGATGGGTCAGAGGTCTGTGTTTCCCCCTTTCCCAGCTTACAGGAGGTATCCCTATGGGATATTGCCCCTTTCTAGTTCTTTGCAGCCTCTCCACATGACTGACATACTGCATTAAAACTGACTTCAAATACAAATTATTTTAAGGAAGATGTCGTGTGGACTGTTAGCTGTAGCACAATGGGCTGTGACTTTTTAAAGATGTAGGGCAGTTTGCCTTTGATTTTGCTCTTTATCCCCTCCCAGAGGTCAGCCGTCAGGGCAGCTAGGACAGTGTAATTTGCTAATGTAATCAAGAGTGCTGTTTCTCTTGCCCTGTTGTAGGCTTAACATGTATTGTGAACTACACTAAGTTTTTGCTGTGTAAACAGCCATTTGGCCTGCTTCAGTTGTGTAGACAAATGCCAGTGGAGCTGAATGGGGTAAGTATCAATGGAAATGCAGCGTTGCATTTATTGTTGTTGTTGTTTTCTTGTTTTTTCCAAACTTCTTACTCTTGAGTCGGAAGATTGACTTCAGGTTGAAAACTGAGCACAAACTGAACATGAGCTCCATGTTAAAGACACCTGATTAGCACCAGCCTAGTCTATTCCCATCACTAATGTATAAAAGCAGAAGCCCGATTACAGCAGTTTACTTTCCTGTCTGTTCAGTGATAATAGAAGCAGGTTATGAAGCCCTCTGTGGTGAGTTTGTTATCTTGGCTAGAAAATATCTCTTCCTCCTAATTATTTTTTTTAAACTCAGGTGCCTCCAAATGCCAAAGTGTATGCTAGAGATTCTTGCTGTGGCTTAAACTTTTTCCTAATTAGCTGCTGTTTAGGAAGAGACCTCTTCATGGTGCTGATGATATGCAACAATCAAATGCAAATATGCCAGCAGGCACCTTAAGTTGCCTTTCAAGTCTAACCTTAGTAACAATTTGATGTTGGAGTTTCCATGCCAATTTGGACTCTCTCTCAAGTTACTCTCCATCACTAGTGGTTCGATGCAGCAAACGTTATCCTTGAGTTTATAGTGTGCAGCACTAGATGCATGGCACAGCAAACTCCTAAGACATAAATGGGGTTAAAATGGTGCCTGCAGAGACGTTGCCATTGAGAATTTTCTGGGCAAGACATCATTCTGCAAATGAATCGGGGGTACAACCCCACTGGCCCAGTGACGATCATGTTTTCTGCCTTTATCTTAAGTTTTTTCATCTCTTGGGTTTCCTCATACTGTCTGTGTTCCTCTGTGGTACAGTTCAGGATGCTCTCATAGGCCTTCTGATTGCAAGGAGTACTAATTCCTTGTTTCTGGGTATAGCTGATTTAAAATAAGTGTTTAATGTTCTTTGCAGATCAGTTATGGATCTTGCCATAAATTATTGTTCTACCCTGAACAGTCTCCTTAAAAATGACCTTGGTAGGTCTGAGTAGACATTGGAGTATGTTATTTGCATATAGGGCTTGGGGACAAAGTTAAAGTTGCTGCTTCTGTTACTCCTGTTGTTGTATTTCTCCCTAAAGTGAATGAGCTTCCCAAGCTGTTTGGGCAAGTCTAACCAGATCCTGGTTACAGTCCCATCAGAATTGCTTGGCGGCAGAAGGTTGCAGTGATGTCACGAAGGGAATGGGGTGGCATGCATGGTCCTGTAGTAGAAACCCATGAAAGGCAGCGTGCCCTAGCTTTCCAGAATCACTCCAGTCCAAGTGTGGTGGTTAAAAATATCTTCTCTTAAATTTCCACATGAAAGAAGTTTATTTTTGGAGACAAATTTGGAAACTGTGGGGTTTTTATCACTTGGGTGGACTGGTTTTGGCTGGGGTAGAGTTAATTTTCTTCACAGTAGCGAGTGTGGGGCTGTGTTTTGGATTTGTGCTGGAACCAGTGTTGAT
>JAVJGI010000050.1:29557547-29568817 GCA_035590275.1 Ibycter americanus
CTTGTTTTGTTTTGCTTGCATGCATGGCTTCTGCTTTACCTATTAAACTGTCTGTATCTCAACCCACAAGTTTTCTCTTATTCTTCTGATTCTCTCCCCCATTCCAGCGGAGGGGAGCGAGCAAGCAGCGATGTGAGGCTGAGTTGCCAGCTGACGTTAAGCCATAACATTGGGGTAGATGAGAGGTGGCCCTGCTGAAACCGTTTTCTCTCAGCTGCTTTGATATGCCTGCAAGTCACGAGCTGCATAGAGAAGATGCCAGAAAACCATAGTGAGAGGAAGAATGCTTGTGCTTGCGTCCTATTCAACTAACTGCATATGCTGCTAAAAAATCCAAATAAATCTTTGCGCAGCAAAACTTCTTAACTAATACAAGTGATATGATACTGTATCACTGAAGACAGACAGCAAGTTCAATATAATGCAAGATAATGGCAGAAGCAAGCAGAACTGCATTATCTACAACAGTCATGCTTATGGAAACACTGCCTTCCCTGATGATGGGATGGGCTAACCCTGTTGATGGATTGATGTGCCTTTGGGAAGATTTTCCACAACTGGGACAAGTTTTAATTTTCTATTCCACTTCGGGGTGGCTCTGTTCATATCCGCTGCCCTTCCCCTCTCTCCTCGGTGCCGCCTTTATCCCCTTCCAAATAAAAATGCCTTGTGAAAGCAGCCTGGCTGCCTGCTAAGGGGTTACTGCATGGTGTATGCAGCTTGTAGTGCCCTCCCTGCCAGGCCTTTTCTGCTCTGCACATCAGAGCTGAGGGTTGAGCTCAGTGTCTTCAGACCCTGTAGTGGCTGATCTCTTCCAACTTGGTTGGCTGGTTTAAGAGGACATGATTAAGAAGCTGCTGTGAGCCTAAATAGGCATCTAATCTTAACCAGTGCCATGTCCTTGCCTATCCAGTCCTGGAAATGACAAGGTTTAGGTCCTACCGAGGAACAGGAGACTTGTAGATGATGCATGTAATCATCTCTACTGAAAGACCCTATCTTTGTGGAGAACTCTTGAAATTCACAAGAGCAATACGAATACTTGGGTTTCAAACCGTATCTAATAAGAAACAGCAACAGCTAAAGAGCAGCTAGCCTGCAATAAAGCGCGGGCTCCTTACAGCTGGAGTCTTGAAAGAAAATCTTTGAGGCTGGTGTCCACAGAGTATGTATGGTCAGCATAGATAGTTAAAAAAAAAAATAAAAATGCAGTGTCCCAGCATTTTGCCTGATAGTGTGTAAGGACAGGCACATAGGAGAGTGGTGGTGGGGGGGGTGTCCCCTCTAAATGAAGTGTATTGTCTCTGAGAGCCCATGTTTGTAGGAGGGGGAAGGGAAAAAGGATGGAAATTGGATTAAGTCACTGGGCTTCAGGCCTAAGCATTTCCTGCTGCCTTTTTTTTTTTTTTTTTTTAATACACCAGTGCTGCCTAGCTCACGTGCTGGGCTGTGCAAACATGCCCTGGTCCCTGTCTGTGTGCATCAGGCAGCTTGGCAGTGCCACGTCTTGCCTTCAGGGAGTTCCAGGCCAGCAGGAGCATAGCTGAGCTCCCACCGCAGAGCCGGGGATGGGGAATTGTCGTGGCATGGGAATTTGTACAGCACTTGGGCTTGAGCCAGGTAACGCAGGCAGTGCTTGCTTATTCTTGAGTTGTAGGAGCACTAAATTCATACTTCCCTTATAGCACGGGGTTTCTTTCCATTATCCAGTTTGCTGGAAAATTACCTTGCAAGGAGATTGTGTTTTAAGACTTTAATGGATGATACAGCTTTCTAACCAAGGAAATAAAGCTGCTTCTAAAAGACCTCAGGAAGTGGAACTACTGCTGAGGGGGAATGTGTGAGCTAATCTGTTGTGGGAAAGGATTGTCTTGGTGAAACTGCAGATCTGCCACGGGTGAGCTGGGCAAGCTAAGCGTGGACATGAGCAGTGCAGGAGACCCACGGAATTTTTCCAGCTATCCTTTTGGTGCCCTTCACCTCAATATTCCAAATATTTATCTGATTCTTGCCTTTAAACAAAGTTAACTAATGGTCTTAAATTTGTCCAACTGGCAATACTAGAAGAAGTAAAGTTCTAAAGCTGAAGGCCTGTCCCCAAGAGGATTCCTTACACATTTTGCTGTTCTGGGATTTGGGGCAAAAACCTGCATAAACACTGATGCATCTGTGATAGCTTGCTTCTTTTTTCTTTTTTTTTTTTTTGTTAGAGCCCTGCAAGAGAATTTGCAGAATCCCCAGAAAGGAAATCCGCCTTTTCAGTGAGAATGCTCATTTGACAAGCTGCCAGTTCTGAGCTAAGCCTCATTTAATAAAGATTTAGTCTGTGGGGACCTGTCAGTGGAAACTGAATTTGGTGAGAGTGTCTCATTCTTTTCATCACTGTAGTGCATAGAGGCTTTCAGCCAGCATTACGGAGAAACTAGGGATAAGAACATCCAATTTAGAGGACCCCCTTACCTCTGGGAACATTTCTTTGCTGTGTAAGATGGAGATTGCTGAGTTGGTAACAGCTAAGGGAATAAATGGATTGTTATTTGACTTCAACCCAATAGGACTCCAGTGTTCACTGCTGATTAGCATGGCTTAGATCTGCATTCGTGGGCAGGAAAAAAAATCTAACCCAATTGTTAAGCAAATCCTTTCTGCTCAGTGCATTCCATCTCTCTTCGGTTTGTGATATGAGATGCTCTGATGAATTCTAGCACCTGCCCCCACGTAACCTGTGGAAGCTGAGGTATGCAGACGTACCTGTGCTACACACCATTTAACCGCAGCTCTCAAAACTGGTGATGATTGTATGGCATATTGGTCACTGCAATAAAGTGAGTATCAGCAAGATTGTGTCTTTTTAGCCACTGCATTGCTGGCTTCTCTGAATTGGACCAAATATAAAGGCAGTGTTGAAAGTATTTAATTACAAAATAAGGGGTCAGAATGTTAGTATGGAGGAAATGATGAATCTTTAATCATCCTAGCTGCCTTCTCAGTCATTGCCTGCACAAGGGCACTTGAGAAATTAATCTGAATTAACTGGAACAATAAATTCAAAGCAGATTAGTTAAACCACTTTAAATGCACTAAAGTGAATTAAACTACACTGAATTAAGGCCGTTCTAGTTAAACTACATTAAAACCCTGTGTGAACACTCATTTGTAATTAAAGTGGCTTTCGTTCACAGCTCTAGTACCAATTAACTATGGAATGCCTTTGCCAGTGTAGATAGCTTCTCAGTGTTGAGGAAGCTAACCTGTTGGTTTAACCAACTTGGCTAAATAGATTTGAGCTATCTAGTGATGCTAGGAGATGTTTCAAGTGTAGATCTGTTTTATTCTAATGTCTGCTGTATTGTTTTAAGGTGATTAAAAAAAAAAAAAAAAAAAAGCGTGACATAATCCCTGGCATTTTCCCTTTTTCCAGAAAGGAAAGCCAATAGCCAAAAAAAAAAAAAAGTTAAAGGTAAAATGTTGGCCTATATTGCTTGCTCTAGTGTGGACTTGCCCTAAATATATATATATATATATATATATATATAATCTACTGCATGCCCTTAACAGCGTGCTTTCTCTGGGAGATGTCTGTATAAGGAGAGGAAATGGTGGAACCTTGTCCTCTGTTTCCATGGTGCTCTTCCATGCTGTTGAGGGATCCCTCATGAAGGAGAATACATCTCCGTACCGTGGGAAAACCTCTTCCACAGCATGTTTCCTGCCCAGCCTTGTTCCTCTACTGTGTTGAGTACAGTAATTGGCCTGGGAAGGCCTGTCCCCCGGGCAGAGGAGATATGGATGATTTAGTGCTGAGATCAGCAGCAGTTTCCACATCCTTCCCCCATGTTACATTTGCCAATACGCGGTTGGCTTCATTCCCTACCAAAGCCTGCATCCTTCTGTGGAGCCTGGGGGATGAAAGGCATCCTGAGACACTTGAGTATCTCAACGGCCACCAAGTACAGCATTTTTCAGAAATGAAAATCAAGTCTCTGAGCACACAGTGAGTTCAGAACAAGTTGAGGGGGTCAGAGTGTGTTCCTCGTGTCGCCAATGTTACAAAAAAAAAAAAAAAAAAAATTAGTTTGGTAGGACATAGTTACTCATCATCTATGAGTATGTAGCTTCTTAAAGATGTCGTGAAGTCTGCAAAAAAAATCATGTAGGAAGTGGTGTAGGCATGACACTATCCCACAGCAGTTTCTCTTCTTGCTAAGAAGACTTCCGTCCTTCATGGAATAAATAGAGATGAGTGCTCCTTTGGCAGCAGCCCAGTTTGCTTCATTTGTTCTTCTGGGTGAACGTTTTTCTCTTCCCACACTCCTTTAACCTCTTCTCTCTGTTTTATTATCACAATCTCAAGTCGCTGCTTGGAAATCCAGAAGGAACACTAGTTGCAGATTCAGTGGAAAGCTTTCTTTTGGCAAAAGTTAACTTTAAGGTAAAACTACAAACAGTTCTCAATCTGGCAAAGATTAAGGCAGCTGTGTTATTGCGATGCTCAAAAGCTGTAGCTATTTTGTCCTGTGGGTTGGAATTACAAAGTTTTAATAATTTTAAAGGTACTTCATCTTGATGGAAGATTAAAAGCAAAACTAATGCTTTTCAAGAACCACCTGAATGCTTCAGCTTTGCTCTCAAGTTTCTTAATGAGGTTTTAGTGGATTTTCTAACTATAGTAAAATAGCAGTACTATCCAGAAATCACTATCGTCTGTTCCATGCAAAGAGCTGCTCACTATGCCATGCTGCTGTTAGTACAGTTAAGGTCTAAAGAATGTGGTAATTGGAAGTTGGATAGGTTGAGCTTGGTAAAACTTGTACTTAATAAACATGTGGATTATTTTAAGCCCACGTGTATTCAGAATTAACTTCATAAAACTGTTCTGCTGCCAGTACTACTTGGTACAAGTAACCTTCATGGTAGAGGGGGGCATGGTGGTGTGAGGAAGGGTCCCTAAGCCAACACTTCTCTCTGCAGCTGAGTGACAAACAAACAGCACTTAAGGCAGTGCTAAGCCTTGACACTTAATGTGAATGCAACCTCGGGTTTACCTCCTGCATTAGTGTGTCATGGCTCTTTGTTTACCTCCTGCATTAGTGTGTCATGGCTTTTTTTTTTTTTTTTTTTTAGGCTTTCCCTTCTAAGGAAATATGCTCAAATGTATCTTGTATATCCCTTTTTTCATGTTCTCATGTAGACAGCTTTTCTTTGTGACTCCTGGGGTGGGATGGAGTATGCATCCCTGAAGTGCAGTTTCAGCAGCTAAAATTAGCCTTACAGGACCGCGGTCCACAGATACATTCAGTGAACTAATGATGTGGATCGCAGTTTGGAACTTGCAAGCTGAAAGTCACTGTATCTTTTGTATAGAGATTTTTCATCCAGTAGACAAGGCTGTATGTTGGTTTAATTGATCCACAGTAACGTAAGGTGTGGTCTCGGAGACCAGGGGTTGTGCTAACTGAAGGCTGATCTATGGGTATATCACTAGGTGTAGTATCAGCACCTATGGGTACCCTCATACCACGTGGAAGCGCTAATCAGCCCCTGGGTATTTTTGCAGGGGATGTTTTTGCCCTTCCCTGTGTTTCTTAGTGTGATGGTGCCTCTCTGTGTGCATGGGGACCTAGATGTTTTCTGCCCCTTTTTTGGCTTCTTATTCCCAGTGAGAGAGTAAATACCATGAATTCTGGCAACCATGCTAGAGTTGAGAAAGTCTATTAACACTGTAGCAGGCTGTTGAACACCATCCCTGTACAAGACCGAATGTATTCAGGTTTCATGGAGCCTTTCCAAGCTAGCAGTGCTGCTTGTGGTTACTTCGTTGTGTACTGCTATTAACTTTTATTTTGAAAGTGCTTCCTAACACTGTAGCTTTGTCTCCTGCCAGTCTGGCTGATACCACTTGGATTTACACTCATTTTCAGGGACTGCTCTGTCTCCACTTCTGCCATTAGTGTCAGCACTGTGGTAAAATGTTGCTTCTCCAAGTTGTCTCCATTTCCCTGTAAGGGCAGTTCATGCATCATTTGCTATAAAGGTTCTGATAGCTCAGCAAATGTTCGAAGATGAAGTGATGCTCTTTTGTGGCAAAAGCCCCAGTGCATAATTTTACATTTACTGGGGATAACGTGGCCTTGGATAACCGAGTCCCAGATTTACTATTGCAAAATAGAGTGTCTGAGGGTTTATCCAGCCTCAGCCCCCTTCTTTTCTGAACACTGTCGTTTAATCCTGACAAGCAGGCACAGGCATATCTTTGGTTGTGACCAGGCTTTCATTGCCAGCCAGGCTCTGGGTCCTAAACTGACTCATCAGTCAGCAAGATTAATAAGGGCTCTGCTGGATGATTTCACTTGTTGTCATGGCACATATCCATTAATGGAAAACAAATATTCTCTGGAAAATGAAACACAGATCATGGTGTAGTGGCCAGCCAAGTCCCTTTGGCCAGATGCATAAATTAAAGCTTAAACGAAGTGTCCCTTCAAAACGAGAACTTCAGGTTGCTTGCTGCATGGCACTCGTTTAATTTTTTTTTTTTTTTTTTAAGTATTTCCTTTTTTTCCTTTTAATGGAGGCTGTTCCCTTACATCTGGAGCTGCAGTGTGAATTTTTTGCTGATGAAGAGTTGCTGGGAGGATGTTTTCAGCTGCGTTCGTCTTTCTAGCAGTAATACCTTTTAGCTTGTGCAGGAAGGTTGAGGGTGTGAAAAAAGAAGTGCAGGCAAGCAGTGCAGGAAAGCTTTGCATTACAGCAGCCTGACGTGTTTAAAAAATAAAGAGTATCCCCGAGGAGCTTTGGTATGCCAAATGTGTTATTTAAATTAGCATTGAGTGCTCGTACATGGCAAGGCTTCAGAAGTGGGAGAACGTGGGGCTGCAAACGCAGCTTCCCTCTCGACAGCCTCTTTTTGCTCAGGAACTCGAACAGTGTGCACACCATCTGGCGTAATCATGGGAAAGGGGGATAGGGCTTTTTCCCTTCTACCTCCACTCTTATCTGTTCAAGATCCCAAAGTTCACTGTCTACAGTGGGACAGAGTTTCTGCTGGTTTTTTGGGAAAGTGACACCTGTAAGCTCCCCCCATCCCAGTGGGCTTGATGGGCTTTGGGTGGGTTTCTTAAGGCTGGGAAAGCAAAGAGTACGTGGCTACTTGGAGTATCTCTGGTGCAGCAGTTAACTAATGTGGATCTCGTTATGTATGGCTGATGGGCCCTACAGTCTGTACGCACTGACGTTTGCTTGGCTGGAAAGTATGTTGTGTGGCTGCTATGGTTTGCCAGGATAATAACTCAGCAGGGAGTACCTATGGAGCAGAGCAGGGGCAAAGAACGGGAAGAAGAGCCTGTGAAGAGCAAGTTACTACCAGACCCCGTTAGAAACCGTCATGAGTTTTGTATAGAATTTTGCTTTAATTGCAGCATTCTTTGTTTTATTTCTGTGACCAGGAGGAGGTTATTGTTTCAATAAGGAGAACGCATATAAATGTTCTGTAAGAAATTTCTATGTGGAAAAGAAATGAGATACTGATTTTAAAAAAACCAAGCCTTTGGTTTAGTTTTCGTGATACAGATCTATGTCTGTCTTCCCAATATTGGGGCAGCAGTAGGTGCCTTAGGTGCTTTCCAGGTTAATTAAGTAATTTCTAATAAGTTGGCACTTGTCACCACTACCAAGGGTTTATCCAAAAAAGCTTATGGGTAAAATAATGTCCTTCTACTTGATTCATTCACATGGGAAAGTGTGGCTGGGTTTGGTGTTAGAGTGGATGTAAAAACCTTTTTTTTCTTTAACAAAATTGTTTTGCTTTTTTTGGTTTCACCCAGGATTTTCTGAATAAAAAGAAATTGGAATGGAATTAAACACTGCTTTCTTTTCCTCCTGGGAACATCTGACTAGAAATAAGTACAACACAATTATTCAGCTTCAAGCCAGTATGTCTGTAGCATCCACGTTTGTTGTACCTATATATGTGGATGGTATATGGAGGGGTTTAGAATTTATTCTAGGTCTACCTTGAACAGAAGCATTGCATGGGGATTTGTTTTTTTAAAATCAACCTCACGCATGTATAATAAATTCCACCCCCTTTCAAACCCACTCATGCACTTGGATTTCTAATGAATAAGCCTGCATATTTATTCATGAAGATTAAAGAACTGTACAGATAGAGGCAGCTGGCTGAACTATTATTTTTTTTTTTCTTTAAATCTGCTGACCTCCGCTCAGGAGTAAAGAGGAAGCCCTCTCTGATTCACTTAGGCTATTTGCAGACTGGGATGAACAAAATGCCTTAGCTGTTTACTGCTTAGGTGCAGAACATGGTTTCATAGAGTGGGATCCAGAGGGGAGAAAATGGGGCTAAAAATCTCCTGATGATATTTTAAAAATATATAAAACCCACAAAACAACTTGCTTTCAAGGTATGCCTTCAGAAGTGCTGTCTTACTGCAGAGCCCTCAAACATCTGGGCCCTGATTCCCATCCCCTGTTGTGGCTGTGCCGTGGCCAGATGTGATGTCTGTCTCTGTTTTCCGCAGGCCCTGTTGCTGTTGGGTGGCATCGCGCTCTCCTGCCTTGCTCTGGACCTGCTTTTTCTCTTGTTCTACTCGTTTTGGCTGTGTTGCCGCCATCGGAAGAGTGAAGAGCATCTGAATGCTGACTGCTGCTGTACGGCATGGTGTGTCATCATCGCAACCCTGGTGTGCAGGTACGGTCAATGCCTGAAAGGGATCTTCCTTGTTATTTGGGATGGTGTATCCTGTGCATGCATTTTCATACCTGGTATGCTGTGTCTATAGTTAGTGGATGTTGACAGTGATCGCTCTTTCCAGTTGGTATATGTATGTTTTAAACATCTGTAATGTATTTTCTTACTTCCTACAACTTGCTGAACTGCCTCATGGTTTGATCCATGTGAAGAGTTACTGTCCTCGGCGTTACTTTGCAAGTGGTAAATCAAGGACACTTGGGAGCTTATCGCTGAAATAGGATGGATACAGTTGAAATATTTATCAGGTCTAGACAGTTTTCGTAAAATCTGGTGTCCAAAAAGAATGACTACATGGGAGGGTAGATTAGGAAGAAAGAGGCACAGAGGATTCTTTTGGGTTTGGAAGTATTGGTATTTGACTGGAGTGGACATTCAGATTTTGCAGCCTGTGGAAGTCACTGCTGCATTTCATTATCTGTACTAATATGCCATCACCAAAGGTTGCTAGTAATGGTGCTAGTGTTGGCAACATTTCATGTTTTGACTGAGCAATAGAAGCTTTTGGAGGTGAGGTGAGAAGAAGGGTTGCTGAAAACCAAGAAAAATTAAGTAATTAGAGAACATGTGCAGAAGAAGTTAAAAACTTACATTTTGTTTTTCTGGGGTTTGGTTTTGGTTTGGGTTTTGTTGTCAAAACAAATGAGGGTCTTATTTCCTAGAAAGTTAATGGTGGGGCATCTGAAAGCAGTGACATGTTTGCAGACTTCTGGAAGGAGCCTTAGACTTAGTTTGTTTTGACTTGGGCAGAATGAATACTCTGTGCTCTACAGATGTGTGCCCAGAGATTGAGCACTGTGTTTCTAACCCATTCCAAGCATTGTCTACTCTTGCCCAAGACTCCAGATGGGTCTTAGTTGCCCCTCTGCAGGGCTGGGAGCAGTCCCCTATTCAGAGAGGAGAAAACAATGAGACAGTCATGTTTTTGCAGCGTCTTGTGGTTCACTTTTCATATCAACCTGCTGATAGGTGGTGGATCTGGTGTGTGATCTGTTTGGAAGCACGTTCTGTGCTGGCCAGGCTGAGCTGTTCAGGGGCTGGATCGTGCTACTAATGTGTTTGTGTGTTTGCTCTTTCATGGCACATACTTAAGAGAGTGGAAAACCCCTGAAGTACTGGAACAAACACTGCAGAGCACACATTGTGTTGTGAGTTGAGCAGCTGGGGATGGATTTGCCTGTAGAGGCAGGGGCTCGGTGTTGGAGGAGAGCTAGTGCACTAGCCAATATTGCAATCTTGGCAGGGAGCTCTTCTGCTTTGCTGACTGAAAGTAGGTGCTTGGCATGGGAAAGCAAACCGGAGAACAACTTGCAAGGAAGAAATCTCAGACTCCTTCACCTTTCTTTTTAGTGATCTTAAGAGCTTCAGCTGCATCCCTTCCAATCCACTGGTAGTGCTGTGGTCCTAACCCTTTCTTACAGAAGCTCTAGCTGATGCTATTTATAGTGGTGCTGCTGCTACAGGCTCTTGTTAGCTATTGTTATGCAGCATATCTGTCCAGGACAGCTGCTGCAGAATGTGGTAGCTGTGTTTGGTTTTAATTGTAGAAAGGGTGAGAAGGAGGTATTCCGCACGTTTCCCAGAGCACGCAAGAAACAATTTAAAGTTGGAAGGTCAGCATATAAATTCTGGTAAACTTGATGCGACTCCACCAATCAAGTCTGCAAGCTGGAAAACCTATCAGGCTTCCTCAAAATGGGAGCCACTGGTTCTCATCCTTGGTGTATCATTTGTTTTTGCAAGTATTAAATGCAGGAGTATCCTTAAAACTAATATTCTGCCTGAATCTACAGTGATATCAGATGAATGTTTGTGGTTTTTTAAATTAAGTTTTAAATTTCCACTCTGAAGTCAGCGTGCTTGAGCAATAGCAGGTTGGTGCCGTCCGTGTGCTGTCCTAGTGCTGCTGCTCTCCTCCAAAGCTGAGGTCTGTTTTCTGCCCTTCTTAACAGCAGCTGGACCGACAGCGCACTCTTAACTGGTGCCTCTTGGTGCTCTGTGCTCAGCATCTGCCTGGGAATGCAGATAAGGCTTCTGACAAGTAAGGAATGTAATCTGTGCTAGCAGGAAGTCCCAGTTAGATGCCAACAGTTAAAGATTAGTCCACTGTATATATCCTATCCTAGCTGTTCATTACATATAACAGGAGTGCCAGACCAGCAGATGCTGTTACGTTTCAGAGTGATGGGGAATACTGCTATTCTGAATGTCTGCCTGAGAGTAGGCTGACCTGGGAGGCAGTTTGTAGCACCATATGCAAGAGGAGAGAGGTAGCTTGGATGCTGAAGCAGCAAGAGGTTCCAAACAGCAGCTGGTCTCATCTTTCAGAGTACTGTGAATCATAGAATCACAGAATGATTTGGGTTGGAAGGGACCTTAAAGAGCATCAAGTTCCAACCCCCTGCCACGGGCAAGGACACCTTCCGCTAGCCCAGGTTGCCCCAAGCCCCGTCCAGCCTGGCCTTGAGCACTCCCAGGGATGGGGCACCCACAGCTGCTCTGG
>JAVJGI010000050.1:29569167-29607414 GCA_035590275.1 Ibycter americanus
GGGGGGGTCTCACCAGAGCGGAGTAGAGGGGAAGAATCACCTCCCTCGACCTGCTGGCCACGCTGCTTTTGGTGCAGCCCAGGATACGGTTGGCTTTCTGGGATGCAAGCGCACATTGCCAGGTCATGTTGAGCTTCTCATCAACCAACACCCCCAGGTCCTTCTCCTCAGGGCTGCCCTCCATCCATTCTCTGCCCAGCCTGTACTGATATTGGGGGCTGCCCCAACGCAGGTGCAGGACCTTGCACGTGGCCTTGTTGAACTTCATGAGATTCACACGGGCCCACCTCCCAAGCCTGTCAAGGTCCCTCTGGATGGCCTCCCTTCCATCCAGCGTGTTGACCACACCACACAGCTTGGACTGTTGTCTTCCTGGCTGAGAACTAGTTAACTCTGGTTAAGTCCAGCTGTGCCTTGTACTTGCTTATCTAGGTAGTACTTATTCCCAGAGGGCTGTTTGTACTGTGTATCCTGATGAGTGCTGTGGATCCCTGTTTCCTAATGAGTTGATATTTCCTGCTGGCTCAGCAGGAAGACGTAACTGGTTATCAGGAGCTCTCCAACAAAATATCTCTCTAATGGGTCTTCCCAGTTGCTCTAGCCACAAAGCTGCAGGAATTATTTGCCCAGATTATTACTTCAATACTTAGTTCATTTAATTACTAGTCCAATTTTGATAGGTTTCTGTGTGGGGAGTTGTCTTATAAATCATCTTATCCAGCAGCTAGGTGTCCCTAACTCTCTCAGAATGGAGCTCAGCTCTGGAGGTGGGTAGGAAGCTTCATGGTAGAGTATAGCTGAGAGAAATGGGTACAAATAAATGGTGAGAACTTGCCTTCTCAAGTGCCTGTAATAGCGCTTTCCCTCGGTGCGAAAGTGCAAGGTAGTAATTAGTCAGACAAATTAACATTCCTCCGGAGAGCACGAAGTCTAAAAAGGGCTCTCCTTATGAAGTTCCTGTAATTAAAGATGACTTGGTGTAGTTAGATTATTCATTTCTAAGGATGTGATGTGAATGGCTAGTGTTCACCTTTTCAGACTGGTGACTGGGTACCCAGAGGGGTTTTCACTGTGTGTGCATGGGTATTACAATGGGAGGATCTTGCCACCAGGAGGCATGTATATGCTCTCTGTATCAGATTAACGCTCTGCTGTTCATGTATACCTTGTGTTACCCAGAAAACTTTTTTTGTAGGTCATGTTGCAAGCTAATTCAGAATTACACTTGATTTTTCTTTTCTGGTTCTTTATCAAGGGATGTCCTAAGCCCATGTGACTCTTGCACGTAAACAACAGGAAAGCTGTTCTCCAGACTTGAATTTCTTGAGCCTGCAGTACTTTAAATCATACTGTTGTACCTGTAGGAGTACACAGAAATCATAGCATGCTGCTCCTCTGTCTTGCATCATACAACTTTTCAAAGAGCTGGTATAGCACACTGTCTCTTTCTAGGGTGTTTCTGTGGGTGTGCACTGGTGATGGTAGTGTTAAGTTCAGGTGTGCAGTGTTTTCTTGACTTAACATAAGTGAGTTTTCTAAAACTTACCAAAACGACTGAGTAGCCAAATGACTTTTGAAATGCAGTATTGAACAGCAGGGGCAACTTTTAAAATGGCCTTTGTTGATTATTTATATTTTTTTAAAAAGGTTCTTATTCAAAAACATGAGTGAGAAGGAAGGCAGGGGAGAGGGCGTGGTGGTGGAAGCAACAGGAGACTGACAAAGGTAGGTTTGGGAGGAGTAGTTGAGGATGGGATGCTGTGGATTCAGGAGAGGTGTGTGTGAGTGCTAGGGAGGCGAGTGTGACAGAAGCAAGAATAGCAGAAGTGGAGATGACTTTCCTATAGAAACATTGAGAATGCATTGGAGTATCTTCCAGAGGGTGCTAGGGTGAAAAAAAAGCTGTGCCATTCAGGATTGCTGTTCTTGTATCCATGCTGCATGACAGAAATGCAGGCTTCCCCATTGGGTGATGATTTTGTTATCCCATACTGGGAGATGGATCTCTTGTGTCTTGGGCTACTGAGACTCCCGTGGTTTGTGCAAGAAGCCATGTGATTTGTCCTGACCTCAAGGACTTACACAGTTGCGTTAAGATGAGTTGATCTATTTTTACTTTAAAAGAACGTGCTTAAGTAGGAGGAGCCCCTCTGTTTCCCTTTAATCAAATAAAAGGTGGTTAAAAACCAGTGTAAATCCTTAAATCCGCTTTAAACAATAGCGACTTATACCGGTGTGTGTAGGCAGGGATTTGAAACAACTGTTGGCTTTAGGTGAAGCCAAATGCAAGCAGACAACTGAACAGCAACGGTTCTCTTCCCCCACCCGCAGTTTGCCTGCTGCCTGCCCTCTGTCCCCCCAAGTCCCACTGTGGGTCTGGGCAGCTGCCCCCAGCCTGGGCTTCAGGGATGGTTTCCTTCCCTGTCTAGTGTGATAGAAAGGGGGGTAACTGCCTCACAAATGTACAGCTTGCTCCTAGGAGAAGGAATGGCTGTGTAAGTGGCACTTGCTAGCACAGGGCATGAATGCAGAACTGGCTTTTGCTGGGCAGTAATGGAATAATTAATGCTTTACATGTAGTTTCCAGTGAATGTGTGATACGCATGTCTAGAAGAATTTATTACTTGAGTTAAATGGCTTTTATCCCAATTCCTGTTGCTCTAGTGTTTTCTTTCAGGAGTAGGGACTGTGCCTGGAGGCTTAAGGGCAGTTGAAGCTGTGGTTCATCCTGGGCTGGATAGGAAGCCTACGGGTAGCTGCTGGGGTATTTCTGCCTTGAATAGGGTAATGAGTTTCAAGTCACTTGCCTGTCGTTGCTACCACTTCATAAATCCTACCTTTGAGTAAACTGGCTGATGTACCTAGCTGTGCTTCGTCTTTAAGGACAAGATGATTGCTGCTACTTCAGAGTGCATTTTCTGAGTCTTTTCCACCAAAACAGTGCTACTGTGCTGGGAATACTGAGAGCCAGGCAGCAGGTTTTGGGCACTTACCAAGTCTTTGCTGAAAGAATAGGCTTCTAGTAGCTGTAACAGGCTGAATAAAAATTGCTCGCTAATTAAAGGGTTCAGATCTGCATATTCAATGTCAGGAATGTTCTGGAATTTATTTGGTGTCTATAGTAGAAACAACTGCTAGTGTTCTGCTGCTCAGGAAAGTGAAAGGGTCTCTGAATTTGTTTGCTCTAAGCCAAGGGGAAATTCAAGCCACAGGCTTCTAGTTGCCACAATGGGATGCTGAGTTGCCTTATCCTGGGCATAGCTCTGGATCTGTAATCTCTCTAGTTTGAGGGTTGTGTATATGTGTGGCTTTTTTAAATTCCCTCTACCCCTGTGCATCCTAGGCATGTGTTACCAAGCTCTGGTAATAGCTGCAGCCAGGGAGGAATGTAGAGGGCTTTTCTCTCTTCAGTTATCAGTATCATTTGCATTAGGAAAATGTTTGAGAAATGGTGTTCATGAAGAAAGCGGCTGATTTAGTATTACCACTAAATATTAAGAGTTACATATCTGCTGCCTCTCTTTCTGTTAATGATGTAGGCTGCTAACTGTCTCTGGAAGAGACTCTTCAGCTGAAACTTTTATAGGCCAAGCTCTCTATAATTTATGGGGATTCAGTTGTTGGAAAAATCTGAAACACAGATTTTCATAGTGGATCCACTTCCAGTGCATGGTCTCTGCTTCTGCTTCTTGTATGTACGAGGAGAAAGTAGAAATGCAGCCAGGTGAACTATAATGTTTTGCTTAATCTTTCTGAAGTAGATGAGCCCAGGAAAGGGGGAAAGGATGGCTGGTGTCTTCCTGCAGGAGAGAAGCGAGAGCAGGAACAGTCCTTTGGACTGCAGATCGATATATGTGCCAGGGCAAATCTGTGCGAGGGTCTGTTATCTAGACAAAGCCCGCTCTGGCCTGCCTGCTTGGGTTGATTTCCCAGCCGGGTGGTGATGGTGGCAAAGAATGCCTAACGTCCTTTAGTGACCCTTCCTGTTAAACAAAGGCACTATGCTTACTTGTTCTGAAAGCTCTTTGGCTTGTTTCCTTCCTCTCTTATTCTTCCTTCAAACCGACTCTGAGGGCAGTGCTATAACCCAAGCACAAAGTTGTTGGGAAGAAACTAAATGTTTCATCCAGAATAACTGTAGATTTACACCAAAACCACCACCACCACAAACACAACCTTGGTGTCTTGAGAATCTTCCTGGAAAAGATCCTGGGTGCTCTGAAGCTAAATATGACATGAGAGTAGGAAATTTGTACCTTGGTGATGTTTGTTTGCCCTGAGTTTAGTTGTGTGACCCCTTCACAAGTTCTTTCCCCCTCTGTTACTAGGGAAAATGGATTTGGGAAGAGGAACTGTGAGTTCTGCAGTGATGTCTTAATAGAAGAGGTATCACTGATGTGCATGAGAGAATCTCCTGGTTACAACTCATTTACAGGATCTTCCTCCTTTAAGTGAGGCTTAAGCTAATATGGTTTACTTCATAATTGGGGCAGACTGATATGTGTGGACAGTTAGGGCAAATCAGCTGATAGGTGGTAATTTGCTGAGCAGCTGGAGTTGAATTGTGTCTATAAGCTTGAAATTCACTTGCTTTAAAAATAAATAAGCCTTTTGTCCCAGTAAGTTATTAAGCCTTCCTTCTCAGTACTCTAATTAGTGTGACACAAATGCTTCCAATGGGAAGATAAATCAAGATAGATGATGTTCATAGATATTTCACAGTGCAGAGAAGAGGGCATGGAAAATGTATCTAGAGGAACCACCACCATGGGCAAGTAGTCAGTGCACTTTGTGTCCTCCTTTTAAAAAATGTAAGGAAACAATCTGTATTTCATGTCTGGAGAAGGCATGCGTCTCCTGACATAGCAATGAGGAACCTCTTGCAGGAGCCACTGGAGAGCTGCTTGGCTGGCTGGGTTTCTGGTTACCCATGGCTAGATCTGAACTCTCTAACAGTTCTCTTAACAGATTTTCATTATTGTGCCGTAAATGAAACATGCATATTGAGGAAGGGTGGTGTTTTGCTGTTCATCATATGGATGCTATACAGAGAATTGATGGCTGTGTGGAAAACACAGGTGTATGCTTACAGGTGGTTTTTTTTAGTGGTTGCGGAGGAGCATGACTACTGCAACTATCCTTTGGGAGGCATGTGGCTTCCCTTTCTGTGGAAAGTGCTGGTGTGCCTACCAAGGGTGCTGTAGTGGTAAACCATGCATTAAATAGCTTGCCTTTTAGCTTTAACTCTACCCTTTCTTGCTTTCTTTCTCTGCAGTGCTGGAATTGCTGTTGGCTTCTATGGCAATGGAGAGACCAGTGACGGCATTCACCGGCTGACGTACTCGCTACGCCATGCAAACCGCACTGTGGCAGGTGTCCAAGACCGGGTAAGCGCTAGGAGAGACACGCTAGGAAACGGGAAGTGTGGGAATAAGCAGACTTGCTCAGCACCTTTTCTCTTGGATCTGGCTGTGCTGGTATCTCTTCCTATTTTTTGTTAGTCTCTGGGCTTAAAGATGTGCTAAAATTTCCGCTAACAGAACGGTGATTTCTTCAGCTCTTCTAAAAATACTGAAGCAAACACAGCTTGTTAAATGAAGTCTTCTCTCTGCTAGGTTTAAAAACAGCTTCCGATTATCTCTTTTCCACACCCAGAAGAAAAGGCAGGCCAAAGCAGACAAATCTTAGTAAAATGTATCATTTTAGTACAATCAGTTTTTCCTGTCCTACCTCTAATTTCATAGTATCATACTGTAACCCTGATGGCTACAAAATGTATGCCTGTGTTAAAGGCTCAGCTGAGGTGCCATCATTGGACTACTTGCAAACAATCTGTTATAGATGCTTATAAGTTGCTTTTGAAAGGTAAGCAGTCTGAGCCTCTTAAGACAGAGGACTGGTAATCTGGAAGCTATCCATGACTCGCTAGTAAGAATGAATCCTCTTGTACTATCTTCACTTCCTTGTCCTTCAATTATTTTTCTCTTTTTTTTCTTTTTGTTCTTTCCCATACTATAGGTACTAGATACTGCAGTGGCCCTGAACCAAACAGTGGAACCAAACTTGCTTATCCTGGAGGAGATGTTCACGAAGCAGACAGACTACCTGCATGTTATCCAGAAACTGCAGGGTCTCTTGGATGATCTAGTCAGGCAAACAACTGAGATCCCCTTCTGGAAGAATGAAGAGCTGTCTCTGGAGGAGCTCGCAATTCAGATTGACCTCTATGACTGGTACAGGTGTGTAGCACGCTGTAGTGTAGTGGTTGTAGCATCTGTTCTGGCCTGTTTTGCAACAATGATGTGTGTGTTCTGAGTGACTGAGCCAAAGGCTCTATATATTACTGCAGCTGCTCTTGGCTCACCCAGCTGATTTGTTTCTTATAACAAAACTGCATTCAGTTTAAATCAAAATGCATAACAACTTTTTTCTTAACTGTGTTTATTACCAGCTGAAGGGAAACTTATTCTCAATGTACAAAATCTGTAGCTTGTGGTCTAACACTAGGGGGGGAAAAACCAGCCACAGAGATAGCTACTGTTGGGTCCTAATAAGTGTGTTGTAGTTGCATGACATGTTAAATAGAGCAGAAAACTGTACTAGTTCTGTAAGTTCACACCACGCCCCAACATTCCTTTTTGTTAAAACATATATAATAAAAGTTTGCATCAGCTGTATTCCATAAAAGAAAACCTTTATTCACACATGTGGAATAAATAACTGAAGCATTTTCTAATAAATGTCTAGGAAGTTCAAGAAGCTGCAGTGCCTCTTCTTCACCTGATGGTATCCAGTTGCATGTAACTTTACACTGGAGCAAGATTGGTAGTCTCATTTCTCAGCAACTGTGTATGCTGGGTGCACTGTGTAAATGCTTTTAGCTGCCTTGACTCCAGAGCCAGCAAATCTCCAGAGTTCTCTGGAGATCTGTTGTTAGTGGTGGCTTTTACTTGAAGAAAATGGCTATATTTTTCCCATGAGTCTCACTAGCTTCTTGACCTGCACCTTTTATACACCAGTTTTCCATTGCGGACTATGTCTTCGTTTGCTGCAGGTGGCTGGGGTACCTGGGCCTGCTCCTGTTCCATGTCCTGATATGTTTGCTGGTGCTCTTTGGGCTCATTAGAAACTCCAGGGCCATTCTTATGGGGTAAGTCCTGACCCAGGCACAGTGCCTAAGGAAGGCCAACTGAATGCAAGTGCCTGCTAGTTTAAACCTCTAGACTGTTGCCAGTTGATATCAAGGATTTACGGGACTGAACATCTTAAATTTGCCTCTCCATGTAGAGAGACTTCGTAGAGCGTAGCTCTGTGGGTGGGATTAGGGCTATGTATGAGTGATGTTCACAGGAAGGTTCTTGGGCCATAAAATGCAATGGTACCGGTGCCCATTGCTTTTTCTTCAAAGGTGAAGAACTCACGTCAGTAGTCTGCCTTCCACTAGGTAGCATTGGTAGCCTCCACTTGCTGGGAGGTATAATGTGAACATCCTCCCTTAAATTTACAGGCTTTAAAAATCTTGCTTTTAGTTCTCTACAGTTGTGAAGTCATTTGTTAGTTGATGATAAGCGTTGCACGTGTCTACACAACCTGGTAGCATGCCTTTTGTGTCACGATCTGCTCTTGTTTACCTTTGGCTGTCACACCTGAGAATGTTAAACAGAGAACAGGCAATAGTTTGTACAGTTATGAGGAGGATTCTTGTTGCCATGGTACTGCAATACTAATGCATGTCTATTTTGAAAAAGCACTGCAGATGCTACCATGCTTGGGCCTCATTACAAGAAAAAAATATTGTGCTCTCTGTCCTATAGATTGGTGTATTTCGGCATATTTGGCAAAGATACTGGTATCATAAACATAGTGACAGTTTGACAACTGACATGGCCAAGAGTTTATCCTGGTACATGGTGATGCCATTAATAATTGGAATGCGTATTCAGATTTATTATTTGCCAGATGACTTCATACCTGGCAGGTTATAGAGACAAAAGTCCAAGTGTGTGCACAGATGGTAAACCCAGGGTTTAAATTAGAATCTCATTCCCTGTTAGCCAGAAGTTCATATTAAGGCATTCCCCAAAGGGAGCACGTGGCATAAAGAAGTAAGTGTATCACAGCCAAGCAAGATGGTGAAATGCCAATTTCAGATCTTCTAGCCAAAAAGTCAGTTACTGACCCAGTCATCTCTATTTAAAGTAGAACAGCAAATGTCTTATTGATTACCATGCTCAGCTGGAGGCAGCAAGCCGTGTTATCTTTATGTCACAACCACGGAACCTTGCTGATCTATGGCTGATAATTTTTCTGTCCGTTTGGAAAAAGCATAGTAAAGTCTTTAGTGTCTTATTTGAGTGCTGAACAGAGGTCAGTCTTGTGAAGCTCCATTACTTCTGCAAGGTGGGCCACAGATCCATTCATAGAATAGGGATTACTCAGAATTAAAGTAAGTTGGTAAACTGAGGGATAGATTTTTTTTTTTAAATGGAGACCCATTGATTCATTTCTTTAAAGCTCTAGTCTTCCATGAGACAAATGTAGCAGAAGAGGTATGTCCCTTCCTCACAGAGATGCTTGCACTAGGTTTGAATAAAGAATATCTTGGTTATGAGCAGGTTTTTGTTTTGTTCAGGGTGGGGGTGGGAGGGAACCTACTTGTGTTTCGAAGCCTGAAGGAAGAAGCATCCCTGAGAGAGCAAGCCCAGGTTCCTTTACTTTGAAGATAAGGATACATAAAACGAAAGTGCTTATTAGTCTGCATCCCCATACCTGAGGGAGTTGAGGAGCACTTTTGCCTAAATATCTCTAGCACTCATACTGACAGCAGAGGTGAATAGCTAATGTGCTGGCTGGAGAAGCGCAAAAGCCTTTTCCACTGGTGTGTGCTAGCTGAACGTCACCGAGACCACTGTTCTGTCATCCCTCTGCCTTGTATCTGCTTGATAGCAGACACTTCCCACTATTTCTGCCGGTAATGAGGTCCAGTTTTCAGAACAAAACTTTAAAATCTCTGCAGAGATGGACTTGCGTGGCAGTGGTGAGCACCTAAAGTGTTGCTCTGAACTGTTTGCCTGCAGGTGACTGTCTCTCTCCGGGGCTGTGTGGGATGCTTACGTGCTGTTCAGATAGATGCGCACAGCTTGGAACCAGTCAGGTGTCCTGAGAGGGGCTGAGTGTTCCCTCCCACTGTCTGTAGCTGTGCAGTGCTTACACCTGACACCCTCACTTAAGCTAGAAACAGGAGGGATTTGTCCAATTTTGGATCAGTATGTTTTTGTAGGTGTTTTTGATATGGTGTGTTTTTCTTTGGGTATCTTTGGACACAGAAAGTGAAGTTCAGAATGGGAATAGTGAAAGCGAGGGCACTGTAGTCATTCATCTGCCTTCCCTACAGCCCACCCCCACCCCCGTGTCTTTGTGCCTTTGGCTTCCCTGCTAGAATCAGGGTAAGACTTTGCTTTCACCTCTTCTTCCTTCCCCTGCAACCCCAGGTCAGGTAATGTGGGAACCAGCAGCTGGATGTAAACTTCTGTTGATGTCCAGGACACATAAAATGGGATGGTTTATCTGAAGGTACAGCAGTTGATAATTTCTTGGGATTGGTAATTGCTTTGGACTCCAAATAATACTTCTTGTGAAAGGATCTGCTTGAAATCAGAGCTTTTACGTCTGCCATCTGTCTGTCTCCCACAGGGTGTGCTTGCTTGGGGTGTTTGCCCTGATTGTCAGCTGGGGATCCCTGGGTCTGGAGTTGGCTGTTGCTGTGGTAAGTGGCTCTAATCCAAGTCCCAGTCCCCCTTGCTGCAGGTTTGTCAGATACAAGATTAATGTTACACTGTGCTTGTTTTATAGCACATCCTGTTCTAAGTAGCTGTCCCAGCAATTTCCATCTATGAAAAGTACAGAGCTCCTCCTTTCTCTGTGGTGTGCTAGCTGGCACTCCAGCACTGCTGTGGTTGTGTAAAGCAGTGCTAGTGGGGGTGACAATGAGAGGCTTCAGCATCTGAAACACCCCTGCAGTAAAGGGTTCCCTGATGTTAACCTGGCTCAACTGCTCTTTAATACTGGTGTTCTTTGATACTCCTTTTCCCTTTTGTCTTGCATCTATCTAGGGCTCCAGTGACTTCTGTATTAACCCCGATGCTTATGTCTCCAAAGTGGTTGAAGAGAATGCAGTGCTTAGTGCTGGTAAGTGCTGGGACTGGCTTTGGCACGCGGTACTGTGGCTCCAGCTGTCATACAGTAGCATGGCAGTGGCTGAGAATTTAAGGCTGTGTTCGAAACAGATGAGCTTGCATACAGTGGGAAAAGCATATGTGTGTGGAGCTCTGGAAACCCAGTGTTTTTCCCAAAGCAGCATTTATACCTTGGTCAGAAGCGCGTATGTACACTTGCTTGGTTTTTTGTCAGAAGAGCCTTCAGAACCTTTCTTCTGTCTTGGTCCTTAGGTGGAAATAACTGATAAGATGGAACAACAGAAGTCCCTGGATTATTTTGCTTTAAATGATGCACTCTTGAATCTTCTTGTCCTCTCTAAGCAACAGAAATGTGGCAACAGCAGTGTGTAGTTTGACTTGTCACTTTTAAAACTCGCTCTTGGGTCTGTATTCCTGAACCTAGAATACTTATTTGTATATCTGTTAGCAACAAATATGTTTAACTTTTTCTCTTAATGGTGGCTATAAGTAGTAGTCTCTTTAAAGCTCATTTAGAGGGTAAATAAATGGAAACTGCCACAAAGAAGTACGAATTTTCCTTTCCATCGTAAATACAGGATTTTGACTGCTTTGTTTATCCTGTTCCATTTAAAGCAATATGCTTGCATCACAGTGGCATCCACATGAAGCATTGATGGATTTTTGGGTTTGTTGTTCCTAATTTAGACTGAAGTGGTTGGTGAGATGAGGGGAGCCTCCAGTTTGGACCTCATGGGGGCAAAAGTGGCATTCAGAACTGTGGCTTAACAAAAAAGTGGTTGGGTGCGTGCCAGCAGAGGTACCACAAGTGCTAAAAAGGAAAAGGATTTTTCAGGATTGAGTTTTCTGCTTAGATAACAAAGTTAACTTTTCTTTTATCCTGCCTTCCCTCCTGCTGGTACTTCCTCTATATATTTCTGTGTGTGATAAAACGCAAATAAGCAATGACACTGATTTGCAAAAGGAGCCACGTGTGTTTTTGCTGGTTCTTACTTAGTGGAATCAGAGAATCTTTGCTTTGTGTACAGAAGGTCTAGTGTATGGCTTTGTGCTTAGCCAAATGCTGCCTCTTACTGTGCAACTGATAGGAAGTTAGGCGTGTAGCTATAGCTGAGGATGCAGGGATTGGAAGCAATAAGAAATGTTTATGTCTGGAGGCAGAATGTAGTATAAAAGAGTATGTACAGGTTGATATTAGCACTCTACAGCTTATTTTTGGAATGCCTTATTTATTGATTTCCTGGGAAGGAAGAGGATAGAGCCAGGCAGCTATCTTTGTAACAAAGAAACGCAATAAGAGAAGAGAACGAGTGTTTAATGTCACACAAGATAAATCCTCTCTTGGCTGTGAAGGTGACAAAGATGTAGCTTCAAGTACCAAGCTAGCCTCCTAGTTGTTCAAGCAAGCAAATGGGTCAGTGAGGCCAAGGGGAAATATCTGACGCTAATGCCAGCTGCGTGCTGTAATAATTTGGTAACCCAAATCAGCTCTGGAGCATGCTTGGTAACAATTAGATTGACCCTGGGAAACTGAAGGAAGGCCCCTTTGTGCTGCTTTTCCGTTCCAGTTGTCCTTGTCTGCTTGGCTCCTGCAGTTCTTCGTTAATCAGTATCGTTCATTTAGAGGCTAACAGGGAGCGCAGGACTGACATTCTGTCCCTCCTCCTGCTTCCCCCAGCAGGGACAGTCAGCTCCCCCAAGTGAAATCAGGCTCTGTTCTGGCAGCACCGCCAGCTATAACAGTTGTTAAGGCTCCGTAAATAACAGTGAATGGGTCTAAGCGAAATGCTGAAGAGGAGGAAGAGCAGGTGTTGTCACAGGCTTGAGTTGGAAGGGTGGCCCCTTCCGTGGGTTGCTGGTGTGTCAGCTCCCTGCTGTTAGGCAGCCGTTGAGTGTTCGTGAGCGTCTTTCCTTTTTTTCAGAAGGAAATCAGTCTTAACTCCTGAGCCTGCCATAGTACTAGACAGCTGGTTGGGAGATGATCGAATGTTCTGCCTTCCCATGTGGATTTTCACTGCTGTGTCATAGTTTATGATCAGGAAGCTACGGAAATAGCTCTTGGTCCCTGATGTTGGGACCCTCCTGTGCACCTGAGCAGGAAGGAAAATTATAAAATGGGGATTTCTCAATGACTCTTTAATCCCAATAATGGCTCCTCAGCAACATCTTTAAAAGTCTGAAATAAGTGTTGGTATCCCTTAATATGCTTGGCTGTAAATTGTAGCAGCTGCTTTGTGATCCATTGAGCCATATATACAACAAGAGTAATGAGCTCAGGGAGACAGGGCAGGCAGCTGGGAGCCAGCATTGATGCAGTTGTCTTGGAGGAAGATGCCCTGTTTGAAGGCTCCTAGTTCTGGTGCGTGGACTCTTCAAAATCTCTGATTTGCTACTTTAAGATTGCTCCAGCTGGTTTCACCACAGCGTACCCAACTATGAATTTTTTCGGTTCAGAAGAGAGGTGACTAA
This sequence comes from Ibycter americanus, assembly GCA_035590275.1. NCBI lineage: Eukaryota > Metazoa > Chordata > Aves > Falconiformes > Falconidae > Ibycter > Ibycter americanus. The sequence continues at coordinate 29,581,833 of JAVJGI010000050.1, forward strand.
GAGCAAGTGTCAGTGGGTGGAGGGGCTCAAGGTAGTCCATGGAAGAAGAATCCATTGGGAGTTACCATATATGTAGGAATCCCATTTCTTTGGGAAATCACTTCAGCTGAAGTTGAGCTGAGAGGGCACTCATGTTTTCAGTCTCGCCTAGGTATCTGCTTTTGGCTGGTGCTGGGGTATGGCATACTGGGCTAGGTGCTGCCATCTATTTTTAAGGATATAAGAGCCGACGAGTAATCTCAAGAAGCTTTGTAGTGCTGGGTCAATTTTTCCCTTTAATCACTATTTTTAGTTGTTGTTTTTAAATACAATGTGATGTAGTATTCCCAGCCCTATGCTCTGGCATTCAGACTAGGACTGAGTCATCTAGATTTGCGTATTTGCAATGCTTTTTTTTGGTGGTGGTTATAGTAGTTTTCACAGAAAAATAACTGTGTTGGATTCTGGGCAACTAGTATGTTAATATTCCTGTTTGTGTATTAATTTCTGTTTGCAAATTTAAATAGAATTAATGGAGCTGAGAATAATCTGATTAAGTGCATTGTTGTTGTCAGGTTTTTAGCTGGAGAGATGTCCTCATTTTGTAGATATTGTGCTACATTATAAAAAGGGCAGGGGGGAGAAGGCGGGGCAAAGAGCCTTAATGCAGGTTTCATGGAGAAGAGACTTAAATCATTTTGTATAAGAGGCTGATGCATGTGCCTAACTCACCCAGTATTCATTAATTGAGATAAAGCCAGTGGAGTTGAACAGTGGCTGTATAATCGTCTCCTGCTGCTAGTAAAAAGACTTGGTGCAGCCAAGATGTTTATTTTCCAAGCAGGAGGCCATCTTCTAGTCTCATTCTTTTTCATTGATATTATGTTATTATCAGATGACTTACTGCATAAAATTAAATAAAAAGGCACAATCTGTCTAAACAACAGGAAGAGCTCTCTCCAGATTCTCTTAATAGAAATCTGCATGGTGACCAGCCACTCACTTCATCTGAAGGAACTGCAAACCGCAGGGGATGGATAATGGAGCCTTTTACCTTGGGTCCAGCCAAGGTGGTCAGGTTGGGTGCTGAGACTTAGCTGCTCGGATACAAGCAGCAAGTGTTCTTGTTGCCCCCAGCCTCCTAATTGGCCTCTCACTGATTCACTCTCATCTTAGAAGCCCAGAGCTGCGTGAACTGAAGGACTGACACCACCACCACCTCCCTTTCCTTTCTAGAAGTAAGGTCAGGACAAAACCTCACGTGGTGCATGTGGTGGTTGCAGTTATTACTTGAGCTCATCAGGCACTGCAGAAGAGTTTGCTCAGAGAAGCACGCTCAAGAATCCCGCTGAGGTCGGTGTTGAGAAGCTGTGTTTTCCTGTGTGGTTTTGTTGGGCTTCTGATTAGCAGAAAGCTTTGAATGAAGGGCATGTGGGATGGCTACAAGCTCTTTGCTGAATGCTCACGATGACTGATTTCACCAGTACAAGAGCAGCATATATGAGAAATACAGATGTTATGCAGGTACCTCACTTTGCTGTCAGACTGTTGCCTTAGGGAAACAAAACTCCTGGTGGAGGACATCTTACCTGGGCAAGAAAATCCAGCCAAAAGATTCATCTTCCATTGACACCACCGGTGATATACTTCAACTTTCTGTGATGATTGGACCCACAGAGACAGTCTCATCTGGGTGTATATGTAAAATGCAAGCTGCTTAGAGAATCCTCAAATAGAGATGAAGAAGGACTGGGAAAAGCTGTTCTAGGTATGGGGATTTTTTTTTTTTAAACTAGGATCTTTTTTCTGATGGCTCTTTACTCTACAGACCCTGTTCACGGCCTTTTGGCGGGTGCATAATGCCGTTTTTGCATTTCAGCTGGGCTTTGAAGTGAATAGTAAGTCTCCATGGTTGCAGAAGCAATAAGTAGTTTTAGCAGCTGAGGCTCTCTTTGGTAGGCAGTTCTACTTTCCTTTCTAGGAAAACAGATTTTGCAAAAATAGAGCATTTTGGGTAGTTCCCTTCCTTGCCTTCTGCTCCTACACTGCCTGCGTACCAAGAGAGTGGGTCAGGAGGATTGCTGCTAGCAACAGCAGGCATAGGCAGCTGCAAATGTGACCCTGCCTAACCCTTCTCCTGTGAACTAGACTGCCTAAAGGCTGGCTTCAAAAATCAGATCCAGCCTTGAGGAATTTTCCTTGAGAGGAAAAAGCATTGGTAAGATAATTATAGAAAGAAATTGCCTGGAGCTGTTAGCGGAGTGCAAATGATGGGTTAGCATAGCTATTTTTTGGACAGAAATAGGAGGTTTGGTGTTGTACAGGATAGCTTCCACTAGCTTTAAAACTGCTGAAGATGCCTCCTGCTCCTTCCTCTTTTTCCCAGCCTGGTGGTAGGGAGACAGGGGTCACGCTCCTCTTAATTTCCAGGCTTTGCAGCACAGGATCACTTTAAGGCAGCTTTGTTGCCTGTTGTAGGTTTAGCTTTAAAGCACCACAGCTATTAGCACGCTGGGTTCAGTGCAGGGGAAAGCTGCTCCTGCTGGCTTTGCCATTTTGGAAAGCACGTTTTATGTACAGATTGTCATACCTGTCAGCTGCAAAGCCAGTGCTACCACAGTGAAGCCTTGTTGATCCTGCCTTCCAGGGTGAAGCAAGGGAAGCACTTATTTCACTGTGATGCTTTTTGCTTCACTTGTAACCAGCAATCTTTATCCTGGGCTTACAAGCTGCAAACTATGATGATATTGGGAACTCTCATCTGTAATCTGCCCACCAGGGGTGATCCTGAAGGCCCTGAAGAAACATTTCTAGAGCTGCATATTAGCAGTATGTCATGCAACTTAATGCACTTATAAAGGTGATGTAAACTTGATACCGCTATGAGAGTCCAAGAGAAACTTTTAGTGGTTTGTGGGTTTAAAATAAATAGGTGACAAGATCACACAGCTCCTTTAGATCACCCTCTGTGGTGCTGTGGATTGCTGTTCCTATGTTATTCTCTCAGCGCAGGTGCATTTTAATCCATTTTTCTGTAGCCATTGAGTGTGATTTATGAGCCTGGGAGGAGCAGTCCTTTCCTTGGCTCAAGTACCTGTGGACAGTCATTTGTGTGGTCTGCCCAAAGTGAGGCACACAGAGCAGCTCTTGCTGCCCTCCTATCTGCCCAGACTTTGCTAATTGCTGTTTAGAGCCTTGGCTGGGAAGATGTAAGTCATCCCAGAGAAAGAGTCAGTGGGAGAGAAATGGAGCAGCTGGCAGAAGCTGCCCCAAAGTAGGCTAATGAATTATAAATAACAGCTGTCAGGTTGCATTGCCAGTGTGCAGGAGCTGACAGTCTGTGTTGTACCACTCGGTCTCCAGTGTGTTGGCTTGCCGAAAGGTGCGTTCAATATTTATGGGAAGCACGGCAGAGTCAGGATACAGTCAGGTCTGCTTCCTTCACAGCTCTGCTCACTTGTCGTTGTGCCTCTTACTGATTTGCAAGTTGGGACTGATTAGAATAGCTTTTGCAGCCTGGAATATGCATCACTGAAAGTCACAAACAGAAGATCAAAAAGAATGGAGAAAAGGATGCTGGTGGGGGCGGGAAATGCAGAGTGTATTTGTGTTTTGGGGCTCTTGTAGTCTTTACTGAGCCAGTGTCACCCTTGATTTTGCTGAGCTGGAGTGCTCCTGTTCATCTGAAGAGGAACTGTAAATGTTTGAGAAATAATCTAAAGGTGTTTGGATAATCAAGTCCTTTAGAGCTCCCTCCCTCAGTAGCATTATTGAAAATGGCAGGGGAAAGCCTGGTACTTGTAATTTGCATGTGCTGCAGTTGGTGTAGTATTATGGAGGGCTCATGAGGGCACCAGGCTGTTTTCATAAACATCTGAATGAGAAAAAATAAAACTGTCTTCGAGCCTGAAAATAAACTATGCTGTTAGCAGAGCAATGTAACAGACTTATCTGGAAGCTTACAAGTAAGTCTTCACTCTACTGTGATTACTGGTAGAGCTACTCAGTATTAAGACTAACTTTTGGGATGTTACCAGCAAATGATCTGAGATCCCTTGAACAGATAACATGTCGCTGTTATCCTAATACATGGTAAGAGCTTTCTTGCCTCATCAAGTCTGAGGTATTGATTCAATACCGAAAAATACCTTTTGTGCGTAAGTCTAAACTTAGAAGGATGCAAAACAAATGATGGCATTCTTTTAGTTAATTAAAGCCTTGTAATTAAAATCGAATAGTGTGCAAGTGACACCCATCAGAAAACAGGCTACTAGTTACTTGTTCATCCCTAATACATGTCAGAAAGACAATAACTTGTTGTCTTCCATCCATTTCCTCGCTTGCTTTCAAAGTGATACCATTTTTAGGAAATTTATATTGCTGAAAGTTATGATTTGCTTAAATTAGGACTGACTTATGTTCTTCTGTAGAACACTGCCTAAAACTAGTCTCTCCTTGAACATGACGGAAGAATCTCCAGTTCTGAAGATGTCTGTCTCCCCCCACACACACGCTTTTTCTTTTGAATGTTTGAACTTGTACATTTAGGAAGCAGTATATTCAGCATTGTGTAGTAGCACAGGGGTGTGTGTATGTACCTCCTTTGGCCCAACAGTGTGCTTCCACAGCTATTTTTGATAGCAGCCTGTATTTATGTCACTGCTGCTGCCTCTCCTGTGCTAATATTTTGTGGCTGTGTAGTGACCTAGCTGGTGAACTGAACTGGCTGAAAGCTGAGTTGTCTGTGTGCCCTAGGCAGCAATCTGTGGTTGCTTTTAGTGGCTGTAGAACGTTATTTTGACACTTGGAAGTTGCCGAAATTAAACATCCAGTTGAATTTATCCTAGACTGAGTTCTGGTCTGATGTTTATACAGTGGATAGTGCTGACTTCTAAATGAAACTTTTTGGATGTTTCATCTAGCTATCTAAGTGGGTCAGCCCCATTGCCTGTCACTGTTGCGGGGGGGCGGGGGGCAGCGGCGCGCAAATCTTTCTTTCCTCCCCAAAGGCAATTTACATCACTTTCTCTAGTGCCATCCATGCACTGTAATCCTACACAGAGAGGGGGACGTGATTCCACTTATATTGCATTTTCATTTTGTGTATTGCTTTCAGAACTTAACACCTCCCTTGTGGCAGTTGTAAAATACTACAAAGCTGGAACAGTGTATCTAGCATGACTTTCTCTTCTTTTGTCTTTGTAGATACTCTCCGCTATTACATTACCTGTAGTGCTGGATACCCGAACCCCTTCCAGCAGGTGAGTGTAAGCATCCTAGCTCCCTTCACCCCTTCTCAGCATCCTGCAGAGTGTAGGTTAAATGCTCCATGCCAGCGTGCAGCAAGGTGTTAGCTTTAGGGAGCACTCCACCTGTTGGTAAAGCTTTCGTAGCTACTTTCCAGCTGTGCAGGAGGTGGCACTGTGATTTAGTGAGCAGTTTTTTCCAATTTCATCACTACTTGCATAGTTTCAGGTCCAGGGTGCCCTCTTAGAAGAGCCCATGTATAATGCGGTGAGGACCTTGGCTTTGTGGTACCTCTGTTTACGTGGCATTCTTAAGAGCAGCAACGTGGAGACAGGGCACCCACAATTAATGCCAGGGTGGGAGACTACATACTTCCTGCTTTGAATCTCATCTTGCAGGTTCTTTTGGACTAAACAGTGGCAACACTCCACTCCCTAAATGCAGCCACTTCTGTGGGTGAGGGAGTGATTCTCACATATGCCTCTTAAATCGCTTGGATGTTGAAGGGTTTGTATCCTGAAGTATAAATGTGAGTCATTATTCTTTTGTGTGGGGGCTGAAGAACAGCACCTGGGCCCATCCCAAACTTTGTCCTGTGTATCAGAGGCCAGAATGAGCCCACACCACCCACCATTTGGCAGACACCAGCTGCTTCACTATTTATATTTAGGATTTTTTAAGTCTTGTCTTCCTCTGTTTTAAAGGGTGGGTAAGAACATTTCAATCTGTGGTATGATGCACCGTTGCCATCTGTTGCATTTCTGGTTGCTCAGTATACTCTCTGACATGCTATTGCATGTGAAATTCCCATGGATACTTTAGTGAGATGTGAAGGCTGCACCCAAATACAAACAACTTCTACTGTTAACATTAAGTCTTTCTCAGCCATCTGATTTAGTAGGAAAATCCAGCTGTGCTCTGTGGCGAGAACATGAGTGCTTTGTGTCTTTTCTTTCTCATTCCCCTCTGTCCTGGAGCCAGCCCCAGCTGTGTGTATGGTTTTTGTCTATGTGTATGCATTTTGGTGTTTTTTTTTCTTTTGGTTCCTCCCTTCCCCTTTTCTTTCTGTCTGTACTTCTTCCAGGTTAGTAAAAGTAAAACTTAACCCTATTGCAGCTGTACCCATGGCAGCTGAGACATTAACTTGTGCATTCATACAGATGATGCTTCAATATTTGGGGAATTAGGATTTAAGGTTTTTTTTCCCATGAGTTCTGTTGGTGCGTGTAGCCTGAATTGCTAAAACATTGCATGTTTTGTGTTGAGCAGAAGCTGTCAGGAAGTCACAAGGCTCTGGTAGAAATGCAGGATGATGTTATGGAACTCATGAGGTCAGCAAGCAGAGAGCACCCCACCTCCAAGGTAACTCTACTCAAGTTTGCTCTCCCTATGCTTTCTGGTTTACCTTTTTACAGAGCCCAAGATCAGCTCCTGCTAAGCCATTTCCTTGCAGTAATTGCTAGTTTGTTTCTTACAGGAGTATCTTACTCGGATCCAGGAGGTTTTAAATTCAACAGAGATCAACTTGCAGCAACTGACAGCTTTAGTAGACTGTCGGAGTCTGCATTTGGTGAGTACTTGGTAGCTGGGCTTCAGCTGAGAACAGAGCGGGTGTAGAGCCTGTAGTATACTGATGATTTTGGAGTTTCAAATCTCTGGTGTGCCAAAACAGTTTACAGCAGCTTTTACAGGTTGACTCCAGAATAAAGGAGAATGGGGATTTGGATCAAGTTAGCTTTCTGTTTAAAGATCAGTATAAGAAATGATAACATGCCTTTATACATTACAAGCTGCAGCCCTAAGGTTTCAGGGACCTTCAGATTTTGTTTTTTCTATAGCACATAGCTTGTTACCTTTCCCATGGGGTGAAATGCCTTATAGCTGCAGTATAGCATGGCCTATAGGGGCCATGTTGCCCTAGCTGTATCTCTGAAGGCAGAGAAACGGATAGTCCATGCTTGTGTTCTTGGGCAATGGGACATAGGGAGGGAGCTGAGAGGCTTAATGAAGGAAGTTTGCCTTGGTTTTTTTTCGTTTTTTCTTTTCTCTCAAGGTCTTACTGTATGGGGTTGAAACTATTTCCATGTCTAAATCCGGACTGGGCTTTATGAGGGGGAATAAGGGTTAGATCAGTTATGAAAAACACTTGAGGTCCCTGAAATTAAAATGGAATTATGCTCTGGAAAAGAGACTACGATCTCAAGTTGTTTCAGTGAATGTAGTCTAGGGGAAGGGCTTTTGAATTAGAACTCAATGTTAACTCTATAGTGATCAGGAAATTCTGCTCATTTCTCTTTCCAGGATTATGTCCAGGCTTTGACGGGCTTTTGCTATGATGGAGTGGAAGGCCTCATCTACCTGGTTCTCTTCTCCTTTGTCACAGCCCTCATGTTCAGTTCCATTGTGTGCAGCGTCCCACACACTTGGCAGCAGAAGAGGTATAGAGAGGGTTTAGATCCTGTAGCGCTGTAGAGCTCTTTCCTAATGAAGACTGGCTATTGGATTTGTGCCCGTGAGCATATGCAGCTCTTTCCCATATGATCCCAGGAGTGTGAGGGATGAGGCTTTATAAGCACAGGTCCAACAGAAAAAAACTGTTGGCTTTTGCTCTGGCTGTAGTTAATACTCACATCTGAAACTTATTGCAGTGGAATATTATGTGTGCAAAGTATTCAGTACACTGTAGGACTACAAGTCAATTCAGAGATGAACAATTGTAGCTGTAGAGAGGGGCAATGCTTGAACTATGTGCCATCTCTGCAAAATACCTATTCTTTTGCATTGCTTTGAGGCATTTGTTGTAGTATGGAGAAGAGAACTGGAATGAGAAGCAGTTCACACGTGCCTTTTTGGCTTTGTTCACACTGGGGTGACTGACTTGCATAGCTAATAGAAACCAGGAACTATCTTGTTGGCGATAGCATGGGCAGATGAGATACTTGCGAATTGGTGGCAGTCACCTAACAGCAGAGTAGTTTGGAACTAGTATTAATGATGGTAACGAGGCTGATCAGTAAGTCTTGAGCAAACCTTTGCTTCACTGGCTGCTGCACCACATGCAGCTATTAAAATAGCTTTGAGTTTTCTGTTTTTGCAGAAGAGCAGTAGACTGTGCAGCAGATCCTCTTCTGTGGTCCTGAAACATGACTTTTGTGGTCTAAGCCCATGCTCAAGGTTCAGAGTAAGATGAAATGTCCTGAACAATAGCAGGAAGCCAAAGCCTGCCAGGCCTGGGATGCCAGCAGAGAAAGCCTTGGAAGATGTGTCAGAATAGCACTTAAGAAAATGGCTGGTTTCCTTACCTCTTCCACACGCAGCTGCAGAGACGTTATCAAGAATGGTAGTCTGCCTGTTTGGAGGAAAGGTTTACACGGTGGTGTCTCTTGTGCTGCCTTCCACGTAGGCTGCTGCCTGCCCTGCCAGCCCCAGCAGGCTCTGGCTGCTGCTGTCAGCTGAAGGATTCCCTCTCGCATTCCCGGAGCACCATTTCTTCCTGTGCCTCCCGCTGGGAGGTGGAGGGTGTCATACTGTACTGCCTGTAAGAGACTGTGCAGGCTGCAATTCACTGAATAAATCTTCAGTGCCACCTTGTGGTACCGGAGCTGCAGGTGATGTTTGGGATGTTCCAGCCATGTCCATGCTGCCTCCCCCAGCAGCAAAGTGCTTCCCGTAGAACCTTTTACTGGCTTTGTCGAAGGGAGAGAGAATAGCAGTGTATGTTATATAGGAGGGACAAGAGAATACTGTGGGAAGGGGGGAAGGAACCAGCTGGCAAACAGCTCTGCTCTGCATTAAAATTGGCTTAAAATCCTGGCATGTTAGAGAGAATAAAGCCTTTAGACACAAATGTTGCAATTTAGTCTCTGTAAAGACTTCTGAGATTTTGCTAGAAGCTGAAGCAGACCCTCTGTAACCAGAATAGGAGTTCAGAGGAGTCTACAGAGACTTATCCTTAAAAGCTCTTTGGACATGGCCACGAGAAGTGGAAGGGCACAGACTGCAGTTTTGAAGGATACTTTTTGTGGGGTGCATGGCACTATATTCCTGCTGCCTCTTTTTTTTCTTTTTGTGTTTGTGCTGTGTATTTCAGGATGTGTCCGTCCTTTGGTTGTGTGACTGGGCAGTTGCAGAACTGCACTGTCTGCCAAGCCCTGAGAGAAGACTGTAGGGGATCACACAGTGTAAAAGTCCAGATGGTATCTGTGGGAGGTCTGAGTCACTGTGGTGTAGGCTGTGTTTGACACTGCCGCCCTGAGGCATCCCAAATGGGTATAAATGTGGAGGTGTGGAAGATGGTTGGGAGGTTCCTAGGATTGCCATGGTTTCCTGCAAACCCCACATGTGGGGTAATTGTAGGGTTCTAGGAGGAACTTTTTCTCCTTCTTGCAGAAGCTCAGATGATGATGGGGAAGAAGAATCAGCTGCTCAAGGGAGTAGACAAACACACGATAATCTTTACAGAGTGCACATGCCCAGCCTCTATAGCTGTGGGAGTAGTTATGGCAGTGAGACCAGCATTCCAGCAGCAGCACACACAGTCAGCAATGCTCCCGTCACAGAGTACATGTGAGTATCCCGACAAGAAGGCTGTGTTGCGGCTTGTCCAGGTTGCTTCACTCTCATTTCTGTTGTTGCTAAGTGCTGCGAGACTGGCATTTTCAATCAAGCAGTAGAAAGTGACAAAGGACTTTGTCCAAAGTGTCAAAAGGTGTGTCTTCTGATTGGCATCTACTGGGAGAAGGGAATAGCTTGGAAGTGCTGCAGTAGAAAGAGTTGTGTTAGCATGCTCCAAAATGTGAACAGCTTTGTCCTGCAAGATTTAGAAATCTGTCTAGAGAAAAGAAGTAGGAAAGTATTGTCTGGGATCCTTATTACACAATAATTCTGATCACCAGAAGATGTAATTCCTCAGACAGAACAGTGTTGCCAGAGGATTTTAAGCTTCCTGAGAGACTGAGAGCCAAGACAAAATCTGCAGGCTCTGTCCTTTCACAATATTTGCAGTCAGCTCTGATATCTGTTGCAGTCTGGAGCTACGTAGTCCAGGTGGGAGCTTCAGAGCTTTCTCCAAAAGTGCATAAATCTGATCACACTTGGACTACCTTCAGGACCTATCTCTTTTGGGCTGGCACATCATTTTGTTCTTCCTCTTAGACTTTGTCCTCATTTTATCTCCGTTCCTGCAGCTTGGCAGTTCTGATGCTGCAGGGAGGCAGATTTTCACATGGACCTATTTTTAATCACTTGACATTGTTCAGTGTGGGCCCTTCTGAGTAAGAGTATAAAGATAGTGCTTGATCTGAGGAAAATAATGCTAGTTTTGTGCCCTTGTCTGAAAAAGGGGGATCCACCTGGCCTGTAAGAAAGCTTTGAGGGAGACTGACCTGATACGGTAGTTCTGGGGGTGCATATGCTCAGTCCCATCTCACCATTGGAGACCTTCCGTAGAGAAGTATGGCATGTACCCCCTGTTACCATGTGTGTCTTCCTTTCCTAGGAGCCAGAATGCAAATTTCCAGAACCCCCGTTGCGAGAATACCCCGCTCATTGGCCGGGAGTCCCCACCTCCCTCAGTAAGTCTCTCTTTACTGCTCCTCTCTGCTTCAGCAGCTTTGGGGGATACACGTTTACCATTCCTGTATACTCTCAAGGGAGCTGATTGTGCAGCCAAACACAGGATCTGGCCCATAAATGGCAGCAATTCGAATAGACAAGCCATGTCTCACCTGCCATGGAGAATAAAACCCTGCTATGCTACTTTGGACATTGTACATAAAAAGACTAAAACTCAATCTGTTAACGCTAGTAATCCTATGGGCCCAGTCCTACCACTGCTGAAGTGGATGAGTATCTTGGTGCATGACTTCAGCAGGATGACTCACTTGCATGCAGTGTACTTGCTGTCTGTGGCATTGATTCCTCAAGTTTAAAAAGAAACTTGTTAAAACAGTACATTCAGAGTTATTGCTGAACCTCTCTCCTTAATCTGCCCTAAAGAAATAGCGGGATGAAAGCTGTATTATTTTTTTGTTGAGATTTTTTTTTTTAAATCTTTCTTTTACAACTGTTTTACTTTCTTTAGAATCTATTTTTGTATTTAATTTCCTATGGAGGAAAAAAAAAAACTTTCATGGAAGGTTTTGGTATTTGGAGTGTCCTGACAGCCTTTCTGTGTGCTGGATAAAACATGGACTTGCCTTCATGTCTGTGTAAGAACTAGATGGATCTTGCCCTCCTGCGCTGGATCCTGTAAGCCTTACTTACACCAGAACTTGGAGAACATGCCATCGCAGTGCTCACTAACTTGGTGGTGTGATTACAGAGGATGAGTAGTAGCATGCTTAATAATCAACCAGTCTTCAGGTATAGGTAAAGAAAATACACTTTGTGGTGCATGGTTAAAATTCATGGGAAGGGGAGGAAGAGGAGGTTGGATGAAGGAGTAGGAATTCTGGTGGAAAAGAGGACATCACATTCCTGTTTTCACTTCAAAAGGACCTGTTCATCTTGCTGTAGAGAAAGCGGAAAAGTGGAGAGTTGGTTCTTGTCTCTGTACTTGGCCAGACCTCTTTCAGCCTTCACAAAGAGTTTTGCCTGATGCCTGGTGGCACTCTGATTGTGAGCTCTGGGAGCATCATCCGCTCTCAGCAGCGGATGGTCCTCAGGATTAGAGCTGATGTGCTGCACACAGTACTGTGTGACAAATGCCTTACTGCTGGCGTTTCCCGTTGTAGGAAGGGCACTGTCCCTCTGGTACTGCCAAGACGTATGTTCATTCGATGTCTGTAGACCAAGGTCCTGCTTCCCCTTGCCCTACAGCTCTTCTGCTTCAGAGAAAAAAAGCACACTCCTTTCCTCAGGGGCTTTAGTTATGCAAGAAGTTTCCTAGTTCTTCGGTAGCTGTTTTCATTAGTACCCTGAGGGGGGATCTGAGTCCTGCTGCCTTGGGCTGGTTTCTGAGAGTAGATAAAGATGAAATTATTTTTTTTTTCCAGAGAGATTTGACTTGGCGGCTGTTGATAGAGACTACAGGGAAGCGCAGGAGCTGGGGCAGGAGGAGAGTGCAGCGCTGTACCTATAGACAAGGGGAGCATCTCCCTAGATGGGGCGAGGAACAGAATAAATGTGTTTTCTGGAGGCACGTGGTACATGGGCAGTGGAGAGAAGAAAAATACTGTCTGCTCTCATATTGGCAGGCAGCAGGGAAGGGGGCTTTTCTGGGAATTTTTGTATTTGCAGCTCTCCATAGCAGGTGGCCAAGACCATACTGAGGCAGAAGAAATTGTAACTTTTCATAGCAAATCATCTGTGGGAGGAGAAAGATGAAAAGGGAGTACCAATGCGCATGTGTCTGTCTCTTTTTTGGGCGGGTGGAGAAGGGAATGACAATCCAGAGAGGTTCTGTCCAGTGGATGGACAGAGCTGATGCATTCCATTTAGCTTTCTGTGAACAGATGGTGAAAACTAAATTGTGATGATCCTGCTGCATTGTTTGTCCGTTACTTTTCCTGGCTTTTTGTTTGTTTGTTTTTTTCCTTCTCTCATTCCTTCTGTTTTCTCCTTCTTGCCACAGGGCTATTCCCTTAGGGTTGTAGAGCCCTCCTTGTTGCCGACACACACCACAGCGTTTCACTTGCTTGCACTGTGTTTTTCATGCACGTTGAGGCTGCACTCTCTTTTTCTCTCTCTTTCTTGCGTCATCACAGTTGTATTTGGCTGCCATGGACAGTAGCAGCCATATGAGCTGGCAGCTTAAACCCTCGGACAGTGCACGGACATACTGGTAACAGCGCCCGCAAATGGAACAGGTACTGGAAAAAAGGTCCTTCTTGCTCAACCCCTTCTCCACTCCCAACCACTCCCTTCATCCCTGCACTGTTTATCCCAGGCCAGTGCCTTTTATTTCTTCACATGCCTTCCCTCTGCACCTCCCACCCCATTCCCTCCTGCCAAGGGTTGAAATTGAAACCAGTTTTTGCTCTGGTGCAGACTCAGGGAGCAGTATCAACCTTGTAAAGGCTTCTGGTGCACGTTGTGAGGGTTATAGGTACCTGTGCCTCACAAAAGCAGCTTCAGCTCAGAGTCCACGCTTGAAAACAGCTTGACCACTTAGTAGAGTGCTGCTCAAATGTAGAACTAACGTTGCACTTCAAATGCAGAATAGAAGTTCTCTCATCACAAGAAGCTGTTTTCTAGAAGAGAACCAGTCTAGCAGCTTATCAGTCAAGACTGGCTGTCTTATTCCAGCTTTTGGCTTCCCTTGAGCCCTACTGCTGTTCTGTTTATCTTGGCTGGTCGTAACAGCATGTGCCCAAAACCTCAGAGACTTACCTGCCACAAGCTTTTAGCTCTTCAGTAGGATTTTTAATCTGTTGAAAGATCCTAGCTGGTAATGGTGGCCTGTCCTGAAAAGTTACTTCATTGCCTGTTAGTTCTATGTGCAGCTTTTCCTTTTACCCTTGCATTTAAAGTCAGAAAGGACCAAGTTAAAAAACCAAACTTCCCTAAGGGTCCAGACATAAGCACTAAGATTTGTTTCATTCTGTCTAAAAACCTTTTACTGTTTTGTTTGTTCTGTGTGTGTCCAAATGATCCCATCCATGTCCCACAGGGCTCTCCTAGTACCATTTCACTGTGTGAATTCCTAATGGGCTGTAGTTGCTGATGTTCTACAAGATAGCCGGTGTTTTGTCCCTTGCAGTGGTCCATGATGAAGCCACATGCCTACAGAAAGAGTAGGTGGTCTGCATTAGGTCATCGTTTTTTAGCTTGGTTGAGTGCAGGGTATAATTAGAGCTCCGAGGCAACTCCCCTGGTACGAAGGATGGTGCTCCTTCAAGGGAACGACAGTCACACAGTAACTGGAAGGTGCTGGTTCCAGTTGGAACAGAGGGCCCATTGCTTTTAGCTCATGCAGTCAATGACCTGTATCTTACATTGTGTTCCCAGAAATACATGTCCATAAAGCTGCTGTTCCTTCTTTTTCTGCCGTTCTTGTTGGGACTTTTTGTCAGCCTTGCATTGGATACCTTTCTGTCATGTTGCTGCTTGGTCTGCGTTCTTGCTGCCTCCTTTGCCGTTTGTCTGCCTGCCTTGTGACATGCTGGGAAGGGGGCTGTCTGAATCGGGTGTCTTGATGCCCTCTGCCGTGGTGCATGAATGCAAACGAACTTGTCTTGAAGCATGGTGCTGGCACCCTTGAAAGGGTCACAACTTTCTTCAGTCTTAAGTCTTGCCAAGACTGCTCTGGGGTGTCAGCTTATGGTGGGGTTTCTGCTTTTTTGTTCTGCAGGTGGTATTGTAGTGATGTTAGATGAGTGTATTCCAGGAAATAAAATATTGCTGGGGGAGGGGCAGAGGGGGAGTTCTAGTGTCTTCATTCTGGACTTGAAATCTCTGAGCTGAAACATGACCTGATCTCAGTCTGCACTGTCTTCTGTTTACCTAAGCTCACACCCGCAGTTTAATGTGGCTGTCTGTAGAGCTAAGAAAAAGGCATGGCATCCTTTCCAAGACTTTGAAAACAAACAAAACAAACAGAAGCTCTGTTCTCTTGACTTGGAAAACTGAAGTCCCTTTGAATTCAGAACCCGCTGGCTGCAACTGCCTGTTTCTGTGCATCTTGTACCTCCCATACATAATGATACCAAACCCTGTGTGTTTACTGTGCTCTAGCTGTTTGAGAGGTGGATCAACCTTGAAGGACTTGAATCCAGAAGCTTTGGTCTTTATTGGATTAACTGAATAGCTCTGGCAGGGAATCAAAGTCAGGGTAGCTGAAGAGAGAGATATGTAGGGGTTTTAACCGCAAATAGTAAATGGTTTATACTCGCAGTCATGGTTTCATATGGTAAGTGATCTTCCAGCATAGCTCAATTAGCTGTGAAGTACTCTTGGTTTGCACAGTTCACAGGAGTCAGTAGAATTTATGGTCTCTAAAATTAACTGATTATTCCCATTAATTTTTTTTTGCAACCAATGATTCCTTTGTACACAGGCCATACATGTTAAGCACCTAACTGGTGCTGGCAAGCCATACCTGTGAAAGTTTATACCTTCAACAAGGCTGGATGTGAAGGAGAGGCTTTTTTATTTTCTCTGGAGAAATGCAAAAATGAACTTGTGTGCATCAGCTGTGTTTGTCCTAGCTGACTGGTAAGTGACTGAGAGGTGTGCAGTGTCGAATCGCACCAGTGACCAGGAGAAATGGTAACAAGAAGTCTTCTAGGTATTCATTTTAGGGTAGCTGACAGTGTGGTGAAGGTATGGGTTGAAACTTGTCCTCCATGCTGTTTTTGAAAGGGTGAATGAGGGTATACAGGCACATGGGTACTTCCAGCGAGAGTACTGGAAGCATGTCTGCATTGTGCATGTTCTTTAACCTTCTATGAAAGCTCCTCTTTCAAGGAAACTAAATGCAACTGTACCTTATAGCCATGTCAGGCACTGTATGCAGGTTACCTCGCAGTAGTGTCCAAAACCTCCTTAGCTCTGAATTGTGCATAGGCTTTAAGTACTTAGGATTATTTTTTTAAGGAGCTAAAGACTTAGTTATTTTAACTATGGGTAATATAGTTTGGTTTCATATCCATGTGACTGGCAAGTGTCTGCTGATACATCTTCATCTGCTGGCCTGTCCGGATGTTGGGATCTGTGTATACCACAGCATCTTTCCTCTGCTTCCCAGCAGAGGATGTACTGAAGGACTTGGATGAGGGACTACTGTCAACAGCATGTGGAGCAAAGCATTCGTACGTGGAGTCTAATACAGTGACTTGAAGATCAGCGCACGCTGGTAGAGCTGTGCGGGTTATGAAGGGTGCGCAGTGAAGCATTAGCTCTCTGCTTCCAGGTTCCAATCGTACTTATCATGGTCATTAAAAGTACACTTCAACAGAAGGAGTAACTGGTTCAAACTGTAACGGGAGAAGGTACAAAGGTGCAAAAATCCTGAGTTAAGGAGAGAACATCAGCCCTAACTCTGACTACTCTTAATTTGTTCCTTGTGGTGGATTGCAGGTAGGTTTGAATGTAAAATGCCCTCTGCTTGACTGTCCAAATCTCATGTTCCTGATTACTTTGTTTTAGTGACACTTAAACAACTGTGGAGTGTTTTCTTGGTGGAGGAAGGGAGGAATTCTTCTCAACTTCTCCCTCTGTGATGGGTGTACTTTGTACATCCTTGAAATACAGTTCATCAAGTGACCCTTCTTGATTTTAATGCTCTAAAGAAAGTTGATGTTGCATGTTGTGTGCTGAACCTATATGACTTGTCCAGGAAGATGCGCAGTAACCTTCCATGATCTGAGATTTTGTTTTCCCTAAATACTTCTTACAAAACCTTAGCACCTGGAAGTTCTCTATTCATTATCATCTCCTGTCACATGTCACCATACAGAACAGAAATGGAAAATGAGCAATCAAATGCATTTTTCTTTCTAAGACCCTCTTCTTAGCATGACGGTTGGCTGGTAATTTCAGCATTGCGCTACCTGAAATGTGCCCTACTTTCTCATAAAGTTCTTAGACTTCTAAGCCTCTCTGAGCCTGTTGGGTTAGGGCATTATTAAAATACATGAGACTAAACTTGATTTCTGAAACAGTAATCACATTTAATAAACTATATAGAACATAGTCCTTAAACTGGCTCAGCTTGGTATTTTCTACCTTTTCCCTTCTTACTGACAAAAAATAGATCTTAAAGAGAAAGAACAGATGTACCCTTTGTCTTCTAAATATAGATGCCATTTCTGGGCCAGAGTTTTATATTAAGATCCGTGTTCAACAGAAAGTTTTCCAATTATGGAAGACACTAAAAGGTGAGTGTGCAAATGAGCCACAGGTGTCTTAATCTTGTGCCTATGGGGTCAGCTCTGCCGAAGGAGCAGAGGTTCAGCCTGGGTCAGTCTTTGGAAGAAAACTGATAAAATACTGTTAATTCTCTGAAAACCCCTTTGGACAGCTGAACTTTTGACAGCCTAAAGATGCCTCATAATGTTCTTTCCCAGTGGGCAGAATAAATCATACATCCTGGTGTGGAACTGCCTTTCAGTTGTCTCTTTGCCAGCTTAACCGGCTATTTTATGTGTTTCAGTTTTAAAGGTGATAAAAAGTCAGTATGCTGCAGAGCACCCTTGGGAAGTAAGATGTGGGTATTACAGAATTATTCAAGCTCCAGCGGGTATAAAAAGAGGAATAAAATGTCTGTCGTCATTGCTTGGTTGTTACTATCATGGTAGCAGAATCCCAGAAGCAGTAATGTGGTCCCGATGAAGGCATTGAACACGTTGGCGTAAAGAGGCAAAGTCTTTTGTTCTTACTGCTGGGTGTTATTTACATGCTTTTCAGCTCGTTATTCAAAGCTGAATGGCGTATGTTACCTCAGTAGCTTCTGGGAGCTGCTTTGGATTACCTTGGAATAAAAGAAGAAAATAAGAAAAAACAACCCCCCCCAATCCAAAGTAACCTTTCATCTTTCTGACTTTCTCCTCTCACCCCCAAGCTGGAGTCTTGTCTACTACTGCACAGTATGCAGGTTGGATCCCAAGCCACAGTAGATTACCCATCTGATAACTGTTAGCTAATATCGTCTTGTTGGATGGTGGCCTGTTTCCAGCCTGGCAGGGTCTGTTCTTTCTTGGGCATAAATTGCTCAGAGATTCATTCTTCCACACTTTTCTTTCAAACTGCCCATCTGTGATGCGTGCAGTCTTCTGATGCCCTCATTGCCATAAAACGCAATGCAAAAATGCAGTGCACACCCATTTTCTTTTCAACCTCCTTTTCTGGCATGGTTGAAAGCAATAACATGACTAAGAGAGGGTGAAGGTGTGAGGTGGATTTTTACATCTGCATCATTTCCATTTCCCTCTCTTCTCCCAAGCGAAGTATGGCATATTTTGACTCCATGGCTATTGGATTTCCTTCTCTGTAGAGAGCTTGGATGAATCGTTAGCCTGTCTGCACTGACCTGGCCGGCATCCTTGCAGCAGGCTGAGTATGTTACTTGGTGGACTGTGCAGTGACTTGTGAATCTTTCCTTGTCAGACTGAGCCAGCAGCTTCTTGATATACTTGCTGTAAATACGGACCGCGTTTACATGAGTCATTCTGACTTACTCTTCTGTTCTGTTTGTTTGTTGTTTTTTTTGTCTTGTCTTCCTCCAGTACACCTCCAGCATGAGAGCCAAATACCTCGCCACCAACCAACCTCGTCCAGATGCTGGCAGTGTGCATTAAAATGAAAAAGCAAAAGCAAAAAAAACAAAACCCACATGTGCAGTCAGACTAAACAATGTGCCAACTGCTGTGCCCCTGTGCTGTCCTCATAGAACAATCCTGCTGTTCTGCCCAAAATCCAGTGCAGCTCCTCCTGTTTCTCCAGTCCAGACCGCCCCTCCAACCCCGGTACCTGCCCACTGGAGTGGAAGCCCCTTTTGAATTTAAGCCTTCACCTTGTTGTACCTGATGTGCCAGAGAGAGCAAGTATGTGCAGGCAAGCAGCTGAGAGCACCCAGGCAAGAAACTGGGTCCACCTGCCTGGGGGGCAACTTATTAGAGTAGCCTATCAGAAAAAGTTGGTGAATATCTTCTGCCCCCTTTTTCCCCCCCCTTTCTGTTCCCCAGAGGGGCTTGGTGAAAGATGGTGGTAGATCTTCTTCACTTCTCCAGTGGGACCAGCAGTCTGTCAAACACTGAAGAAGCAGGGGCTCAGTGCTGCTGACCAGCGTACAACAAGGGAATGCTGAGTTGATGCACCCTTTTGGTGGCAGTCCCCTGGTCCAGTGCCCTGTGTGAGGGAGGAGGGAAGCTCCTGCCTCATGGTGTCACTGCATATCCAGTGTAATTTGGAAGCCAGGGGCTCTTCTAGAGCATTCTACTAACCTGGTTAACTTTAAAAAAAAAAAATAAATTTAAAGGTTGCCACTCAATCTAGCATGTGAATTCTTGAGGAGGAGCAGGAGGTCCCAGCACCAGTCTCCTACCCTGTCCATTGCTCTGAACCTGACCTCTCTGCTCCATCAGGGAAGCCCAGGTACTGGCAGATGGCATTCTGGGGGCTGCCTTTACAAGGCTGACACACAGATCAGACAGGGACCAGCCACCCATTTGGTGCCAAATTTTTCCAGGAAAAGACTTGTAAGACTTTATGGGGGGTATTTTTGCACTAAAGAGTTTCAGCTCTCTGATGCTAGATCTTATGGGACAGTCAGCTTGCAAAAGCAAGAGAGACTGGAAGCACCAATGAATTTATAGTAAATGCAAGCTCTCCCTGCAGGAGTGACCTGTGAACTCTGCTGGACTTTTTATTTTTTTAAATAATTATAACTTACAGCACAGGGTTGCTGAAATGGCATTGGAGGAGGTTTTTGGAGCCTGTCCTAACAAACTCACAAGATTGTCAGTCTACCTTGTGTGTTCCAGAGTCAGAAAGCCAAATGACATCTGGAGAACATTGACTGTCAGAACAGGTTTTTATTGTATTCTTTTTTAATTCATTTTGTTTTTCGAGGCACATTGCTAACCACTATCTGACCATATTAAGGCACATGTAAGGCATTTTTCTAGACATGAGGCAGAACAAGGCTTGCAAAGGGGCAGCTGGGTGCCTGCAAAGGGCAACATCCTCCATTGGTGCTGTACTTTCCACTGAAGAGCGGTGCTCCAAAGGGCGCTGACAGCTTCCTACTGGAAGAGGAAACTGCCTCTTGGGAGGTACTGTAGAGTACTGCCCTTTCAGTAGGGTAACTATGATGTTCCTCTTTGTCTTTTTACCTCTGAGCAGGGGCGTCTTAGTGTAGCTGCTGAGCTTTATATTAAATAACTGGCAGAGGAAATAGAAGTGGGAAACGTCTCTCAAACTGGAGTTGAGCCATTGGCAGAGGCAGTTAGTCTTCACCTCAGTGATGTTCAGACTCGGTGTCTGTTTACCCCACGTTTGCTGTATGGGGCACAGAATCTACCAATCTGCCTTTACTCAAGTCAGTTGCCTTCTTTCAGTGAGGTAGGAACTGCTCCTAGCAGGTAGCTAACTAGGATGATGGTATCTGCTGTAAAATGGTACCAACCCTGTGGAAGAGCAAGCGTTGAGACCCCTCTTAAGACAGAAACCACTAATAGACTGCAAAAGCTGGAGGCCAGCTATTACCGTTCAAAGGAGCGAGGGAGACAGGGAGGAGGCACCACCATGCAGACAGGAAGAGAAGGTTTTGGAGAAACGTCACACTTCACCGTAAATCTCTGGAAGCAGGATTTTCTTGCTCAGGACTGAGTATGCCCTTTCAGACATGTTCGATGGGCTTCACACTGAAACATACCTCTGTGTTATCAAATAAAAAAGGGCAGGGAAATGTAGTCACAGGTGGTATGGAGGGACACTGTGGCTCATGAGCACCAGGTTTTCCACCCTGTCTTAAAACCTACCAGGAGAGCCAGGTGTGCAAGTGTGTGGCATGGCTAGCTTGCAGGGCCTGAAGCATGCAACTGCTATCTGGGGGGGGAAACTGAATCTTTGAAGAAAGAAGCAAGAGCCATATTATCATCCTTATTAAGACTGAGTTGTTCTGCCATCATCTCTCCTTGCAAGGATGTTCTCGGGTTGCTACTTACATTATCAGTTTTAGGGGTGCTGCCCTAAAATCTGTGGCCTGATCCTACTCATTGAAGCAAGTGTTTTGAAGGCTGGAGGGTGTGGGGAACCCGGTGAGAACAAGTGCTTCTGTATATTGACTCTTCTGTATACAGACCGCATCCTGAGCATGCGTGCGACTGCACTTTGGGTTGGATCTGAATTGTCACAGTGGTACTGTCTGTGCCACCGGGGATAACGGGGGAGCGAGCCTATGCCTTTTTGTTTGCAGCATCTAATGGAGCAGCCACCTTGACCTGCTTCCTTCCAAGGTCTGGCACTACCACTCCTAACACCCAGAACAACTTCTGACAATGTTTGGGGCTTGCAGCAAGGCACAGATATGGAGGTATGTGCTCTGTGACTTCAAAATATAACTGGAAAGAATGTTACGGAGATAACATTTTGCTCTCTGGAGGCCAGCATAACGTGACTGCAGTGTGAGCTGTGTACCTTTGTCCAGCCAGCACTTCCTTTACTTGACATGGATATTGCACTTTTGTAAAGCATCCTGGAACTCTGCTGCCCCGCTGCATGCTGTGCAGAGCGCTGGATAGGAAACACAGACAAATGGGTTTCTTTTGGTTTGTTATTATTATTAGTCTTTTTTTTCTTTTTTTTTTTTTTCCTTTTTTTTTTCTTTTTTACTGGAACCTTGAGCAACAGTGTGGCATTTCCGCAGGCTGGTCTGAACGGATCTGCTGAAGAACAGATGGCCTTTGCCTATTCTTATGGCTGCGACATAATCAGTCTCATCCATATGGTCACATTTTGTCTGAGGAGTGGACTTTCAAAAGCCAAGATCTCCCAGACTCTGTGCCTCCCTCTCGGGTGAACAGCAGGTGCTATCTGGCGAAGACTCATCTGTTCTAGATGGCATTCATGGTTGAGGGAGTCCAAACTCTTCAAGCTGTAGGAGGTAAAGCTGTAGAGACTTCTCTCTCTTCCAGTGTGTCTCTTTTTAATGTGACAAAATGCCAAGGCCATATCACTTGGTGTGTCCCAGCTGACCTTATTGGAACGTTACTCATGTTACTGGTTGCTAACAAAAGGGTCCAGAATTCAGGGGAGATGAGATTGGCCTCTGGACACCTCACTGACTGCAAAATGGAAGGCAGCTTGCCTGGTTGAAGGTGACTGCATCGGTGAAGACACTTCATGTTACTTTTTCAGAAGCACAAATGTGGTCATTGGCTTGTCTGGTTGGCTTGGTTTATTTCCACTGCATCATCATGTGTGAATGACACTTTCTTTTGGAACTGAGGACTCTTCCAAGCACACAAACATCTCCACAATGTGAAATGTAAATAGCATGTTGGACTCTCGTGTCCAGTGTTCAAGACTGCATTGTAATTGTAAAGGAAATCGAATCAAGACTTGGCTGTGAATTTCTTGTGCTGTCTTGGGAATATAACTGTAGTGTTTGTATCCTGTATGTATTATTAAACTGAGTTCATTTTATGTGCTGATAAAAGGGTTCAAGCTAAGATTTTTAGCGTACATCCATGTATCCGAATGTGAAGGATGGAGTGCTCCCTTCCCCTCCTGTCCTTTTTTAAGTTTTCTCCATTTGATAGGTGTTAATTTTCAGTGTACAGTCATCTCAGCCAAGATGCAAGGATGTTCATTTGAGTGCTTTGAGGGGGACGCAGTGCATGGGGTTTGAAGTGATCCTAAGTTAGGATTTCCATAGCGGTTCCCTGAAAATACATGACAAGTTTGGCCTTTCTGAGAGTAAACTGTTTCTCAGGGGCTGCTTAGCCATCACTCATGAGAGCTTTGGGTGCTGCAGGGTGATAGCAGACAGGAGTGGGTGGGTACCTATAGGAGCAAGGTACAGGTACCTGTGTGGATAAACCCGTGCTTCACTTGTGGTCCTGCCTTCTCTTCCTTCTAGCAGCAACTGAGATACCACGCTGAACCCTTTGAAGAAGAGAGAAGTGTCTTGGCTTGTTGATTCTAGCCACCCCACCTGATTCAGGAGTGGGTGAGGTGGGTGGGCTTTCCTTTAGCTAGGGCGAGGAGCTGTCTTTGAAGTACTTCCTACCTGGGGACCAAGGAGAAGCCAGGGTCTTCCCCAACTCAACAAGTCTGTTAGTATAACTCTGGGACCATCTCTGGGTGGGAGGGGGAAAGCCCTCCAGGGAGATACCAAGGAGTAGATCTAATGCCTTGAGAGAAGAGACCTGACAACACTTAATCAGTACGTTTAACCAGGTGGCTTCTTTCATCACAACCCCTTTTCTAGAAATTATTTGTGTGCATGCTATGGGTGGCTTCCCTAGTCATTCCAGGAGGCCCAGCAGAAGCGTGGGATGTTTTGATCGCAGTTCCTAGATGGCTAGCAAGTGATCTGTGCTTTCAGGGTGGGGAGTGGGATCTCCTGCCCAGCCGTGATGGTGAGTGATGCCCAGCTAGGGGAGGGAAGGGATGGGTTACTGGTGGCCTGAAGCTCCCGGGTGCTCACCCAGCCCCTGTGGCTGCGTGCATGAACAGAGTGGAACATAAATTGATGTACAACCAGAAAGTTCAAAATACTCCTTTCCTAAAGAGGATAACTGTAGCATGAAGCTCTTAGGTGCTCTGCATATTTGATACCACATTGCTCCTCACTATGCAATTCCCAACTCCTTCCTTCCAGTTCCTCCTCTAATCTCACACCAAGACTTCTCCAGTGGCCTCTGCCCACAGGCCACTGAAGTCCCAGAAAAGCTTCATTTCTTTCATTGTCCTCTGCATTAGGTCCAGCTGCCCAGCCGTCACGTCGCGTGCCTCAGGTCCCTTGTTAACGGGAGGCCCCATGACTTTTATTCACATCATTCAGAGGGAAGTTTATTTTCTTGGACACTGTGCACAGAAACCTAATGGTGAACATGTACCTGGCCTTTTTGTAACTTTTCTGTTTTTTCTTCTTAACCATAATGGTTGTATATCATACCACTTTATATACATATATAATATATAAATATATATAATTTTTTTTTAAAACTTTGGACCTGCTAGTTTCTTTCAAGTGTTCCTGCACTTACCCAAAATGTTTTTAAATTGTGAGGATTAAAGAGGATTGAGCCCATTTTTGTATCTTTACTTTTAATTCTGTAGTTCTATTGATTGTAATGTAGCTATTTTTTACTGTAACTTTTTGGTTTGCAAATACTAAACAAAAAAACCTAAATGTAATTTCTGTGGTTTCTATTCAGCTTGGGTTTCATGTTTTAAAAATAAACGATTTAAAACCACTCTTCGTATTTATTGATTCTTATGTTTTCTCTCTCTCCCTCCCCTCCTTGTTCATAAACCTGCCTGAATTTTTGTTACCTTTTGCACATTGTGGTAGGTCTATGACACGAGGATGGATGCTGGAGCCATGAAGTCTAATGGCTAGTAGAGGGTGGAAGGAATAGGAAGGTGAGTGCCCAGTACTACAGAAATCGAATTATTGGTGTCAGTGCTGCTATGTGCGATGAGGTGTGCGTGCAGGTATTAGCAGGGCTGCTTTCCTCCTTGGCGTGTAGGTCTCAGCCTAATCTGGTTGCTGTTCAAAATCGTAGGCTTGGGGATTTCTAATCCCATTTGAAGACTGGACTGTTATAACTGAATTGGACAGCTTCAAAAGAACCTCTGAAGAAAAGGAATTGATGTGGACATTTCCTCCAGGGGAAGCTGCACTAATCATGCTTTAGAAATGATGTGGCTTGTACCTGCCCCGAGCAGTCTGCAGCTGGGGTCCTGGGAGGGTGAGGGTTGGGGGGGGGGAGCCCCGAGCAGTCTGCAGCTGGGGTCCTGGGAGGGTGAGGGTTGGGGGGGGGGAGCCAGGCTGGGGGCACAGAGCCAGGCTGGTGCCTGCTGCGGGGCTGTCCTCGTACCACAGACCTCGGGGGGCTACAGGCACCACTGCAGAAGATGCTGGAGCAGCTGAGGGATGTGCACGTCAGCCTGTGGAGACGTTCACCCTGCACATGGTGCCGTGATACCCCCCGAGCCCCCTCTGCTTATGCTGCACTGGGGCAGCAGCACATGCAAGCAGTTTATTTTCACCAGCAGAAGTACAAGTGTGGAAGCACGGTACGGGAGGGTACACCGCCAGCTGAGCCGCTGCCAGGGTGTCCCTCTTCGGGAGGTGATGAACTGTATGTACGTGCCTTCGGTAGCATCGCACGGGGAGCCGGTGCAGCTCAACGTGGGCTCATCTTTCTTGGCTCAGCCCCAGGCTATCGTGGGTTTCTTTTTACTTCTTTGTTTGTACTGTTCTCTGATCACAGGCCCACTCTACCACATCTCTGTCAAGCGGTGAACTAAAGCCTTTACCTCCCGGTAATCCTCTTGATCTGTTTTTTGCCCGATCCTGCCAGTCAAATCAAGGGGTTGATCTCCTGCCTCCCTCCTGCTCTGTTCTTGCCCCTGACCTCAGCCCATCCCAGACCAGCTGTGGGTCTTTGGGAAACTCCCCACCATCGAACTGCGGTAAAGCCAAACAGCATCTCCTGCTGCTGGATGACCATGCACATGAACTTGACCCCTAGAACGAGGGCTGGGGGGAGCAGAGCAGCTCCTCGTGCAGGTGGATGGGTGTTTTGGGGGAAGAAGAAACAACTGTGGGGTGGGAAGGTGTCGCAGCACTACAAAACTAGCCGGCTGCAACAAGGCTTTTGCACACAAGGTTCCAAAAGTTCATCTACTGTCCATGCTGTTTCTTCATCCTCTTCAGGCCAGTCCACCCTGCTTCTTG
>JAVJGI010000050.1:29607514-29622066 GCA_035590275.1 Ibycter americanus
CAGTCCACCCTGCTTCTTGCCTCTGCTGCATCCAGGTTCCTGGCTTCTCCTCCAGCCAGCCTCTCGTCATTCAGGCCGCCTTCTCTTAGCTTCTCCCAGGGCCTCTCCTCATCTCTCCTACATCCCTGGGCTCTTCTTCATCTGCTGCCTCTCTTCACCCAGTGTTCCTCTTCCACCAGTGCTCCTTCCATCTGCTGCCTCTCTTCACCCAGTGCTCCTCTTCCACCAGTGCTCCTTCTCTTCTGGGCTCCTCAGTGCTATTTAGCTGCTTAGCCCGAACAAGCCACAGCTGTACATTATCCACATCAGCCAGCCCACCACCCCAGAAGTGAGCCCACAACTGTATATAATCAATGTTAATTAACCCTCTACAGGAAGGGGCATGGCAAAGCTCCTTGGCAGGCTTTGGTGACAGCAGATAGCTCCAGCAGTGCCGATTGCTCTTGATCTGACTGCGGGTTAAAGCAGAAAGCTCTTGAACTACCCAGTGATGCTGTAAGGACCAGGCTGACAGTCCTGGATGTCACCGTGAAGTGGCAGAGCCAGTTTGAAGACCACTGAGAGGGGACCACATCCTGCAGCCCTGCGACCTGAGCTGGGCTCCCAGGCACCTCAGTGCCGCTGGTCCTGCCCTGCTCCCCATTGGAGTGTATGTGTCCAGGTATGTGCTGTCCCCTTGGAAGACCGGACTAGTCTAAGTAATAATTTAACTCTCTGTTAATGTTGTATTTTTTTTTAAGTGCTGTGGTGTGTTTGTATGGCTGAAACCCATCAGTACAGTGCAGATCCATGGAGGACTGCTAGCTGGTGCCTTTCACCCTCATGGCTGTGCATGTCAGCAGACACCAGTTTTCCTCCCTTCACTAATAATTGACAGATTTTCCTCCCCTCTATTTTTTTTGTCCACCTAAAGGAGGAACCCACGTTTTCCACCTTCATCCCTGATGTGAGATGATTAAACCTGCTCTGTGGTGCAAAGGGCTTGGAGCAGTCAAGGGAATCTGATGGCATGAAAGAAAATAAAGCCACCATCAGAGATAGCACGTAAATATTTGACCAGGTTTATGGGTTCCCACCAAGGATGGGACTATGCAAAGGCCACCTCCCAGTGCCCTTTCCCAGCGCTTTCTGGCCAGCTGTGCCCAGCAGCCGCAGGCTTCGCTCAGCTTGCTGCTCCACTCCCTTTTCCAGCAGCAGCAGCAGGGCAGGGCTCTCCTGAGCAATGCAGAGCCGGGAGGAAACAGAGGGGAGGGCAAAGTATGTGTTTGAATAAACCTCACCTTCTGATCAGCCTTCAGTAGTGGTCCGTTAGATCTCTGCCCTAGAAGATAAGGCAGGGAGGGATGCCCTGGGGAGATGCTTTCAAACATACTTGTTCCTGCGGTGTGCTGAGCTGTGTGTTGAGCTGTGCTCAAAGGAGTGTTGCCTCTGGGAGCTGTCGGTGGGCTGGCAGATGGAAAACCGGCTGGCAGAGCTGGTGGCCACGGCGTGCTCGCTGGGATGCCGTTACTGGCTATGTGCCCCATCTCCTGTCACCCCTTGGGGTGGGAAAGGGCCCGTGCTGCAGGCAGTGTTTGCTGCTGGACGTGGCACTGGGCGTGCAGCATCTGCTGTGGCTGCTGAAGCCTGGATCTGCCCAGCTTCTTCCATCGGGTGCACTTGAGAGCTGGATTCGTGGCTGTCCTTTGGCAGGGTCCCATCGGGACTCTGACTCCCCATGTGTCCGGGAAGGCAACAGACAGCTGAAATTGCATCTCATCTTCTCTAACCCCTTCTGAAGCACCCTTGCCCCCAAGGAATGACCCCATCTCCCCATCCCGGTTTGCCAGACCACCTCTGCTTTCAGGAGGCCGTGGCCGCCCCATGCAGGGCGAGCATCTGCTGGCCCATCAGCTTGGAAAAAAAGCTTGAACAGGGAAACTCTGATCTGTCTGACCACATGGGGATGCTGAAGTCCTGCTCTTGGCAGTCAGAAGGGTTTGCAAATGGAGGCAGCCACAGGAGGCTCCATGAGAGAGATGCTCCAGTCCAGCTGCAGCCCCAGGGCTCGGCAGGGCTCCCCCGCACCCATGCTGACAGCTTGGACCAGCTCGGTGGATGACAGCACTGCGGCATGGAGGGACGTGACCACCCCGGCCCATTTGCCAGCAGCCCTCACCTGCTCAGGTAGCCAGGCAGGGAAGGAGGGTGGCCTGGCTGTGGCCACCTCGGGTCATGGGGCCAGCCACCACGCTGGAGCAGTGGGTCACACTGCTGTGCCCTTGTGCCATTGCGCGGTGGAGAGGGTATGGATGGTGGCAGGAGCAGAGGGACTTTTCCTTCTGTGGCTGATGCTTCTGTTGCTGCAGGCAGGACTGCAGGGCTGTTTGCCTTGGCTCTGCAGGCAACAACGACTTTGCCTGGAGCAGGCACCGTTTCTCACCATGATCTCAGCAAAAATCCCTGCTCAGGGAATTTTTTTAATCCCTCCCCAGTCCTTGGAGGGGAGTGGGTGGAAGTACAGCTCTCTTCTTACTGTGAGGTGTTGCAGATGCTGGTGCTGGAGCCCTTCTCCCACCCGCTTCCTCTTCCCACCAGCCAAATGCCATGGGACCTGACGCTTGCACCCCATAAATCACTCGGTCACTCATGATGTGCTCCAAATGCAGCTGCTCTGGGTCGGTAGATGGGCTGCTCAGGCAGGGAGCCGGCATGGCCCCCGGCTCCCCAAGGGGTTTTGAACTCAACAGCCCACCCTGTGCCCCCCTAAATAACGGGGGGCTCACCGGGCTGATGTGGACATAGCTGGAGCATCACCCGGTGCTGACCACCGCGGTGCCGCTGCTTTGCTGTGCGGTGTCACTGCTGCTTTCAGTCCCTTGCCCTCGACAGCCTGGGTTTGGGAGGGATGGAGAGGGCACACATCCACCAAGGAGGAAAGAGGGGTTGGGAGCGGGGCTGTTGGGTGATGCCACAGCTACGTGTGTCTTGTCTGGCAGTGCCGTGGGAAGTGTTTCCAGCTGCTTTTAAGATGCTCAGTTCATCTCCTCCTCCACTCTTGCCAAATGGCTACAGGAGCAGAGCCGGCCCCGCTGGGCAGCTGAGGCACACCAGAAGCAGCCGGTGCTGGGAGCTCTGGGGCGGCTGGAGGGAGGGAATTGGTTTTGGTAAATTCAAGGCTGGTCTGAAAAGTCAGGAGAGAAACATAAACTTTGGAGGGCTTGGGGGGGGGATTTTTTTAAAACCACCTGTGGGTGATGCAGGGGTGGGAAACAGTAGAAAGGTGAAAAAAATAAAGAGGCTGTGGGCGATGGCTCAGAGCTGCTTTTGTGGGGACTATCCTGCACGCCCCAGCATATCCCAGCCGTCCTGCAGCCATTGCTCTCTGCCACAGGGCTTCGCAGCCCCTCGCTCCAAGGCAGATGCTGCTAGTGGGGTATTTAGTGGCCTCCAGCTGCACAGAGGCGGTGGGTGTAGCTTGTGCCCACCCCAGCAGGGTCCCAGTGCTCTCCCATTCCAGCACTGGGACAGGCAACTCCCAAAGCTGCAGCTGGAGTGTTGCGTGCATCGTTCAGGCCCTGCAATTCGGCTGCTTTTATGTCCATTTCCCACAAATATTCCAGTTTGCTGGGCCAGAGAGGCTGGAAGTGGTGCTTGGAGTTGATTCACGCAAGTTTTGTCATCCCCCAACACCCCCTTCCGTCCCAAGTCTCAAATATTTCTCGCCGCTGTCAGTGCCAGGACGGGTGTTCATCCCATCGCCGCAGACACGCAGCTCTCCAGTGGGATGTCCCCACGCCACAAAGCTCCCGTGCTGCAGCTGGGCTGGGAGCGCAGAGATTCACACAAAGTCCAGGATAGCGAATGACCCAAATGCAAATTAAAAAAAAAAAAAAAAAAAAGAGAAGGAAGTGGGGGAGCAACAAAAAGGACTAAAACAGCGTGTTACTCTCTGCCCTCGATGCTGCAACCACCCAGGGACTGGGAACGCCTTTGGCTGGGCACGGTGCTGGAGCATCCCTTGGCACAATGGTGTCAACAGCAGAGGTCCCTGCGTAACAGCAGTGTCCCCATCAAGCCAGGCTTGTCCCCGCGCCACTGCCGCACACCAGCACTCTCCAAAAGGTACAGCTGGCTTATCATCTGCCGCAAGCTGGCGAGAGTAAACAGGACGTCCCACAAGAGCGCTCGGGTGCAGATGAAAGCAGGCTGGCCTGACGAGCCCGCCAAGTATGCGAGAGCAGCAGGCTTTGCTTTTGTTTTCCTTGTGTTTATTAATGTGTGTATTTATTTACTTTTCAGCCCACTACGAGTAGGGAGGGAGGAGGAGGAGGCTAGGAGCCTGGTGCGGGACAAACTGGAGAGCTAGTGTTCTGCCTGCCCCTGCTCCCGAAGGCTCGGTGGGTGGATTTTATTTTATTTTGGTTTTATTTTATAAGCCCCTTCCAGGTGTTGCACCATGCCCAGCACCCTCCCAGCTTTCACCCGTGCCAAGGGGCTCCTGCTCCTTGCAACAGCATCCCAGCCCCACGCCACAGCCCCTGGCTCCCCACTAGCTGGGTGGGCACTTCACGCAAGATTTGGGTTGGTCTGCTGCAAACAGCATCCCTGCACCCAGCCCTGCCTGGGGAGAGATGGGTGCTGCCCTGTCACGACTGCATCTCCCCATCCTACACCAGGGGGGCCAAGGCAGAACGACAGCCCCGGCTGCCGGGAAGTGCCCACGCTGCCCAACCTGCGGCCCCGTGAGTAATAGGAAAAGGCGTGGGTGGGTGGCGGGTGGTGGGTGGCATGGCTTCCTGCGCCTGAACCCGTTCCCCTTGGCTGACCCTGCGCCTGGGGCGGGGGGGCTGAGGAGCACCAGATCCTGCACCCACCACCCAGTCCCTGGTCCCAGCCATGTGCTGGGGAAGGCAGCATGGCTACCCACCCTGCCCTTTCTCCTTGAGGAGCTTTTTGGGTACCTGTGGGTTGTTGGGGTTTTTTTGGGGGGGGGCAAGTCAGGGCAATATTCATTCCCTGGGGCCAAAGCCAGAGGACCCACTGGTGGCAGCAGCCCAAGTGCTGCAGAGTTCGGGGGATTTTTGATTTTTGGGGGCTGTCTGAAGGGCGTGCGGGTGTTGGGAGGAGGGGTTGCTGCTTTAGCACACGCCGACTTCCTGCTGGGTTGTATTTTTAGCAAGGCCAACCCCTGATAACCCAGAGATTCAAGCAAAACTGTGAAGTAAGTAAGTGTGCCTCAGAAAGAGAAAAAAAAAAAAAAAGATGCTGGGTGTGGAGGAAGGTGGGGGGAGGAGGGTGATGCAGGTGAAAGCTGGTACCAGTGCAGCACAAACAGGGCTGGTTTTAGGAGTGGGAGGGGGAGCAGATCTTACGCTGTTGCCACAGCCCATGGAAGCTGGGGCTTGTTACTGGCAGGTGGGTGCTGGGTGTCAGCTGAAATGGTGGCAGAGAGGGCGAAAGGAGGGCTGGGAGGGAAGGGGCTCGGCCCCCCACAGCCCCCAACCTTCCCACGCACACGCCTGCCTGCCGGCTGTTAACAGCACCCTGCTAACAACCGGCTGGCACCTCGTCCGCCACCTCCGCTCCCACCCGGAGCCTGGGAAAAACCAGCCGCGAGGCGCCAAGCAGTGCCCCAGCCTTTTGGAGAGGGAAAGGAGGAGTGGACCCTCACCCCCAGGATGCAAATGGCCAGGGATCCCGGTACCCGTGGGAAAAAGTGAGGGATGCAGGCGCACCCCCTCCTCGGTGCATCCCTGAGAGCTTCATTAGAGGTGATAACATCTGCAGGGGGAATAAGGGGTGTTCAGCACAGCTCATCCATAACGACACACCGGAGCCCAGAACCAGGTGACTGTGGTCAGCAAAAAAGCTGGTTTATTGGTGACGGCTCCCACGGGAACCCCGTGGCAGCGATCGGGTTCAAGTCCCTGAGAACACACTGTCCATGCTGGTTCCCCATCCCACATCTATTGCTTTAAACACATCCTAGTTACAAAAAGCACAGAGTGACGTTCCAGATACTGGAACATATAAATTAAGGTAAGTGATAGTTACAAGACATCGCAAATTTTTTTTCTTTCTTAAACAGATTATCAAAGACTGGGGATTTTTTTTTTTCTGATCCACAGAAAACGTATAAAAAGCATTTTAAAATCTACATATTTCTCAATGTGGTTTTTTTTCTTAAAAAAAGGCACAGTAAAAAAAATACTGGCTCAATAACATATTTACAACGCACCCATTATGGGCTATTTTCACTCAGCTTCGGGTTGGAAATGTTCAGCTCCGGCTCAGCCCACTTACCGCAGGGCACAGGGCTGGTGGCAGCAGGCAGGGTGGCTGCAGGGGGATGCAGGGTCCTCCTCCCTCTCCGGCTAAATCCTCCCCGGCAGGGAGAGAGCAACGGCCGGGCTGGGAAGCGCTGCCTGCCTGTGGCAGGTGCCCAGCCATCCGGGTGCTTCTTGGGTGCTCTGGCCACCCCAGCAGCACCCACAGCTGGGCCAGGGCTGGAAGATGCTCTGGCCCCACGGCAGCAGCGGGGGGCACCCCCACAGCCCCCGGCCAGACCTTGAGGTGCTCCTTTGCAAAGGTGCGGGGCTGCCCGTGCCCAGCCTGCCTGCACCCGCTGCCGGCCGGCGAGCAGGCACGAGGCGGCACTGAAGGGAGACCCGGTACACAGTGCCGGGGAAGCCCTCCTCCTGCCCCCCGTATTTATAGAAAGGCTTTACATTAGTCTCTATAAATAGTGCATAGATCAGTGCTGCCTGCAACAGTTCAGCCAGACAGGAGGAGCTCTGGGAAACAGAGCCAACGCCAACGCCAGCTCGCAGCCCACCCCACCATCTCCCTCCAGTGCAGCTGCCGGGCAGCCAGCAGCCTTGCAGCACCCTGCAGCAGCGCTTGCCATGGCCGGGGGGCTTCCCCTGCCTGCCCACTGCCTGCCCGCCGAGCCGGGGAGCAAAACTCATCGATGACCCTTCACGTGAATCGGGAGCCAGAGCTTCGCTGCTGAGATTTTGGGGCTGGGAGAGAGGATGGGGCAGGTGAGGGCTTACAGGAGCTGGGGGTGGGGTGGGTAGAGGCTGGGAGGGAGGTGCACATACCAAAAAACTTAACATTTGAAAGGGGAAAAAACCAAAAACGGAGAAGCAAGCCCAGGGGAGGCAGAGCCCCGCACTGCGGTCGCTCCCCACGCATGGCGTGGGGCTCACCAGCGCCGCGGGGTGCCCAAGGGTTAAGTGCTCAGGACCCGACCCTGTGCACCGCTGGAGCGGGCAGCGGGCGCGGGCAGCCGGGCAGGCAGGGCAGGGGACACGGGGCCGCACAGCAGCCTTCAGTACACACACACTGTGCAATACCACAGCAACGACGTCTGTCCGTCCATCCGCCTGGCGGCGAGGCCGGACTGACACACCCGCACGCAGGTCCCGGACGCCCGTCGGATACCGGGGAAATTCGGGACGAGGTTGAGGGGACACGCGCCTCCTAGTAAACCATGTTGGCGGGGCACCACGGCGTGTCGGGGTACAGCAGGCAGTGCACGGAGCGAAACCTGCGGAGGAGAGGAGCTATGCTGAGCACGGGGCGGGGGTGCCCCTGTGGCACCCCGGCTTGGGAGGGACAGGGTGCACCCATCTCACCTGGATGGGTCCTCCTCGACAGAGAAGGCTCCCTTCATGTGGATGGAGTTGCGCTTGTTTTCAAACATGCCGTAGCTTAGTGTCACCTGGGGGGGAAGCACAGAAGGGGTCAAGCGGCCGATGTGGCCATGAGGAGCAAGCCCGGGGGGCTGCAAAATTCACCCCGTTTCCCAAAGCCTCCAGTCACACTCTGCACTACCCTGCAGGGACGGGCTGATGGGGCCTTCCCCCTCTGCTGACAGTTTGGTTGCATGTCAGTATCTTAGCTGCGATGCCCGATTTTTAGGTGACAACATGGGATACCTGTTTGTGGATCTCTGTCTTGGGCACCTGGTGGAGGTTCTCCAGGTGTGAGTGGAAGAGGTTGCTCCGGATGAGCTTCACCCCCAGCACAGACTCGATGATGTAGCCGATGGTGCAGTCGTCGGGCAGGCGGATCTTCTCCGCGGTGCTCATGAAGTGGCCCCCGCTGCGGGGAGACAGAGAGGGGCTGCAGAGGAGCAAAGCCCAGGGGACGTGGGCACCCTGCAGGGGCTGCGCTGGGCCCAGTGTGTGTCCAGCTCTAATTAAAAGTCAATTAGGGGGAACTGAAGTCCTCCCCAGCTTGTTTCCGAGCCCCCTGCAGACACCCCCAGCAAGGCAAAGAGAGCGAGGTGGTGGGACACGGTCCACCGCCCATCCCCAAAGATGTCGCTGCTCTGTGCCCCACTGGGACTGTGACGAGTCCCCATGGGAGAGCAACGCCAACACTCTTACCTGGCCCACGGGCTCATCTTCAGTGCCAGCCCCCGGCTGATACAAAACCCTGCTCCGCCCGTGGCAAACCAGAAATGCACAGGGTGCTGTGAGAGACGGGAAGCAACGGCAGTGAGACCTCCTCCTGCCCACTGGCGAGCAAACCCCAGCCCAAGTTAAGCCAGCCCCAACCTCTCACCCCCACCTCACCATCTTGTTCTCGCTGATCCTCTCCGTAGCCTGGATGGGCCGGTCCAAGCTGGGCTTCCCAATGTAGATGTCCTGCGTGTGGGGGTAGCTGGAGAGCAGCTTCACCAGCGTCCGCACGTTCACGTAGTTGTCATCATCCACGTGGCAGAACCACCTGCGGTGGCAGCCATGTCACACCGAGCCAGGGCAGCTGCCCAGACCCCACGCTGAAGATACAGCCCCAAAAATGCCTGCACACACGCCCCCCCTCGCAGCCCTGCCGCCCCCCACAGCAGCCCCAGGCGCTGCTTACTTTCTGCCAGACTCGATGAACTTGTCGTACTCCACGGCCATCTTGCAGGACAGGGCCTGGCGGCTGTGGGCAGCCGAGCAGTTGGTGTTGATGACGTTTCCTGTGGGAAGAGACGGGGGTCAAAGCCCGGCATCGGGGCATCCCGTGCCTCCCTGTGCACTCAAACAGCAGCACTTCACTACACACCCCCCAGGTGTGCCAGGGGGATGGAAACGCCACGGATGCCCCTGATAATCAGTGGCCTCTACACCACATCATTCTGGGCAATGAATGAATTTTGGGGGGAACGGGTTTTGGGTCCGTGTGAGATAAGGGAAGCAATGAGCAAGGGATGCGGATGCAGCAGATGCACCAGGGTTGAATCGTATCCCATGTGCTACACATGATACAACCCTACATCACCTTGCCCATCCTGGGACTATGTACCAGCCACCCTGGGAGTGAGGGGGTGTCTGTCAGCCGGCTGCTCCAAGACATGACAGCCAAAATCCTGCCCTACTCCTGCTGCCTTTTCCTCCAGCGGCCACCTGTTATTTGCTTTCCAGCTCAAAGGCAATCGCTTCCCAGCCTGAAAAGGAGTCATTTGCATGGGGAGAATAGACCACGCTGACCCTGGCCCCGGGGAAGGGCTGCCAGGGAAATGCTCCCATCAAACCCTGGCTGCCTTGCCCATCAATCCCAGCTCAGCTCGCCCCAGGGACAGACTGGTGCAAAGGCCCCCACCCCTGTGCTTCCCAGCAGCATCATGCAGGAGGTGGGCTGAGCTGGCTGGGAAGCAAACCCTTCCCCAGGTGGGACTCCTGGGCAGAGGGTGCTTTAGGCACAATCAGTGAAACAAGTTGCCTCATTCTCAGCCCAAGCCCCTATGGCAAAGGGCTCCTGAGATTAGTGTCTAACCAATGGCGCTTTGGTCATTTTTTCAGAGTTCCAGGGTCAGGCTCCACGCCAGCCACGCTCGCCAGGCGCGGGCTCCTCAGGGGACCTGGCCAGGTCACACACGCAAAGGGACAAGGGCCACAGACTCACGTGCTTGCTTCTTCAGCTCCTCATCCTCCCCGTCTGTGAAGATGAAGGTCTGAAAAAGAAGATGAGGGACCTCTGAGGGCCAAGGAGCCGAAGCCACATGGCTCTTGATGTGACACGACACCCCTGGGCAGCACTGGGGACTAGTCCCTCCGAGATGCTGGCGGTGATTTCTTCCCCCTCGCCAAAACCCAAAGCGGTACCAGAGCGCCAGGCATCCTGCAACACACTCAGCTTCAGACCAAGAAGGGTGCCAAGCCATCCCGGCTGGACACGGCACGCAACGCTGTGCCTCACCGGGGTGCAACCAGCCCCTCCCAACACCCACACTGAGCACCATCCTCTCGCCTTTCCCACGGGGCCACAGCAGGCAGGGAGACCCTGAGCGGTTAAGGGCCATTCCCCAGCACGAGGCAGGTGCACGGAGAGGTGACAGGGAGCGGGTTCAGAGCGTGGCTCGATCCGAGCGGGGACTTCAGACTTTAGCCGGCATGGCCAGCACGCGTGGCCGGGGATGCCAAAGCAGCCGCCCGGCAGCTCTCCCTGCCCGGGCAGGTGTGTTTGCCCGCGGTGCTGGCTGCCAACCGCGTCCCCTCCTGTGTCAACAGCACCTGGCTGTGCCCAGCCACTTGCACAACACCCCCACAGCTCCTCTCTGCTCCCTGTCCCCCCGCAGCGTGGCCGAGCCGGTGCCGGTGGGTGCCTCTCGGCAGCCCTGAGCAGGGGACGGTCCCTTGCTGCCCACCCCAGCACGGCACCCTGCCTCCTCCCCGGGCACCCGCGATGCCACCCGGCTGCACTCCATGGACACAGCTAATTCCTGGCATGTGCTGCTTGGGAAGGAATATTTGGGGGTGGAGGGGGCTGCTGTTGGCCTGGGATTTTGGGGAAGGGCGAGAAGCAGGAGAGAGCAGGGGGTGGGAAAGGCATGGCCATCAATCAGCGGGCAGCAAACAAAGCTGGAGGAGAGAAACCACAACCAGCTGCC
The DNA here is from genome assembly GCA_035590275.1 of Ibycter americanus. Taxonomy (NCBI): domain Eukaryota; kingdom Metazoa; phylum Chordata; class Aves; order Falconiformes; family Falconidae; genus Ibycter; species Ibycter americanus. Next base: position 29,618,385 of record JAVJGI010000050.1, read on the forward strand.
AAGCGCTATTAAAAACCAGACGTGCACAAAAGGGCAAAGGAAGAAAGACAAAAGGGCTGGAGAGGCGGGGGGGGTGAAGACAGGAGGCAGCAGAGGGGGGACGATGGAGCCTGAGCGCTGGGGATGATGAATTACAAGTGAGCTGGAAATTGGGTGCCACCCCACAGCCGGCCAGCCCCGGGAACGCGCTCGGGTTTTGTGGTTTGTTTGAGGAGGTGGGTACAATAGGGGGGTTGACTTTACTCAGCAGAGGAGAGTTAAGCGGGCAGCAGCGGTCATTAGCATACAGCTGCGCTGGTTAACCCGGCCGGCCCGTGTTTGCTCCGTGTTTGCTCCATCCCAAGCGGGGAGGCTGGTGGGGAGAGCCCAGATCTGCGGGAAGGCTGAATGGGAGGGGAGGAGGGCGCGTTCCTGGGGACAGGGCTACAAGTGACCTTTGGGGCTTGAAAAGGAGAAAAGAGAAGAAAAAAAAGATGGAGGAGGTGGGAAGGCAAGTTCTCACAAATGCACAGCCTGCCGTGCAGCCCAGCTTTTGGGGAGCGACAGAGGTGAGCCCCTGGAGGAGTCAGGAACGCCTTGAGTAAAGGGTTAGGGGATGGGGGACCTGCTGATGAGGAGGGGACAGGGACCTTAGCCCATCAGCTGCAGGGCCAAGGATGCCCGTGGTCATCGTTGTGGCCCCAGGGACACCTCGCTGCTGGGGTGGGACCAGGTCGGTGCTGTGTGTGGAGGAGGAAGATGGCACCCCCAACCGACGCGGGGTCCAGCCAGCAGCTCGCTGCTGGTCCCCATTTCCCCAGGTGCTCAGGTAGGTGTTGTGGTACAGCTGAACCAGGGCAGCAGGACACCATCCAAGGATGCCCAAGACAACCCCATCACAAGTCCCTTCTCATCCACCCCAAGACACACGATGCCCCAGCACGTCCCCCCAGGCTCCAGCCCTGCCGGAGCTGGGGACACAGCCTCTGCACAGGCGAGACAGAAAATGTTTGCTTGATTAGCTCAGAAACGCCGTCCAGCAACTGCCTTCAGCGGCTCCAAAAATAACCCCGCAACTAATCCTCCGGCACAGCTGCTATAAATAGACCACAGGGACAATTGTTTATTACTCGCCCGCACCAAAAGGCTTCATCCTAACGAGGCATCTTCCCCCCAGCCTCTCCCCACATACTTCCCTGTAATTTTCCCGGTGCAGGTGGACCAGGTGGACCAGGTGGCACCTTGGTGACCAAGACAGGGGCACACAGCCCTGCAAGTCACCTGATAGGGGCCACCAGGGGCCCACAGGTTCACCATCTCTCTCCCAGCTCTACTACGACAAAAAAAATTAAAGTCTTTATTTTTTAATCAATTCATCTGCATTTCTTGGAAGGGAGCTGCACCCTTCCTGCATGTTCCTCTCCTGCAGGGGAGAGGAACAGAGGTACCAGCCAAGCCTGGGAGGAGGTACAGGCCAGGGAAGGAGGGGGACAAGAAAACACTGTGTCCGTGTGACAAGGAAAACCCACAGATCAGCCTTCAGCATCCCCAGCGTGGGGCACTGGCCATCAGGGCAGCACCCAGGTTACAGCTGTGCAAGAGGGATGGGGCCCTGCAGCCAACATCCCTAAGCTGTCACCTACCAAGCCACCATCTCCAGACCCACCAGCAGTGGGGACAGCCCCTCCCCAGCTTCTCCCAGGCAGAAAGCACCCAAATCCCTTACAGCCTCCTCTCTCCACCTCTCCCCCACTTGGCCCCCATGCCAGCCGTGGCACCGAGGGGTGCCAGGACCTCTTGGCCACCCCTGCAGTAACTTTTCCTGCGGGGTGCAGGAGAGGAAGGGCCCGCTGCCCCCCCCAGCCCCTGCAGGAAACCTCATTGTTCTCAAAACTGCAGCTTCAAGAAACACAGGATGCCAAATCCCTCCCGAACAATAGCTGCCACCGCTCCACACAGCCCCGCACAATGCGCGGCCTCCACATGCAGGGACCCAGAGGCACCCAGGGTCCCTACAGCCGGAATGGGGTCAGCCCCCCCAGCTGCCTGCAAGGAGCCAGCCAGCCGCCGGCAGCCCCCCACCTCCTCCTCGCCCTAGGGCTGGGCCCATTTCTTTTTTTTTTTTTTTTCTTATTTTGTTTTCTGCCCTCCCCTTCATTTCTCCTTTTGCGGTGACTCATTTCCCCCTCCACTGACGGAGCTCGTGGGGTGCTCGTGCTCGTGGCTGGGTGCTGCACAAGGCGTCCCACCAGCCGGGGCCACCCTGGGGTCACCCTGCTGCGGCCACCCTGCCTGGCCCAGCCAGCTTCCCGGGGTGACACATGCTCAGCAGACCCCACCACCATCCCCACCTTCGCCCACCAAAAAGGGAAACCCCAGCCAGGCAGGCACCCCCCTGGCCCCACAGTGCACAAATCCTGCCCCCATGTCAAGTCTTGCTTCCTGATGTCAGGAGAGGATGGAGCACCCCGGCACCCACCTAGCAGCACCCAGCGGGTGCTGCACCCCCTTCCACCCCAAGGACAAGAGGGAAGCAGCCACCTTGGTTGGGTGCAGGGGGGAAGGAGGCAGCAAAGAGGTGCTGGGGAGCTGGGGGCTGGGCCTCCAGCTGTGCAAAGGGCTTCAGGGGGAGGCAAGGTGCTGCCTCAGCACCACTTTGTGTCCCCTGCAACAGTTTTTCCTCCAGCTGTGGAAACTGGAGGAGGGAAAATCCCCAGCCCGCTTCAACAGGTTGGGAGCAGAGCGATGGCAGCGTCCCTGCAATGGCAGCGTCCCTGCAATGGCAGTACCCACACAGCAGTGGCTCTCCCCAAGCTGGGGGTGGGGGTACATGTGTGTGTGTGTCTGTGCTGAGACCTGCAGAGGCGGGGAAGGGGCTTGCAAGGCCGCAGGCCCTTCCTCCCCCCCCCCTACCCCCCCAATTCCTTTCGGCAAGAGGAAGAATCCTCCACTGTAATTTTAAATGCTATAATTTTTTAATAACCTCCTCGCAAACAATGAGCTCATTGTGCAGCGAGGGTTCCCCCCCCTCCCGCCTGGCGCTCCACGCGCGCTGCTCACCACTCCGTGGCTTTTATGGACCAGGACAGTGACACCACTGGGGGCAGGCAATTAAGGGGTGCCCCCCCCAAAAACAAACCCCACAGGCTGCCCAGAGGGCAGCAGGAAGGGACCTTCACACATGAGTGGAGTTCAGCGGTGCTCAGCAGGCCCTGGTGCACAGCCCAGGGCCGGGGGGAGCTGGCTGCACTGTGGGGCTGGTTTGGGATGAGCAGCCCCCCCAGTTCCAGCTGCTCCGGTGGGAGCCCAGGTGGGACACGCATGCTGGCACACTCCATCACAGCCACCCTGGGGCTGGGGACCCTGGCCAAGGTGCTAGAGAAATCTGGGAGCCACCATCACCGGAGCGTGCTCTCCAGAAGGCAAACATATTCCCTCTGCCCTCAGAGCAGGAATTTTTCAAAGCCTGCAATTACCGCGCCGAGCTGGAAGAAGCCAGCGCATCCCAGCCCAGCATCCCAGCCCAGCCCAGGCCCCCGTGCCCAGCCGCCCCCGGGGTGCCCCGGCACAGGGGATGTTTCTTATGCAACTCTGCCACTGCGAACCACCCGACTCAGCAGGAAAGCAGTGGGTTTGGACTTGCTCCTGTCCGGGATTTCTGCCTAATGGCCCTTTTGGGGGGGGGGGGGGGGGGGGGGGGGGG
>JAVJGI010000050.1:29625220-29639861 GCA_035590275.1 Ibycter americanus
CCGGCCCCGCTCACCCCCGGCCCGGCCCGGCCTCCCTCCCTCCCGTCCAGGCCTGGGGAGGGGGGGGGGCGTGGGCAGGGTGCTGGGTTGGGTAACGCGGGTCCCTGCCGCCCCCGGCACCCCGGGAGCATCCCTCCCGGCTCCGGCCGCAGCAACGGGCTCGTTCCCCTCCCGCTCATCCCGAGCCGTCATTTCCCAGAGCCCTGCACCGAGGTTTTCTCCCAGCCGTGTCCCAGAGGTTGCCAGGAAAGCTGACCAGCCTGACCAAACTCCAGGCACTTTCCCATCGGTCTCTTCCCAGGCCAAGTGTGATTCAAAAAACCCAACCAAAACTCCCAAAAAACCACAGCCCTTCTCTCGCTTCCACCAGGCTCCAGTTTGGTTGGTAACGCTGGGAGCGGGGCGCTGGGGGGTCTGTTCCCATCCCTGCTCTGGGACACCCGGAGATGCTCCCAGACCTGGCTAACCCCGGCGCAGCGCCGTGCTTCGGACTGATGGGCAGCCCCAAGGTGCGGGGCTGTCTAAAAATAAATGCTTCCCAGATGCCAAGCAAGCCCCCCCAAGTGATCGCCAACCATGATAACGATGTCTGGTCCCTGGGGCCTCTTCCCCCCTTCACGATCCGTCTCTGGAGGCACAGAGCTCTTGGGGTTTTCTCTCCCAGCTTGTGCACGGCTACAGGGAGGTGGGTTGGGGTTTGGGCCTGGGCTGCAATGTAATGCCATAATCAGGGGCTGCTGCATTTTTGGGCAGGGACCTTGTCCAACTTGCATTTTTCCTGCTGTCACGTGCTCCATTCATCTCTGGCACTGGATAAACAATACCGTAATACCAGGCAGGATGGAGCAGGGAAGCTGCTTCCTCAGGCAAGTCCCAGCATTTGCCTTCTCCTGGTTTTAGGCCATACATTCCCTCGGTCAGCCCTTGAACCATGGCTCCAGGCTAGAAATGCTCGGGGAGGCTGTGGGGTTTGGTTTTGCAAGGCGCTGCCCACGTCTGGGGAGAGACCTGTGCTGCCAAAGAAGCCTCCCATAATAAAAGAAAAAAAAAAAACAGTTAGAGCGTACAAACACAGGAACCGAATCCCACACTCCCCGCTTCCCGCTATTGCTGCAGAGCCCAGCCTTCCAGCCTCAATTTGCTTCTTTTTTTCAGGCGCCCTTTGTCTCCAACCCGATGGCACAGCAACCGCGGCTCAAGAGGCAGCTGAAAAGCCCGATCGGCAAAACGCTGAATGAAGAAAGAGCCCCTTTCTCCAGGAGCCAAAAGGGGAGGAAAGGCACTTTTCCCCCGACCAGCTGCTCTCCCACTCCCGCAGCCCGAGAGCTGGCTGAGGACACGCGCCGTGGCCAGATGTTGGGGTCCGGGCTGGCACCGAGGGGCAAGTGACAATACGGGCTCTGTGTGCTGCCGGCCCCCGAGCGATGCAGTGGGGTCTGCTGAGCTGCCGAGCTGCTGCCAGTGCCGGCACAAGGGCTCTCCCGGCCCCCCCAGTGCTGCCCGTAACCCCCATCCCAGGGCTGGCACTCGGCTCAGCCTGGCTGCCCAGGGTCAGCAAGCCGCAGCAGCAAGGGGAAGCTGTTCTTTCAGCAGCATTGTCCTGCTAGAGTGAGACTCCCCCGGGATTGTCCGGCTGCTGGCTACGTCCCCACAGGCTTCCTCTCCAGGCGCCTGGCCTCCTGGCTCGGGCCTCGCCTGCCACGTGGATGTCCCCAGTGAGGCACTGCCCCCCTTGGGGTAACAGTGATGGGGTAAGCAGTTGCCCTGCTTACCCCTCGGCGGGCACAGGATGGTACCCAAGGGGCAGGGAGCAGGAGGCTGCCATGGGGAGGATGCTCTCAGGAACACCCTGTGCCCGGTTTTGTTGGCATTCAGCCACTCTTCTGTGTACAAAGAGCCTGGCCCTAACTGAGGTGGCCCCATCACCAAACAAATGTGGGTGCCCCATAAGTACAAGGGCTAGGGGAGAGGGATGGTGTCACAGCTGCTCTGCAGGAGGGATGCCGGGGCTGGACCAGGAGGGGCACCTCCCTCCCCCAGAAAGGATCCCATTTTGGATATGTCCCATAACTCACCCCACTGGCATGTCTCAGGGTGAGCCCAGCTGTGGCTGTGGGGTGGTGGTGTGCTCCCTGCTCTGCCCGGCTCTGCAGGGATGGGTCCGAGCCAGAACCCGCTGCCCAAGTCCCCCGAATCTCAGGGGTATGCTCTTTGCAGAGGAACCCCACCAGCTCATTCCCACTGCAAATTAACCTCATCAAAACCCCATACTGGTTTTCCACTGGAGCTGGCTGGATTTAGCCGCACACCGATCCAGGGCTGAGGCTGCATGTGGGGCATCTCCCTTTCAGCCTTACCATGGTATTAGGTTGGTTTAAATTGGTTTAAACCCTCCGCATCACCCCCGCTCGCAGCCTGACCCCGGCGCTCAACAGGTGGTCCCTAAGAGGCTCCCAGGTTCTCAGGATGGCTAAAAATGGTTAATAAATTCCCAGTAATGAAGTGTTCAGGTCATCCGAGAGAAACGCCGCGCTCGGGGCTGCAAAGCTGCATTGTCCGCCTGGAATGATTTACGCGCTTCGTCGGACAGGGGTTAAAAGCTCTGTCAGGCGTCGACTTCCCCGCCACGGAGTTGTGGTGGGTATTTAACGGGGTTCGGCCCGACGGGCGGCCGGGTGGCTGCTGCTCCGACCGAGCGGCCGAGATGTGCGAGAGAGATGTTGGAGGAGGGCGGCCCGGGAGCCAGATCCTGCCCGCGGTCCCCCTCTCACCCCCCGCTTTTTCTTTCTGGGATTTTCTGAGAGCACAAAAGAGACTTTGCATCAATTACTGGTAGGAAAACGGCAGCGCCCCGCGGCAGACTTCTGTGCTCCCCAGCCCGGGTTTGGTTAACTTCCCATTGTCTGATGGGCTCTGCTATTCAGGGCCAGCACGAGGGCTCATTTTTTTCATCTACTGGGTTTTTTTAACCACCCTGGTTACACGAAACCTTCCTGCCCTCGTAGCAGAGGGTCTGGCAGTGCCGTTGGGGTGGCTACAGAGAGTGAAGCGCGCTGGTGCCTCTCTGCCCAGCACCCAAAGCTCCTGCAGCCGGTGCTTGTGATGCATCTCCTGATGCTGGACTGTCCCTGTCCCCATCGTCCCCCGACGTGCTCCAGCTCTGGCATTGCTCTGCGCCGGGACCTGCTGCAAACCCCATCCACCCTCCGTGGCCTCAGACCCTGCATCGTTTTCCCCCTCCACCTCGGGGGACTGCAGGTCCCCTCGGCAGGGCAGGGGGGACATGATGCGATCCGTGCAGGGCACTCTGAGATCCCACGGGGCCAGGGGGCTATACAAATGCAAAACATTATTATTTTCTCGGGGCTGAAGCAGAGGCCTGAGAAAGGTTGAGTGAGAGAGGCAGCGAGCAGGGAACAGCGGGGGATTTAGCTCCTGAAAAGGAGCCGGGGAAAAAAGCGGGCGAAGAGCTTCATTGTGCACTGGGCAGAGGGGGTCACGAGCAAGTTAAACTGGTTAATGTATTGGAGCAGCTTCCTCCGAGCTGCTGGGAGCAAGCAAAGCCCTGCAACAAAAGGCCGAGGGAGCATTCTTGTGGGGAAAGTGGGCTCTCTTTAAAAGGATTTGATTTCTTTTCTGTCACTTGAATGGAATTTGGTGGTGACTCCTCCAGGTCTAAGAATCTGGGGCTTTGGCGGTGGCAGTGGCGGGAGGGGATGGTCCCCGTCCCCCCTCCCTGCTCCCGCATTCTTCTCCATCTCCAAGCCCACTGCCCCCAGATTACAGCCCCCGGTGTTGCGGGGGGAGAGGGGCTGGGGGAACACAAGCGGCCCCATAGACGCTCTGATCCTGAAAGAAAGCGAGGGGCACAGGGCCGTCCCTGCCCAGCCTGGTTTCTCATGCTCCCTATTCAGCCCAGGGGAGGGGAGGTAGATGCGGGGAGAGGGGAGACTGGTGGGGCGGCTGCCGCTGATTTAATGCCTCTCTCGGGGCTTCTCTCTTGAGGTGGATCTCAGGGGAGGTTTGGCAGTGTGAGCTATGTGAGGGGCGCTTTCCTCTCCTTCCTTTGGAGTGTGAATTTTTAACGTTAAAACCGTGGAATGAAGGTAAAAACAGGAGGGAAAGGGAACCTGAACTAGTGAAACCAGCTGGATCCAACCCCACTTTCCTGCAGTCTGTGCATCTCTCTCCTCCCAACAGCAGCTCCTGGGGCAGCTGAGGACTGTCCACACAGACCTGGGTCTCCCACCCCGAAATCCCTGAGCTGGTGGGCAGAGGCACCCCCTTTTCATGGGTATACCCACAGGGCCATGGCAGAGGGGACCCTGCTGCCCACCAGGGGTGCTGGGCTGGATGCTGGCCAGGGATGCTGGGCTGGATGCAGCCTGTCTCTGGCTGCAGGTGTCTCGTTTGATATTCACCCTGATAGCAAACCAGGGAGGTTTAGACCTGTCCTGGGCTGGAGCCTTGCTGCCGCACACTGCTCAGATTTAACTGGAAATGTGGGTTTGGGGTGTGTGTGTGTAAAAAAAGTAATGAATTAAGCAAAGTTTAAGTGACTGGTGGCACTGCATGAGCTATTGCAGAGCCTTCAGCAGTATTCAGCTGGGTGGACAGACAGACAGAGGTGAGTGGGGCAGCAGGCTCCCACTGACTGTGCCCAGCTCACTGTGCCTCAGTTTCCCAAGAGCTGACATGCCTCCGGCAGAGATCCCATGGTCCCTGTTCCCTGGGCGGCTGCCTGTGTGGGAGATTCCCTTATGGGCTGTCCACAGAGCCCGTACGTGTCCGCCTGTACAGCAGGGCCAGAGCACGAGCTGAGATCATGGTTTGCTGCAGATGATGGCCAGCCTGTCCCAAGCTCTTTCAGAGGTGGGGTCAGAGGAGCTTGCAGCTCCTGGCCTTCAATTTCTGGCCTCTCTCATTCTTTCTGGCCCCAAGTTTTTTCACATTCCTGTCCTGAGTGACAGCCTCTTCCCACTGCCTTTCTGAAGATGAGCCAGAAGTTGATGTCAGGGAAAGCATTTAGAGATTACCCCAAGGAGGCGGCAGGAATCAAGTCTCGTACTGGGCTGGACTGGACTGGAGGAGGGCCCGGTGCACCCAGTGTCCAGTCTCCAGCAACAGCAGAACAGAAGTATACAGAACAGCAAATACAGGCAGGCTGCTCCCAGACCCCAGCCCAAGCAAGCCCCGCACTGCGCTCAGCAGCCACTGCAGCGGGTCCTGTGTGAAGGGAGCAGAGAGAAGAACCGAGCGAGCCGGCCACTCTTTTCCTGCCCATAGCTACCTACAGCTCCAGGTCTCCAAAGCCTCCCGGGAAAAGGGAGCCAGCGAGAGGATTGAGGACACATTTGAGCTCCCTGCCTGGACCTGAACATCTCAGTGCCCGCAGCTCACCCTGGAGCAGCAGCAGCTCCCACAGCCACCTGCACGCACCCTCTGCATCCCACCCAGCTCAGATCCGTGTGCCACCCCAGCCCCGACGCGCCCCTGCCAAGGCTATTGCCAAGTGCTGGCTGCCCCAGGGAACTTGGCTTCTCTCTCAGCCCCTACAGCTTCTTGGCTTCTTCCTTGGCCATGGGGTGTCCTGATGAATCAAAGGTAGATCAGTGAGTCAATATTCCCCCACCTGGTCTTGGTGGTCTCCAAAAGCCCCTTCCCCACCGCACCCCTGGGAAATCGCTCGCTCACTTCCCATTCCCTTTGCAAAAGGGATTAAAAGCAACAGTTCATTTTTCATGTGATGTTAGTTTAAATAGGAATTTCGCTGCTCTGGCTTCGCCTGGTTTCCGGGAGCCAAAGCCGAGAGAGGGTGGTATTAGTGCTGTGCGAGGCAGGGAGGAGGGGGAGGGAGGTGGGAGTTGAAAGGGGGAAAGGCGGGCGGGGGGGACATGCGGGGGTGAAGACGGGATTAAAACATCCCATTAGAATTTCTGTTTTTGGAAAGCTCACAAAAATGTTGACATGTAGCATGACTAACATAGTGCAAATGTCAGCCTAGCTCTGCGAATGGGGGCCCTCGCTCTCCTCCCAACACGCTGGCCCCCTTTTAAGGCAAAAATATACAATGAGCTGCACAATGGCCGAATTCCAGAGAGCAGCGCTAATTGTTCCTTGCTCAAGTCGGGCTAATTGCTTCGCTGAAACCATTCGTGCCTGGCCTGGATCCCACGTGTTTTTACCATTTAATTAGGAGAGAAAATCTGGGGCAAGGAAATGGGATGAGATAAAGGCAGGGAGAGATGGAGGACAGGTTGGGTGCCTTAACCTGGAGAGGAGACACGCTATGTACGCTCCGGCAAGTGAGTCGGCAGGGAACAGCCCTTGCTCCACGCCAGCCTCTGGCGGGATTGAAGCTGCAGAGGCACCAGGGATAGGAGTGGGAGAGTGGGACTGCTCTTGAGGCTGATGAGACCTGTGAGATGGAGGAACGCAGCCAGCAGCAAATGTTTACAAGAAACACCTTCGTCCAGCTGCTCAGTGACTGCTCCAAGGCTCATGGACAAAACAAGGGGGTGTGTGGCTTCTTCACTGGGTACCGTAATTAGAAGGCCTGTCCGTTTGCAGACCACGTGCAAAGCTTGAGCAGGACTCAGGGAGGGAAACAATAGATGGGGAGGAAATGCCTTTTGATGGCTGCTTATTGTCTTCCACCTTCTGGGGGAATCGGAAGTTTAACTATAGTCTTCCTCTTTCAGGTATTCCTGAATGGCTTCATCCTTGGAGGATGCGCCTGGACCACAGCATCATCTGGTGCTGGGCTCTATTGTGCTGAGGAATGTGCATGTGGTTTTCCCCTTGAATAGCTCCTCTGAGACTGCAGCGACCCAGAAACACTGCAGGGCCCCAGCACGTTCCCTCTGGGGGAGAAGGGTTTACTTATGGCTGCGACTGTCTCCTCCAAGGTGCAGCACAGCATCTCTGCTGCCTCTCACCCCGCTGCTGTGCTGCAGGGGATGTTGCTCCCCATATTGTAAACAGGGGTGGGTGCACAGGGTGTAATGCCAGCGCTTCCTTCCCTTTCTCCCCATGCATCTTACTAAGCGCCACTTGCTCTGCAGCATCCTCTGGGAAGCCTTCATCCAGGCTGCACTGTTTCATAGGCAGAAAAAAACACTTAATAGATACAATCTGACACTGAAGTGCAGCATCTTCTGGGGTGGACCCAAATGGAGCTGATATGTGACTCCTGGAGGCATTTCGTCTCTCTGTGAATGTAAACAGCAGGGGATTCCTCCATTGCCCATCCACACATCTTCCTCTGGTGAGAGCAACCACCAAGAAGCCACCAGCCCTGCTTATTTGATTCACTGGTCTCATGCAAGTCTCTACCCTCCTTCACGCCCCCATGAGTGCTCCCCGAACTTTGGGTCACTGCAATGCAATTCACACTTGGCAAGCTCAGGGTACTCAGTGGCCTCCATGTCAGAACAGCTCTTGGGCTTATAAGCAATCCTCCTGGTGGGTTTGAGCACTCAGCATAATCATTTCAGATCAGTGTGAAAAGATTATAGCACAGTTCTAGGTGCAAATCTCAAAGTGAACCTGGCTCCAGCCTCCACTAGTGCTGCAGAACAGCCCCAGGAGCTCTGCTGATGGGCTGTCACACCCTGCGGGCAGAGGAGCTGCGACATCTGTGGCTGGAGGCATTTTCTGGAAGTGAGGGATGTGCTCGGACTCTGCATTCCTCCCAACCCAAGGCTCTTGGCTTTCAGGTCTCTTGAAAATAGGAAGCATTTTGCCAAATTGCAGATGAAGGAGGAATTAGCCACACAGAGCTCAGCCGTGAACAGATATGGAAACCGCTGGAAATGGGGAACCCAAACTTCAAACATTCCCCAGAAAATCTGCAATTCTCTGTCCCAGTATAACCAAGGGTGATCTCTTTGTGTTTCTATGAAAGCCCATAAAAGCACACCCACACCCTGAGGACAAGGATGTTAACAAACACTGGAATTTACAACAGCAATTTATTCAGAAGAAAAGGCTCCAGGTGAAAAGGACTGATACTTAAACAAGAGAGAAAGAATTTTTCCTAGATGCAAATGTAATACTTGTAAGTCAGTATTTGCTTTTGCAATATTGGCACACACAGAAACGGTTTTCCAACATGAATAGGTTTCAGCCCAGCTGCTTCAGGATCGTGTTGTTCAGAAGCATTCAGATCCACTTCTTAAACTTCATTAAAAATGTGTTTTTTTAAAGCCTTTGGGGAGCTAAGAGTCTTTTATGACAAGTCCTTCTAGCCATTGAAATCTACCAGCACCATGGGGTGGCCTCGTGGTAGCTAACCAAGAACAGATGATCCCTTTGGGAAGAGAATATTTGAAACCCCAAAACATAGACAAGTCAGAACAAATCCATGTGGCAGTAGGAAAGCTGAGAACATTTCTTCCCAGATCAGTCAGTCACAGACAAACTCTCAGATGATACTTAGTCTGGGACTAGCCCCCCCACCCCACGCATATTACCATTTCCCTCCATGTGCTGGAACCTCACACTAAGACGCTCAACGCTGGTCACTCATGTGACGTTTGGAGCAGTGCCCTTCCAGTTACTGTCAGAGCAGGGTGCCTGGGAAGCCCAGGTGACATCAGGACCTGCTGGCCAGGCACAGCCCATGTGTACTGCAAGCCAATGTCCCTGCCCCAGCCCCCTGTGCCTGTCCCACGCACAGTGGGGAAGTCCCCAGCCAAGGGATGCGGAAAGATGCTCCCAACACCCGGGGAGGCCAAGAGCCTTTCTTCAGACCTGGATTTTTTTACCCCAAAGAAGAAACATAGTCAAGATGCTGGGAAATTAATTTTTCTGTCTGTGAGGGGAGAAAATAACCCAGCCTCGCCACCGCACCAGCTGCTCTGGGAGCAGCTGCCCCAGCCTGCGAGGTGCCCTGGGACTCACGAAGGGCCTGTGTTGCCTGTTGTTCTGCTGTAACGAGATGAGCCAAGAAGTCAGCAGGTGTAAGATAGTCTGGGAAACCAAGGTGTAGCGGAGAACTGTGCAGTATTCCTCCATACCACCTGGGATAAACTTAGGTCAGCGATAATCATCAAAACCTGATAGCAAAAAATGAGGAAACTCCTTATTCCTGTTCCCCGTGGCTCAGAAAGGTTTGCGTCAGGAAGGGTGGAGGCGACGGGTTTTGTACTCTTGGAAGGGACTAGGCGTCCTCGACAAAGTGATTGCGCCTCTTGCTGCTGCAGAACAGCCTCTGTCCTTTGTCCCGTGAGGGTCCCCTTTGTCCCCCATTCCCTGACCTTGAAGGACCACATCTAAGGATGACAAGGGCACTTCTTTAGGGTTTATTTCAAGTGCTGCCCAATTAGAGAATTAACTGCAATCTCCATTTGGGAATAGCATCCTGGGTGTGGGTTGTCCACTCTGGTGGGGAAAAGACATTATTCAAGAATAGTTATCCTGGTTTTTACTCTCAGAATAACATGACTTTTATTCTGGAATAAGCTGGTTGTTGGCTGCTCCTCTGGAACAGGGTGCAGGGAGCGTGCCAAGCCCACGGAGGGGATGCAGCCACCTGCCCCGTAGGAAGTGGGACAGCAGCCAGGCAGCAGGGTTTGCACACACTGCTGGACAGGCACCCAGCAGCAACGGCATCCTCCACTACCGACCTGGGCTGGTTTCAAACTGGCAGCTGAGAGGGAAGAGGAAACCATATTATATCGTTATCGCTCACCTTGCTTCCCTTTCATAACAACCCCATCCCTTTGCAAAACAGAAAAACACACCAGGGCTTCGCGGGGGCTGCTGGAGCCCATGTGCTGAGCTGAGGGCAGCCAGGGCTGGAGCTTTCCTCTCCGAGGGCCGTGCACAGCCAAGCTGTCATTTCCCCAAACTGGGTCAAAAGCAAAAGAGAAAAGCTCAGGGAACAGCAAGACTTTGTATCCCAGCCTCTGCAGGGTGGGATGCTCTTGCCGACAGGTTTGCTCCAGGAGGCAGGACCATGCTCCTGCTGGTGCACTGTCCCCAGCCTGGAGACCCTGCGGTGCCACCTCATCACTTTTCACCAGTAGCATAAATGACCAAGCATACGAACCAGAAGCATGTGGGGAAAGAGAGACTAAGCTCCCGAGATGGTTGTCATCGTGCTCTCCCCTTGTGCTGCACGACAGTTTAAGCTCCTGACGTCTCAATCCCCGGGTGTAGCAGAGTGCCTGGCTGTCAGCGCTGCCCACCCTCATCCATTCATCTGGCTCCTACAGAGGCTCTCAGGAGCGACGGAGCCCGTTGCTCTGTTTTTCACATCGAGAAAATTCATGAGCTGGTTTCACATTTGTTTTTCTTTCAAACTTGAGGCTTTGCAGATATTAAAATATAATCCAGGAAGAATTTGCTTTGTGAGGGAAGAGTGTGGGATCACGGAGGGAAGAGGGGTCAGTGGGGGAGCGCAGGGAGGTGGGGGTGGCAAAGAGATTTTCATTTCCCCTCTGTGTCCCATTAGGATTGAAGTTTTTACCTCTCTGCAAACAATAGTGGCCAGTACGGGACCGGTTAGAGGCTTTGGGAGGCTTCAGGCTCCCCTGAGCTGGGAATTTCTGTTTGCAGCAGAAATTTTAGACATTGCCCATGGCGAGGGCAGAAGAAAAGCTCTTTGCAGGTGGTAAGAACTGGAGAAGATGGCTGAGACCATGGAGAAATGAGTAGGAAGGAGAGAAGAAAACATCTCTCCTAGTACCGAGTTGTTGCTCTGCATTAAAAAAAAAAAAAAAAAAAAGCAAACAAATATAATTTGTGTTATAGGTAAACAGAGGAACTGGCCAGGCAGGACAGGAAGGCAGGGCTCCGTCAGAGCCCCGCGCCGCACAGGGAGATAAACAAGAATCCTAGAAATGTGGAGAGAGGCTTAAGGTGATTGCTCACCGCGTGAGGAAATATGGGGCAAAAGCCAGATATCAGAGAGAGGAAGCTGGAAAAGGGCAGGCTGATAGGAGCAATGAGGTCAGCGCTGCAAAAATAGCGCGGGAAGGCTTCCTGCAGGCAGTGAGCCGGCCAAGCGCACGAGCCCCGCAGCTCCTCCTGCCTTACTTGCACAGGTGGCAAGGGTTTACGAGCCTGATATTGGGTTAAAATTGCTCAGTGGTGGTGAGTTCAGCCCATCGAAGGCTCCTAAGCTGCAAATCCCACATCACAGCATCTGCAGCTGAGTTTTGGTTCCAAGAGAGTACTTCCAGACTGACAGAGCTCCATTGGCAAAGTCCCGTTGAGTTGCCCTAACTGAGGTCATCACCCAAAAAACATGAGGAATGAGCGGCTGCATCCACTCGAAACAGCCATTTTTCTGGAATGAGTATAAAACTGGCCTCAGCTCACTGTCAGAGCGAGCACAAGACAGACAGACAGACTGCCCTCCTGGCTTGGGTCTGATCTCCAGCTCCGTTGCGTGGTGAGCTCATCTCTCCTAGACTGCAAGGCACACTGCTGGGAGAGCAGCCAACTGACCTGTGGCCCTGCAAGCACTGGCAGCACGGTTTGTTTGGGTTCCTGATATGCCAGGGGTCTTGAGGCTTATTTTGAGTTCATCTCAGTTTGGCAGTTTTGATGGATTCTGCCTTTCTGGTCTGGTCACAAGCAGTTGGATGTTCATACCGATCTTGCTCTAGGACAAACAGCATCCATAAATCTCTGACTGAAGCCAAGAGAGTCTTGTCTTTCATTGCTCTGTGCTGTTCCCTCAGTCCTTTGAACCCCCAGTGCCCTTACAAGCATGGAAGTCTTAATCGATGTCCCATCAAAAGGAGCAGAATAAATCTCATTATCTTGTGAGACAAGGTCACACTCCCTGTGTGGCCCTCTGGCAACAGATGTGGCTGCTCCTTGGGTTGTCTTCTCTTTGCAGGAAGTCTTCCATCAACTCTTGCACTGTATGAACCCCTATATGTCTCCAAAACGCAGTTTCAGCAGTTGTCCGTGCTGTGGCTTGTTCAGTGGGTCACTGCTCAAGGCAGAGGACTTGCCATTATGGTCCACCCTAGCAATCCATGAGACAATATTGCATGCTTCCAGCCTTGCCCCCAGCATCTCACTAGGGGATCTCCCATTAGGATCCTATGCAGTATTGAGTAATTTCTCTCATTTCTTTGAAATATGACTGTTTTTTTCCGTTACGTATAGAGCAAGGGATCTCTTTCAGGGTGAGGCCACGCATTACAGTCCCTTGTGCTCAGTTGAATTGGTTTCTCAAGCTCATTTGTCTTCTGCTCCTGCTGCTCTGCCTCCTCTCACGTTCCCAGTGATTTGGTAAAAGATCGCACCGAAGCCTGACATAAACTGGCTCTAACATCAACGAGTCTGGGTCAGACCTTGAGCCTGAACTCACAGAAAAGCCCGCTTCCCTGCCCCATTGCCCTGGCCCAGGCATGGACCTGCTGCTGGGGCCGATGGCCCTGGGGTGCCAGGGGCAAGGGCAGCCATGCTGACACACACAAGTGTTTTTAGCCCATTTTCTTCTCCACCCTCAGGCAGGGAAGAGGACGGGGACATTCTGTGGCTGCTTGAAGAGGATGCACAGCTGATAGTGACTGCATTTGTGACAGTGTTTATTTGCATTTCCAGCAAGCCTTTGATAAAGCGTGGCTCCTGCCTGCGCTGCCCAAGTTCTAGGGACCATGGGAATGCTGGGAGGACCATCTGCCCATCTGGGAGAGGACGCAGGAGAGCCAGTGACCAGCCCACTGGCCCAGCGGCACATTCAGCTGGACACACATCCCCTTCAAGGGACAAAGGGGCTCGTTGAGAAGAAGAAACCATATGTGGCCTACAGGAAGGAGGGGGCTGAAGAGGACTTGACTTCACCAGCAGCAGGGAGGGAAGATAAGGATGGAAAATCAGATTGTTTCCAGCTCACGTCCGGGCATTCCGTGGGGAAGAGGCTATTGGATCCATGTGTGGTGTGAAGGGCCCAGAAGCTGGGGGGATTTGGGAGAGCCTCCAGGGGACCTTGTGAAGCCTCTTTGTCCCCAGGAAGGTGATGTCTCTTGCCACAATGGCAGTGGCACAAGGAGGATCTGAGTGTGGCAGAGTGAAGCCAACCCCACCACCCCCCACTGCCCTCCAGGCTCTGCTGGATCTCACCACGGTTGCCCTTCTTAGAGCCTGGAAAGGATTTTATGGGGAGCAACAAAGTACCTCATCCCATACAAAATACCATACAGGGCAGCTGGAGAGACACGCTTTCCCCTTCTCCTTGGGCACCCTCCAGCCACGTCTGCTTACAAGGCCACCAGCAGCAAGGAGCTGCTGGGCAGAGGCATCTGCTCACCCTCCCCGAGAACAGGGGACCCTTTTCTGCCTGTCACCCTATAACCATGACCCAGTTTCACTGAGGCATTACTCAGCCCTGGGCTTTTTCCTTTTTGTCTCCTCTCTCGCCATTCCCCTCCCTGCCCTCCAGCACCAGCATTTGATATTTACTTTCAGGCTGGGAGGGACAGAAGAGGCTTTTCCTTGCGTTGCCCTCACATTGTTTTTTGCTGGTATTTGGGAACAAGTGTGACATTCAGGGGAGCTGGAGCGGACAAAGCCTGCCTGGAGGTAATCATACCGCAGGCAGGCGTATCGGGTATCCGTGGATGCAGGGCATCCAAGAGCTTTTGACTGCGTCTTTTTTAGGAAGAGCTTTCTCAGCCTCGGTATCTCTCAGATTAGGTTTTGTCCCCAGGGGAACCTGTTGTGCCTCCATTGTGGCGCAGCTGTGGGAACCCGCGGCACGGCTCGGCACCGGAGTGGTAGGACAAAGCCGAAAGGCACCGGTGCTCCTGACCTATCCAATGGGCGGCTCGTCCTGCGGTCCAGAGGGACTGATCTCTAACTAGGAGGTTGTGTCGACATCTGCTTCCCGGCGCTTTCTCTTCTGTACTCAGATGTCCACAAAAGAGCAGGTATGGATGGAAGCCCTGTGCCCTTGGCAAACATCCCTGAGCCCATGCATGGAGATGGAAAGGGTGAGTCACATGCATACGCACGCACAACTGGGGAGTGGACGGTGACTAGTACACCACGTACACATCTGGGTCTGTGCCTTGGATGTGCGAGGAGGAGGCAACACAAGGAAACCATTTTTTCACCCCTGGCTCTGCGCTGGGGGAGCAGCAGCAACCTTAAAAACTCAGTGATGAGTGGGAAAATGCAGAGGAAAGCCCAGGGCTGTCTCTATTTCCTCCACGTGCCCTTTGGCATGGCCAGGCAGAGCTAGTCCTGGGTGCAAAGCACCTAGAGTCTCTTGCAAAACGTGGGAGACACTTGCTTGACTGTCTCTGACTGTCTTTTGCACTTAGGGATTTGCAGGGATGCTAAATGCTTCCCAGAGGTGTAAGAAGAGGTATTGGTCCTCAGTTTCTGCTGCAGCACAAGCTCGTGCTGCCAGGTGTCCCATCTGAGGATGTCCAGCCCTATCCAGCACAGACGAGCCTGGCTGCGGCATGACCCTGCCCGTCCCGGGATGGGATGACATCTAGAGCACTGACAAGTCCAAGGAGACTGCAGTGTCTCTTCTTCTCAAAGAAATCAACACTCGCCCCTCCCCAATCCCATTAAAACACCTGATTTAATACAGATACTAACTGCATTTAGTCCGTGTAAAGCCACTTCTGGCTCCTCTCTGCTGAGGAGCTGAGTAACCCTGGTG
>JAVJGI010000050.1:29639961-29650990 GCA_035590275.1 Ibycter americanus
TACAGATACTAACTGCATTTAGTCCGTGTAAAGCCACTTCTGGCTCCTCTCTGCTGAGGAGCTGAGTAACCCTGGTGAAGCCTCGCTGATATAAACCAGTCACTGACTGATCCCTTATCTCCAGCCTTCTCGTGCTGACTGATCGGTTCCTCCTTCTTCTCTCAGCTGAACCTCTGCTCTGGATCCATACAGACTTTTCATCACTTTTTAAATCCCGGCCCAATAAAACATTAAAGCACTTGAACATGAATGGGACTGTTTACTTGCTTAAATCTAAACATGGGATGTAGTTGGATCAAGACCTTTCCCTTCCTGCCCAGTGCTTCCTCCTTCAGTGTCCTGGCTGCTCTCCTCAGCATCGTCTGTGGTTTCTCTTTGCTACGGTGCAATGTCACGGAGAATTTGCAGTTTCCCACTTGTGACACGCTGGTTTTGCCTAAGGTGACAAATGACCTCCTCCCTTAGTGATAAACCAATTTACTCATCCCAGGCTGCATCTGCTGGTTCGTCACAGTCCGCCCTCAGAGCCGAGGCTTTCGGTTCTGCTCAGCATCTGCACTACAGCTGTTTGCCATTGACTTTCCCCTGTTGTCTTTAGCACCCAGCCACTGGCTTCCTATTGCACTTCAGCTCGTTGCGTTTCCTTTTGTTATTCTCAGTTCTCTAAACGGAGCTGGCTCCTGGCTCTGTCTTCTGGGAAGAGCAATCCTCTGCCAGACGGTGAGGCAGCCCTCAGCAGCTTGGTGTCATTGAGCATGTTGAATTTGGTGGGAAATCATTAGGATTTCTGGGGATGATGGGACAGGCAGGTGGGAGATGCTGCTAGTGTGGCTGCCAGCCAGAAGAGCTGGCTAGGAAGGGGATGTGACCTGCTGCCATGTCCCTGGATGGGGAGAAATGCTCTTGGATGGGTAGAAATGTCCATGCAGCAGCTGGGCAGTGCGGTGGCGAGGCCGGCACGAGGCTGGTCTCTCCCCGACGCCGCGTGGGGCTGGCTGCCCGCAGCCACCGAGCTGCTGCAGCATGCACGAGCGTGCAGCCCGTCGGACATGGCCCTGACCTGGGTGTCTGGGAGTAGGTCCAGGCTTATGTGAGCCGGGCTGGCTGCCGAACACACGCATCCTCCGTGCAAGGAAAAGATGTCTTAGCAGGGATACAAAGTGCATGATGGGCAGGTCCCTGGATGAAGCCACTTCCCTCCAGAACATCTGGAAAATTGCTCCCATCCTCTGGTAAACAGACTTCCAGAGGAAGATCTGTGCTAGTGTTGTCCTCCCTTCGGGACATAGTGGAGCCAAGGTAGGAAAATCCAGCGGGATGGGAGGATATAGGCTCTCCTAGAATAACTTACAGCTGTCCTGGAAGCTCAGAGACCTGGAGGGCTGAGGAGCATGTGGGCAAAGTCATGGATTTCATCAATTTTCTTTATTCTTGGCAAAGGGCCCAGGGAAGACACGGTTTCCGCAGGATGACAGGGATGATGGAGGTCCATCTGGAGTCCCTGTTGAGTTCAGCCTTTTCTTCCACCTCCATAGACCCAGAGGAGCTGCAGCACAGGGGAGTCTCTGGGTTAGGTTCAAGAGACAGCCTAGAGGAGCCAGCACAGCTGGTCCTCCTCCTCCTGAGCAGAGGAGGTCTCGGGAACCCTCGGTGATGTAGTATCTTTAAAAATAATTGCTGAACAGCCGGCATCACTGAGGATGGGTTATTGATTTAAGAAGCTGGTGAAAAGAGAAAAGAAGGGGTGTCATGGTATGAAGTCCTCCAAGGAAGGAGAAGGAGCCAAGAGAAGGACCCCAGGTCCTCAGCCCTGGAGCAGAAATTTGGAAGGGGCTATCTCAGGGCTCCCAGGGCTCCTGCTTCAGTGCAGAGACAAGTGGTAAGAAAGTGTTGCAGTGCTTGGAGAGCAAGGGGAGGGTTTGCTTAAATCTCTGGTAACAATAATTATGTCACAGCTGCTGAGAAGACAGCCCAGAGCTATTTTGTTGGAGATTGTAAGCCCAGATATGGGTAAATCAGGAAGCTCAACTCTCTTCAGAGGGGGATAAGCAAGGAGGTTGTTCTCCAGTGTAGATGGATGTGGAGCCCTGTGTTCCTTCCAGGCACCACAGACAGATGTCACACATGAAAGAAAACAAACCAGAGGCATGATTCATGGTATGTTGGATGTGATGCTGAGGTCCCCCTCCAGGACTGTGCTCCAGCCTTGTCCAGCAGCCCCAGGCAGGGAAACCTCCTGCGTCCTGGAAGAAGACTCCTCTTAGGAAACCAGGAACCTGCTAAGTTCAGCTCTGGTTACAGCCTTAAACCATCATGTCATAAATCTCTGCGGCATCCTTGGCAAGGGTGTTCTCCACCAAATGCCTTGCTCAGCAGCATGGCAAATGTGGCTGCTGGATTTGGGGGTGTATCTCTCTGCTTTGGGAAGGGCAGTCCCGAAGCAGCCCTCAGGGCATGCTCGGGTATTGGGAGCCCAGCATTGTGGCTCTGGGTAGGTGACAGAAGATGTGACTTTTCTAGCTTCCCCAAGGACTCTCCCAGCAGGAGCCCCCCAGCCCTTCCCAGCTGAGCCTCCCCAGGCAGCAGTGATGAGGCAGACAGCACCGGACATGTGGCTCTGAACGTGCCAAGCCTCCTTCCAGTGAGATGACGTGCCCAGGCAGGCTGGCCAAAGCCCGAGCAGTCTCTCCTCCCCGCACCAATGCCCACGCACTCAACGGCATGAGAGCCAGGAGTTCCCAGTGCCCGTCCCCTGGGACAGAAGTGAGCTGGTGTGGAGCATCACTAAAGATCGAGGTGCTGGGTGAAGGGGCCAGCACTGAGCTCTGGAGGGGTTTTATATTAAAAAAACCAGCTACAGGAGCCTGTTCAGACTGAGCAGTTTCAGAGCTCTCCCAGGCCCCTCTTTCCTGCCCCTCTCCCTCCACCTGTGCAGCTCAGCCCTCTCTCCTGTGAAATCTCCAAGTGACAAAAGGCTCTTTGGGGCTCAGCATCAGCCACAGCCCATTGCCCGCCTGCCTGGCCGCATGGATGGAGGACAGGACCATCTGCTCCAGGGCAAATGAACCCCATGGCCAGATGCTCTGCTTTGCTAAGGAGGCTGTAAAAGCCTTGGACCCGGTTCATGGGAACCGCTTTGCTCTCCCCCGCCTCCTCCTCCCACACGCATTAACCTCTTTACTGCCACTGATGTCTTTATGGCAACATCTGAGAGAGGAGAAGGCGGTGGGTGAGAAGGCACGGGGGTGGAGGGGCAGGATGCTGCGGAGGTGTGCTGGGAGCTTGCCTGACACGGTGGTGTGAAGTTTGCCATCCTTCCTCCCTGCTCTGGGAAGGTGGGGAATGAGAGTTCCTTGCCGGCAGGAGGCTGTGGGCAGCACGGGAGCGGGTGCGGAGGCACCGCAGGGGTGGGAGGAGGAGGTGGCAGGATTGGCACTTGCTTTGGAAGTGTCACTGCGGTGGTTTGCTCTCCATTGCAGCCGATTCCCACGAGCCGACTGAGCCCCATCCCCCAAAGCCTGTCCCAAGGTTTCCATGAACCCTCCTGATGGTCCCCATCCTTAGGGCAGTAACGAAGGCACACAGTGTTTGCGCTGGGTGCTTTGGCTGTGGTGGAGAGGACAGGAGGGACCATGGCTACCCACGGGTCTCGGTGACTGTGGTCCCCATCACAGCCCGTCCCTGCACCAGTCACCCCACAGCCAGCTGCTGGGAGGGGGAGACACACAGCCCAGCGTGGGGAGCTGGGTGCTGCAGTCCAGGGCTGGGTCTGACTGGCCGGTCACAGCTGATGTCCTGCCTTCACAGTGTTGCTAGCAATAGCACACATTTGCAATAGCACATGACATACATTTGCACCAAACAGAACAGTTTTAGGGGGGAGAGGGACCCAGAAGTCCTGCCTGGTAGTCCCCATCATGCTGCTAATTGGGAAGAAGCCACATAACATCTATATTGCCCCTATTCCTTCTAGTGACAGAAAGCAGGTATGGGTCCCACCTGGCAGGGTTCTCTAACACAGCAGCCCAGTTTTGGGCAGGGCTGACAAGCGTCTGGGCTGTGGGGATGTACCACCTGTGTACTGCTCAACGCTACAAAGCCCATGGCATAGCAGGTGGGCAACTGCTGATCTGGGCTGGATCCAACCCTCCTGCCTGGACAGGGAGGCTTCAACCTATTAACAGACAGAGGATGATGCAGCTTCTACTGCGGTGCTGCATCTGCCTCTCCCCTTGCTTCCCCACGTGTTTTCTGCCCCTCTAAATTAATTTCCAGTCACCCAGGCCACCAAGGGTTAATGCTGCCCTGCTCCGGTGGGCTGTCTTAGAGGGGGGGGGGGAGTTGGGGTGGTGGGAATTGGGGACATCACAGGTGGGATGCGAGCTTGCAAGGCATGGTGGCCTGCTGGAAAAGACCTTGACTATTGAACCCTGAAAAATCTCCTCCTTTCTACCAGAGCCTTCCTTGCCCTGGTTCCCACAGGGCTCCTCAGCCACCCCACACCTCCGGGAAGGTCACACGCCGCTGCTGTATCTCGCCCGGCGCGGTGGGAATCCGATTAACAACCGACCCCTGGCTCTGGGATTGGGCAACGATGGGCGAGAGAAGGGCCCCGCGCCCGGAGAAGAGCTTTCCCACACTCTGTCCCCCCTCGCCGGCAACGGCGGAGGAAATCGTCCATATCTAAATGTGTCCTGATAGCTGCGCTAATCTAGGGCTGAATGTGCAGCTCAGGGTGGGCTCACCGGCGGCATTAGTGCAACACATGGCCCGCGTTCAGCTCACACAAAGGGCCGTATTCTTCCTCGCCCCGCTCCGGCATGCTCGAGTGGAAAAACAGAGCGGTGCTGGGGGTGAGGGAAGAGGGGAGACCGTTGAGATGGAGCAGCTGGCTCCCCTTGGGGACGCGGGGGGATTTCTGTCCCTGGGGAGGGTTTGCTGTTTGCCAGATGCATGTCCCCACCAGACAGGCAGGACTGCGTGATGCTGTCTTTGCAGTTCTGAAAATTTGGCAGACAGAAGGAAAAAAATAGGGTTTTTCTAAGCAGCAGAGGGTTTTTTTGGGGTGGCTGCATGGCAAACTCCACCCCTGGTTTGCAGGGGTGCTGCATGTGATGGGGTTCCTCCTCTCGCTCTCTGCACCAAAAAAATACCAAGGAAAAAAATGTTGGCAAGACGTCAAAAAAAAGTCAGTTCAGCTCAACATGAGACATCCCTCCAACCAAATCCACTAGGTTTTCTTCCCTTTTGGGGTCCTTTGTACCTTTTTAACCCTTCTTCTCCCTTTGGCTCACAGCACTGTTCAAATAGGAAAAGCTGTTTTGAAATAAAGAAGCCAAAAAACCCGTTTTGTTTGGAAAAAATGTTGAAACAAGATGTTTCGACATCTTCCAAATGATCTCCCTCACTTGTTTTGGCTGAAGCCCTGCATTTGCATTTGACCTGGATTTGCACATTGTTGGTTCCCCACAAAAGGGCACATTTTTCAGCGAACTCAATCCCGTTCACCAAGAAGCAGCAGGACTCTGGGGCCAAGCTTCTGTAAGCAGAAATTTTCAAAATGATGGACTAAGCGGTTGGTCTGGATAAAGGTGAAGATCCTTTTTTCCAAAGGACCTTAAAATGCACCTCTTCACAAAGTTCCCCTTTCCTCTTCCCCTTTTTCCTGTACTGCTTCTTCTCTTTTTGCCTCTATGCTCAGACCAACCTCTCACCTAAACCTCTTTCTTCCACAGACTCCCTTTTTTGGGGTAAATAATCTCTGCTGCCAGGCTTGGGTGCGAATTCTTGGAGCCCTGGAGAGCCCAGAAAACCACAAAGCCCAACTCCAGGATGGGGTAGTCTCCCCTTAGGGACTGTTCTTGGCCACTGGAGAAACTCTCCAGCCCTGGATAAGGGAAACTTTCCCCCTGGGAAAGAGGTGCCCCAACCTTGCCCCCCTTTCCCATGCCCTGGGGATGCCTCGGGGCTGGGTGCGAGGCAGCAGCGGGGCAGGCGCACTCGCACACACAGGGATGCCAGGGCTGCATCGCCTAATCGCCCTTCAGCTCACATTAGCAGCAAAGTCCCCACCCTTGCTTGGAGCCTTGCCATGCAGCCCCCCATCACCTTCCCACTGTGCCACCAGGGCAATGAGTTTCCTCCTCCTTTCTGGGGACCAGCTCCTTCGCATCCGGGCTAGTGGGTGCCAGTGGGGAAGAAAACCCCCACACCAGAAGCTGGGAAAGCAGCGACCTTCCCAATTTCCACTGGGAAGGGCGGGGAGTGAGGGGAGGCAGCCCTTCCATGCCTGGCAGATCCTCCACCGTCCTCTTTCTGGGCCCTGTCGAAATCTGCCTGTTTTAACTTGTCTGTACGGCTCACTGGGGAGATGGACTGGAAAACACAAGGCAGATCCAAGCAGCTTTCTCCATGGGGAAAGCTTTCAGCACATAATAGTCTGGGGCTTGTTTGATGCCTGGTGTAAGATGCAGCTGAATAAAACCATGTAGAAGGAGCTTGAATAGTAAAGGGCATCTTGAGAAACAAGCAGCCTTTTCTTCCCTCTGCCTCTGCAGAAGCTGCCCCAGAGCTGCTCTGTGTGTGGGGAGAGGGGCTAGTTCCCATTTAATCTCGGGATGAAGGCTGCCACTATAAATGAAAGTAAATATATAATTCCTCCTATTCCTGTCCGGTTGCTGTGGAGACCACAGTTTAATTGACCACAATGCTGATGCCCTGCATGCCACAAAGCTGCCCAGGAAAATATTACCGATGGCTCTATATGTGTCAGTCCTATGTTCATTTCTCAGTTTTACTCACTTCCAGAACTTGCCAAGAGTACTCGATGGGCACGTGGTGCAACGTGGCGTCATCATTGTACAAGCCATGCTCACACTTTCCACAAGGGATGGACTGGGAGGACACCTGGATTCCTTGCTATGATGCGCAGGCTCATCGGAAAAACCCGTACACATAGGGAATTTGTGGAGAAGAAAGGGGAGAGATCAACCCTGGTTAGTCTTCCCAGGACTTCACTTGGAAAACCCATGGAGATACGGCTCATGTGATCCCAGTTACTTCTGTCTTGTGGACTGCGGCTTGGCAGGAGGAGGTGGAGCGGGTGCGGAAGGCAGCCGCACATCTCACCAGGCAGGGTTAGCTCCCGAGACTGCCTCCAGCTGGGCCCTCGGGCAACCTTTGCAAGAGGCTGGGCTTGGAAGGGGTTGTACCTTCCTACCGGAGACCTGCTGGAGTATTTCCATCACGCCCAATCTCTAGCTGAGGGCTGAAGCTGCTCTGCTCTGCCCCAAGCCCCTATTCCCCTGCAGTCCCTCCCCACTGGGCAGCACCGGGGTGAATCCATCGGGAAAGCCGCCTGCATGGTGGGAGGTTTGCAGACCCCTCTCTGCACCCCAGATTTCTCTAACTGCTCATGTCCCGGGGAGTAGCAGCCCCAGGAGCTGTGTGGGGACTGGGGAGAGACCTGTGGCAGGGAGCTGGCACAGGCACAGGAAATCCAGCTGTCAAGAAGACTCCAGCGTGCTTACCCATCCCTGCCTCCCGGCACCTTTTTCTCGTGTGCATTTGTGTTTCAGACAGCGCTGATCCTGCTGGCCAGCCCCTACCTGCCAGCATCTGTCAGACACCGCAGTAAAGAGTAGCCCCAAGGCACGAACAGCCCGCCATAGGGGCCACACCTATATCCACCTCCGTGATGCAACGTCTTGCTGTGCAGCTGCTCACCTCGCTGCCAACAGCCCCCACGGCTCCGCCGGAGAGTCTCCGAAACAGGAGCTTTGGCACCTCCCCAGCTGTTTGCTCAACCCCAGCCTTGAAGGTGAGTCTCAACAAAAGCCAGCAAAAGCCTTCTGCTGCTCTGGGGAGAGAAGTCCAGGGGTAAAGGCTTGACTTGGTCAGTTGAGAGGAAGAGTGATGAGCCATATGAAAGACCCATCCCCGTGCCCTCACAGCTGTGTCACCATGCGAGCCAGGGAGAATAGGAAAATTCATCTCAGCTGCTGTCAGCAGGGTGAGATCCAAACCTGGAAGGCCACCCCAGCTGCTGTCACAGAGACCCCAGTGAAGGTGCACCATGGTGGGAGGTCAAGCTGTGCCCTCGCCCCTTAGGGTGCTGTCATGGGGTGTAACCGCAGGGTTTGGTGGCAATGCCATCAATTGTGCTGCACGTTGTGTTCTGTGTGGCAACAGATGCCAGTTAATAAATAACAGAAGGGCAACAAGCAGGGTGCTTACGGGGTCAAATTTAACCAGCCGGGTGCTGGTGAGAGCTGGTGTAGGATAGCTCTGCCGTTATCCTAGCAGTAGAATCCACACAGTCTACACTGGCATTACCACAGGGTCTTGCCCACAGCTCTGGGAGCAGTGTTAGCACGGAAAGCACTGCAGAAACCCAGAATTCAGCCAAAGACATGGAAGACACAAGCCCAGGCCCCAAAGGGACAAAGCTGGGGGACTGCAGAGGAGGACGAGCTGTCTGGTTGCTCCAGACTTTCAGATCATCTTGACCTCATCAAGAGGGACTCACCTCTCCGGCTCATTGGGAGGGTTTATTTTTCCTGTTGGAAAATTTAGACCCTCATTCTCATTCCTGAGTTCCCTGGAGTGCTGGAGGAGTCCTTCACTGTTTTTACAGTTTGAGTTGCTTCCCCTCACCCTTCTGTTTTCCTTTTCCTCTTCTCCATGACATGAAGCTTAACTAAACTCTGGGGAGGGGAGAGGAGATGGGGGAACAAGATGCTAACTCTGGCTCAGCATTTCTGTAAGACCCTCAGCAACACATGCATGGTTTTAAGTGCCCTGCAGGGTGCAGGCAGAAGGAGAATCAGGGGATTGTCCTTGGAGCCAGCCAGAGCTGGCTGAGTAATTCACATCACCCTTCTTCACCTTTTCCATGGGACTTTCCAGTCTCTTCATCTGGGCCCTGGTCTGACTGTGCACAGCAGCCAGGATGGCTTGGAAGGATGTGTTTTTCCAGGATGGTTTCACTTGCACTTTCTCAGTGCAGGAGGTTGCTATCAGTAGAGTTTCTGCCCTTTCTGCTCTCTCAGGTAAGATATTAGTATAGCAGGGGATTTTTATTGCTGAAGAAACCCACAAGATTCTCTCAGTGAACTGCAGCTTGGTGGCTAGGAAGCCCGTTCACAACCTCGCCAGGCTGCCTGCTACGCTGCACCGCAATGGGACGCTGACACCCATTTGGTCTGTGCGATGGGAATTGAGCCAAGGATCTCCAAAACATAGGATAGCTTTAAAAATCTGGTCAGCAGGGGGCTGCCATCATGACTGACCCCCATGGGACATGGAACATGCAGAGCAGCGGGCATCTGTTCATGCTGGGTTTGGTGCGTAGTGAGGCTGCTGTTTTCAGGGCAGGTACTGCACTGCCAAAACACACTCAGTGCCTCTTCGGTGGCTCATCCGCCAGCCTGGGGACAAGGGGAACAGTACTCTTGGGAACAGCCCTGTCTTGAGGGCCATAAATCACAGCCAGTGGGAAGAACAAAGCAGCCTCGTTGGATGGGGTGGGGGGCAAGAGGCATCACTCAGGGCTGCCTGAATTTATGGCACCCTCTGGCTCCTTTAGCAATGGATGCTTTCGACATAGGACTCAAAACAACAGCCTTAGAGGGGGAGATAAAAGGCGGGGAGAAAAGAAAGGATCATCTTTTTTCTCCTCTTTCATTTTTTTTTTTTTTAAATCAGCAGAGGGAGAGGAGGCGCCATGGCAACGCCAAGCTCTTCGGGTGGGATGCTCGGTGGTGGAGGCCCCATGCTAACCACCCTTTTCCGATTGCACAGCCCTCAGCAAACCCTGCCATGAGGCCATCCCTGCCTTTGCTGCCCCATGCATCACGCACCCATCGCCAGCACTGCCTGCCCGGCTGGCAGGAGAATCCGTTCCCAAGGACAGGATCAGCCACTGCCTTGGCTCCTTGGTGCAGAGGAGGCGGCAGGGAGGGAAGGGAGGAGGAGCGCGACCCTGTTAACAAACCTCAGCTAAACAGGCTGCTTGGGGCTGTGCAGGCAGAGCCGATGCCTTCATTGATATTGAAATCAGGTGCAATCCATCACTGGGTGAACAGGCTCCTTCCATGGGAAGCTGAAAAGAGCCACTCTCAAAGGGAGGGGGAAAAACTTGTCCAGGGGAAGGGCAAACCAAAGCGTGGCAGGTGTGGTATGGAGAGGGATGCTGTCTGCGCCAGACGGTGATTCATTGCCGAGTGGCGCCGTGCCATTGCCAGGAGTTGGAGGACGTGGAGTGCAGGCGACAAAGTGTCCCCTGGATGGCTGGAGGACAGTGGGCACAGGGACACGCTGGGTGTTGTCAGGGTCTGGTGAGAATGCTGGCATCGCGGAGGGAGAACAGCTTTGGTTTGCACCCCAGCATGGGAAAGTCCCCGCTGGAGGAGTCAGCATGACCAAGGCAGGCAGTTTGTGGGTGTTGGGAGAGGAGGTGTCATCGAGCACAGCCATGGGACGTGTGTCTCCTGTGCCACCCAGACTCCTTTCACCTGTGACTGAGCTCCTGCCCCGGTGAGAGAAAATGAAACTTGACTTTCACCCATGGGTGCTGTTGGGTGCCCATGGGACAGCACAAAGCTACCATGCTCAGGGCAAGTTATGATGAGCCTTTTTGTTCCTCATTTCAACCAGCATCCCCACAGCTCTGGGCGCCCAGGGGCTGCCACCCGCACTGGGGGCAACACCGAGACTCCCCCTTGGGCTCCTCAGGCAGGGATGGAGACCAGGTGGCAAAGACCCTTGAACTTGGGTTGCTCTCAGAGCTGTAGGTCTAGCTCAGCATTTAAAAAATAATAACAACCCGAAGTGAAACTGAGCTTGGTTTCCTGTGTCTCAAACAAACTTTCCACCGAGCTTGAGGGCCACCACTGGCTTTGGCACAGCCTGATGTCATGGGGACCACCTCTGTGGAGCAGGGCATGAGAGTTGGGTCAGTGGGAAGAGAGGGGACTGGGGATGGGGACCAGCCTCATGAGCTCCCCAAAACTGCCTCCCTACTGCAGAC
>JAVJGI010000050.1:29658579-29710987 GCA_035590275.1 Ibycter americanus
CGTCCCCCCCCCCCCCCCCCGAGCCTCTTTCTGTACAGGATGAAAGCAGATTTCTCCTCTTTATTTTCATTTTCTGTGTCCTTTAGGAAGGCATTTGCTCGAGACTAATTGAATTTTCTGCCCGTGAAGAGAAAGACACGACAGAGAGTGAGTTAAAGTCCAACACCAGGACAGGGCGCAGGAGCCGTGTTAACTGGTGTGGGGGACAGCCCCTCACTTAACAAAAGTGTTTAATTCTGTCCCCTCTTGTTAAGAAGGGGCGGAAGGAGGGGATATTTATTCTGTTCTTTTCTCAAGGTTTTTCCTTTCGGGTCACAAAGTGCCCCCCACGCTCCCGGCCCCCCTCCTCTCCCCGCTTTTGTGGCAGCAGCAGCTGGTGGGTTGCAAAGGGGACAGGCTTTGTCTTTTGACACACTTGAACATTTCTGCACAGAGCTGGGGAAACCTTTCCCTTCCCCACCTCTCGCCTTTCCGGGTGAGGAGGAGGGAGCGAGGGGCAAGCGGCGGAGTTAGGACCGAGGGGATAAAATGGCACAAAGGGTTGTGGAGCCACGGTGGACGAGGGATCGGGGCTGGGCTGTGCGAGGTTGTGGCGAGCAGATGGTGCTGGGTGCTGGGGAGGGGGTGGGATGGCCCCGAATGCCAGGGAGGCTTGTGTGGAGCAACCGGTTGAAGGGAGAGGGGAAGAAAGCAATGCAAGAGGCAGCAGTGCCATAAAGGAGAGTGCAGGGGCTGCCTCTTCCCAAATCCAGCAAAGAAGCCTCTTCTTTCCCTTTGTCACCCTCCAAGGGATGGGCCCCAGTTAATCTTCTGGCCACAACACGTGGAGGATTCTCTTGGTTTGTGCTAAAAGTCCATTAAAAGAGCTCTTTTTTCCTGCAGGCAGCACCCTTGAGTCCTCCATGAAGGGTGTGCAAACCCTTTGCTCCCTCCACAGCTCCTCCAGGGATGGGACACCGAGGCTGATCCCCAGGAATGGGTGCAATACAGCCTCATTTGACACCAGGACGTGAGGAACACAGTGGTACAACCCAGCGGTGGTGACCTGGAGCTGGAATGAGATCAGGCTCCTCATAGGCAGGAGCAGGAAATTGGGGCTTGACCCCTGAGCTAACCCTGCAGCAGTTACCATAACCTGCCTGCGTCCACCCCGTACCAGATGGGTTTGCAGCCTGGGAATGGCCCCAGCGCCTTCTCTATCCTGGGCAAATCTAAAAGGAGAAAGCTAAAACCCATCTCTCTCATGAGGTCACAGCTTGAATTGAAGACTGAATCTGTCCACTATCCTCACCATGACCGAACACCTCCTATGAGACCCCCAGCCCTTGCCCTGGGACAACACCACATCTTAATTCTGCAATGAAAACCCAGCCCTCGCAGCCTGATTGTTGTTACTGGGTGTTTACTTACAGTGATACCCAACAGCCTGCACTGGAGCAGGTCCTCCTTTCTCAGGCTGAAGATGGGAGCACGTGTGGACACTGAAGGGTAAGCCACCCAAAGTGCAGCCAGTGACCTGATTAAAGTCCATCCAGCTCTCCCTTATATTGATGCAAGCTGGCAGCTTCAGTGGGTGGACGCTGGGGTAAAACCAGTATGAGGTGAGTGAGAACAGAGATGTGAATTTTAACCTTCGTGCAGCACCGGACATCTAGATGAAGCTTTGGGAAATGCCTGCTTCCGCAGGAGCTTTCAGGAGAGTCCTTATGAGTGGAAAATAAATAGATAGATTCATTATCTAAATTGTCTTATTTTTGTGGTGCCTCTTGACTAAGCCCACTTCTGAGTCTGTCCTAATTGCTTTGCAATAGAGCAGAGATAAATATTTATCGAACAGCTGCATCAGGAAACCACAGTTCAGAGAACCAGTATCGGGCGATGTGTCTCAGGAAGGATGAGTCTGAGTGGTTTGAGCTTGCTGACCTGTCAGGCTTCCTCCCTCGCACGAGGCAGAGCTTCACCCAAGCCTGGACCCACGTGGACCACAACAGTCCCATACCACCACACAGAGCCAGTCACACAGAGCCTTTGGAGGACTCTTCTTCATGCTGGAGTCACCCTGTTGCCCCGTCCCATTGACCCGGTGTTTTCTGACACCTTTTCTTCCTCTGGCTTCATGGCCTCACTCGCTTTCTATTAAAAACCCCAGAGAAGTGGCCCATATTCCTCTGGGAGCCCCAGCGCTAAGAGGCCCACATGCAAATATTTAGCCACACTATTATTAGCGCAGGAACATCCACCCAGATGGCAACGTTTCTAGGTCTTGCTGTGCAAAACCGGCTCTTCAGAATAAAACAGACTGGGACAGAGCTCCAGGATCACCCGCTGCTCTCTAAGATCCCAGATGATTGCACCCAGGCAGCGGGACACATGGGACAAGAACTTTCTAGCATCTTGCACATGTGGGACATCCCTCAGCAAGCAGCGTTGCATCTAAAAAGAGAGGAAATGATGCTGACAATCAAATGTTGAGGTTCAGTGTGTCAGACGAGAGGGCTGGCTCGCGTGCATTCGCAGCATGGATGTGCAGGTGTCCCCTTGCTCTCGTCATACCTGATCCCTCAGCAGAGAAGAGGTGTTTTGCATTGACCACAATCTGCCATGTGCTGTCCGTAGCTGGGGGGAGGAGGCAGAAACCCTCTGTTAAGAGTAACATCAGCATTAAGCAGCCTCAAGAGCAAAGAGCAGAATTTCCTCTGTTGCAGTTTGTGCCCATCTTCTAAGAAACTTGTCCTCCAAGGAGCACTCTTTCAAGCTAGAAATGCCCAAAGAGATGATTTTAATGCCGAGCACGAGCCAGCTGAAGTGCCGGTCTAAATTTCAGATGGATGACGTTCCTGTTTAATTGGGAGCGGGTGTTTTTTTGACTCATGCAAAGGGCATGCTATTTTTATAATGAGCTGATTTCAGATCACAGCCTCCTTATGTTAGGCTCTGCACATACATCTAATGAAAACCAGGTCCTGCCCAGAAGCCCATACAACGGGCTGAGAGTTGGGAAGAGCACTCAGAAGTGTCTCACCCAGGGGCTTTGCAAGGTTGCCTGCCAGGGTCTATTTTTTCCATCCTCACTCATGGTGGAGAAGTTAAATATTTACTGGAGCTATTAAATATTTATGCTAAGCTGCTCCTCCCGTGGGGAGGCATCCTATTGCCGGCTCCCGGGGGTCTGCAGCCAACTCGCTCATGTGCCTGTGCTCAGCTCAGCTCTACTCCAGAATGCAAACACACGAGGACTTCATGGGGCTGCCACGTCCTGTAGGGAGGGGAATTCTCTGGTTTTGGCACCAATAATACTATTAGATGATGGACTTGATGATTCTTTGGGTGTCTTCCTTAAAAATCAAGTCTTTCAGGAAGGTGTGGATTGCTCTTTGCTGTTCTTCCCCCCATGTTTTGCAATGCCATCTCATCCCTTGTGTGCGGGAAGCTGGGTGAGAACATCCAGCCTGACCCAGCTCCAACTGCCTCCATCCTCTGGGCAGGTCACCACCACCATCAGGAGAGCAACAGGACTCAAGGCAGCGGGTCTCTGATCCATAGCATCCAAAGGGACCCATGGGCAATACGGTAAGAGCAGGAAGCCCAGTGGCAATGCCAAACCTTTCTGCTCTGCAAGGCACAAGCCAGATGGCAGAAGCCCCATTCCCAGGTGAGCCAGCAGCAGCCCTGGGACAAGCTCCCTACTCGCACCCAGGCTGAGCGGGTTAATGCTTCTGTGTCTCCCTGCTGGAACAGGGCCAGAGGAAAAAGGCTCCACCGTTTCCCCGTCCGCCTGGAAAACAGGCCAGCTGTTTTCTCCAGTGGCAGAAAGCTGTTTATTCTGGGTCAGATTCAACAGCATGTTGTCCCCCCCCACCCCGAGCCCTGGCCCGTGGAGCGGCTGAAGGGCACAACCTGCCCAGGGGGAGCCAGACGCCCTCCCCAGCTGGTGTGACCCCCCCCCAGGCGCCGCTCTGCCCTTCCTGCCCCCATCCCTTTCCTTTCCTCCCCGTCCCACTCCACGCAGGGCTGGGGACGCCCTTTCCTGCCTGGCACCCGGCTGGTCCAACGGCAGAGCTGATGCCGCCAAGCACCACGACTCCTGGCCAAAGCCCCACCACGTTATCGCCCTCTCCATCATGCTATCGACCTGAAAACCATGCCTGGGAAAGAAAGAAGAAAGAAAGGAAAAAGAAAGGAAGAAAGAAACCAGCCTTTGGCTCAAGCATGCCAAAGGGAGTGACAGCGCACGCGGGTTTGGCTCACTTTTCCGCCAGCTCTTTTCCCAGCAGAGCGATAAGAGACAGGGTGAGTGCAATCACAAGCAGAGCAGGTCCCAGCGGCTCGGCCGGCTCTGGGCTGGGATGGCCAAGGGACACTGAGTGCTCCACAGGGACATATTTCCAAAATAAAGTCATTCTGGTGCTCCTCCAGCACCGCCAGCCACCCGACAGCCTGCTGCAAAGCATTGCTGCCGCCCCCAGGGCCAAAATAAAGCTGTGAGGAGCCCTGACCCAGCAGAGGCACGTCTGGGCGCTCCTCAGGCAGCCCCTTCCTCCAGCCGCCCCAGTTTTCAGTGCAAAGAGCAGCACGTGGGCTCGGCCACACGCACCCACGGCACCTGCTGCCTCCTCAGCGCTCCTGCGTTGCCCTCTGCCCCATCTCCTCTCTCTCCCATCCTCTCCATCTCCCATTTCTCCCCCAGCATCACTGCCTTCCTCGCTGGGTACTTCCACACATGCTTGATGGGATGTGGGTGCAGTCTGTGCACCAGCCTGTTTTGCTTGCTGCAAACTGAGCTTCGCTCATCCTGAGCACAGAATGGATGTTTTGGGCCCAAAATATGGCTGGTGTTGTAGAAGGGCAGGTCGGAGGTCGGTTTTGAGCCTGCTCCTCAGCTCACAGCACTACACAGTATACCCAACCTGCTGGACGATGGGGTCTGGGAGCTTTGGTCACTGGGGGCAGTAGGACACTTTTGAGCACACAAGCCATGGGAGATATCAGCTGTTCTGGGAAAGGGCTCCAGAGGAACCTGATAGTTGAAAATTAAGGGTGGGAAGACACCCCAGGAGACAGAGCCATGAGGCCCAGCCTGCAAAGCCTGCAAAGTCCCTCTTGTTCACCTCAATCTGTCCAACACCCCTCCTGCTCCAGCCCTACAGCCAAGTGCCAAAGCCCCTCTCCACCCCTCAGCAGCCCCACAGCTAATCCCCTCCATCTCCACACACATGGATGACGGGCAAACCCTGTCCATCTGCCCTCCCATGGGACCCGCTCACTTAACACTAGCCCACGCTGTCCTAGGGGCCCTGGAAGCAGGTAGGATCCTGAGACCATCATCCACCCAGATGAAATGGTGTCATACAAGGCTCCCTGGAAGATGACAGCTGCAGTCCTGAGCTCTTCATGGAAAAACCTCTGAAATCAGGAGGCCCCACAGGGTTTGCCCACCTCAGTCTCCAACACAATCTGGCAATGTCACGGCATGCAGCCAGCACGCCCAGCTCACCCTCCCCAGCCCTTCCTCTTAGTCACCTCTTCCTTACTCTAGTAAATTAAAAATCAAATGGGTATTATGGCACTGATGGCCGACCTCATTATCCTCTCATCAGCGTTAAATTAGCAACCCCAACAATGCTCTGATAGCAGCACCAGTAAGGCTGAGATAAGCAGCAATAACAAAAGGAAATCAATCCTCCATGGCAGCCCGCGGGGCTTGGGGTGTCCTGGCAGGTGACACACAGCCAGGCATGCAGCGCCATCCCACCAGAAAGCCCATCTCCCTACGGCCTCCACGCCAGGGGTGCTCAGCACCCTGTAAAGGACCCCAGCACACTGGGGGACTGGCACCCCATGGGTGGGCCTGGGAGCCTGTGCCCATCTGTGGTGCAAATGGGATGGAGGAGAGACCCCAGTTCCCATTAGAGAATTGTCCCAGTAGGGCTGGGACTAAGCAAAGCTGATGATGTCCTTACAGCAAGAACTCTTCTCCATGACAGGGAGACAGGGATGTCTGTGGGACACCCTCTGCCTGGCAACCTCATCTGAAATAGCTGTGGGTGCCTCATCATCACAGCCCATCCCCAGCTGATGTGAGCAGGGGTTGGCTTGAATCCACCAGCAAAGGTCTCGGTGACGTTTTGCTCAGAGCCCCTCGTCGGAAGGGGCTGTGAAGGGGGTAACCCACCCCTCCTTCCTCTTCTTCCTGGAAAATGGGCAGAAAAGGAAAAGTTGCAGCAGTCAGACATAGTTTCACCCCAGCTCAGGGTCTGGACAGAACAGCCCTTGGAGGCAGACAGTCAAGAGGGCTTGGGCCACCCCTGCTCCCTGGAGAGAGGTGCATGGAGAGGTGGGACACACAACCCTTGGGAGGGGTTCCTGTTTTGAGGGAAGAAGAAAAGGACACGGACGTGGCGGTCAGGGATGTACTGTTGGCCCTGCTAATAGAAACCCTCTGTATAAACAGGGAGAGGATCCAACAGAGATCAGAGATGGTTTTTCTTTCAAGAAAATTAAACATTTAAAACATTTGAGAACACACGCCCTCACCCCCCGGACAGTAATTAACTTCTTCCTGTGCAGAGCATGGAGCACTTTCCAAAAACAGAGTTAGATGGATTATTTTTCAAAGGAAATGTTGTTGAAAGGATCTTCTGTTATGTCCTAAAGTGGGAAAACAGTCACAGTGACCGAGGAAGAGCTTGCTCCATGCATGTGCCACGTTGTGGCTGCCCGAGGAGATGGTGACACTCCAGATGCTGTGAGTTTGGGGGCCACGTGGTGGTCAAGCAGCAGTCGCTTTGTCTGATGGAAAAAAGTTCTTGTTTGGTCATTGTATGACCCTAAAGCTCAATGCAAAGTAAAGCAGTCACCAACAGTGGAAAAAAATACCCCAAAGGCAACCTGTGAGGGATGCACTCCCCAATGCGCCGTGACAGAGGAATCTTGCGACGAGAGAGAGGATGTAAATTTAGATGCAGATGCAAATATATGCAGCGTTCAAGGGGATTTACATCCCACGTCCCCATCTGAGCCCATCTTCCTGTGAACTTAGGATGAGCTCAGTCCTCTTGAATCTCTGTTCTCAGAGCAGTAGCATGAAAAGAGGCAGCTGGTATGTGTGTTAAACAAGCACAGTGTGAATGACGTCCCGGCAATAAAAGGACTCCACAGCTAGCCAAGGTGTTCGGTGGGAACAAAACAACTTCCCAGGCTGATCCCACCGCACTCCCTGAGCCTGCAGAGAGGCGGGGAGCAGCACGGGGAGGCAGGGCTGGACAGAAATGTGTAAGAGCTGGTCTGGAGACACAATTGTGCTTTGTAGCAAAGTTTGAGGTTTGGATGTTTGTTTTCAGTGCTGTGTTGGGAGGAAAATAAAACCCAACATTTTTTGCGACACAGACTTGCAGGGAAACAGCCTTTCTCTGGTTGAAAAGGTCAGGTTTGCTTTCCATATCTCCCTCACATCAAAAATGTCCTGCAATCCCTGGAGCTTGGGAGAAAGTTTCCTCTTGCAAAGTTAAGTGAGGGCAGGCCTGCAGGGAGAGCTCATTTCTTTTCATAGACCAGCTCAAGCCAGCCGGGAGAAGCAGGTCGGCTTTGAGCACCCAAGTTCTCTTCAGGTCTGGGGTAAAGGGTCAGGCAACAACCGGAGCCCAAATGCCCACCAGCGTGGGGCAGCTGGAGCGTAGCTGGAGATGGGTCAAAGCCAGCGGCATGTTTGGAAAAGCAAATGGTGTTACTGGAACAGGACAGCCGTGGTCTGGTACAGAGTCCGTCCTCAGTCACAGCAGCTTTGGCCAAGCAGCCAGGTTGCTCCGCAGGACCTGTCTACCTGGGAGGCACGGGCAGCCCAGGCCATCACACCTGCAATGTCCACTTTGGGGCCATGCCCTAGGGCAAGGGACAGGAGGAGCTGTCATCCCCCAAGGCTGCATGTGGCCCCTGCCCGAGCAGCCCTCGCACTCCTCCCCGGGGTACGGCACCCACAGGAGGCTCACGTGCCCCCCCCGAGCCAGGGGACAGTGCTGCATTTGGCATGGGAAATTATATACTGGAGTTGGGGAGTCCTCTGGCTCTGCTCCTGCAGTTTCTCTTCATCCCTTTTACTCTTTATAATCCTAAAATCACCACAAAATTTCCTAATCCCTTTTGGGTATGTCTCTTCTCCGACTTCACGCTACTGTATTTCCATGGCTGAGATTTAGCTTTTAGCATCTTCACTCTAGTAAGGATCCCTCTGCGTCAGCATCGTGAGGAGTTCTGGCACCACTGACCAGTATTCCTTTTAATGGGACATCAGTGCTGAGCCTGGGAGGATGGTGTATGTGTACAAAGAAAAAATAATTCAAAGAGACAAGACAAAGGGATCTGTTGGATGGGGACCAGTGCATCTGGGGAAACATCTTTGTTTTAGAGGGGGAGGGAAGCAAAAGGGAGAAGGAGAAAGAAAGAGAGGAATAAGGCATCTGGAGCAGGATTGTTCCTTGCCTGCAGGTGTGTGTGCGGGAAAGGCAGGGTAGCACTGTGCATTTTTGACATTAAAAGCATTGCAGGCTGGTCACCTTTGGCTGTCAGTCCATGCTCCCTCCCGGGGTGTTGTGTTCCCGTGCCTGCGGGCAGCGCGCTCCGTCCTTTTCTCTTTTCCCCACCATCTGCCATCGCAAATTCCCCCGAGCCACAGCACAGAGTTTCAACCCAGGGTAGAAAACAAGAGGGAGAGAAACCCAAACTCACCCTGCAGTAGCACAGGGAGGGGCAGGACCCAGCTTGTGCCTGGTCCCCAACACAGTGTCACCTGGCCTCTGCTATCAGGTGCTTTGGGGGCACCCGTGGGTGCCGGCTGGTGCTGGGGACTGCTTGTCCCAGGCTGGGGCAGGGGGAGGATGGGGAATGCAGGGCTGTACACAGGGTGGGAGCCTCTTCCCTTGTATGGCCAGGCTGCCAGCAGCACAGCCCCACGGTCCCCCCTAACGCCATTGTTTCAAATTACAAAGCTGCCCCGATCCCACTGAGCCACCTCAGATCCAAGGAAAGAGCCAGCAGCTGCTTTGAAATCTAGACTGGAGTGTCTCCAGCAGGCAGTGCTTAAAACAACAGCT
This sequence comes from Ibycter americanus, assembly GCA_035590275.1. Lineage (NCBI taxonomy): Eukaryota > Metazoa > Chordata > Aves > Falconiformes > Falconidae > Ibycter > Ibycter americanus. The sequence continues at coordinate 29,667,666 of JAVJGI010000050.1, forward strand.
GGGCTCCCTCCCTGCAGGACACAGCACCCCAGCCCCAGGTACCGGGGAGGGGGCTGTGGGCTTGGAGCCCCCCAGGGTAAGGGTAAAGAGCATTCAGGTGTGAAGCTGGGCTTCCACAGCCCCCCAGAGAAACCAGCACCCTCCTGCATCATGCCGGGCTGTTATACATCTCCCTTGAGGGCCCGGAGAAGACCCTGGGTCCTGGCAAGTGATGCGCAGGGATGCTTTTCTGCATCCCCATGCACCCTGGTCCCTTTTGCATGGCCCATGCCAGATGCCGTGTGAGACCTCTCCTCCAGCCTGCGTTCAACCTGTGCCTCCCGAGGAAGTGCAGTCACAGGCGAAGGTCTGGAACAATTACACTTCAGCCAAGCTTATTACTCTAAATTGGGCTTAAACCCTTCTGTGCCCACCAGCACACCCTCCTAGGTCTCAGGCCACCCGTCCCTGACCTTGAGACCCTCTATGGTGATGGGAGCTGGGAGGGGGACACCAGGGACTGGCAGTCCCAAGGGCTGATCCGATTCTTCACGCGTTGTTAACTCCCCCTTGGATGGCTGAGGAGGAGAGCACAGGGCCATCGCTGGGACAAACTTGGTCATGCTCGGCCACATTCCTGCCTTCAAAAGGGCCCGGGGTGCCCGAGCCTCAGTGGACAAGGGCCCTGGGAGATCACATTACTGAGGCTTTTGTAGCCTTAACAGCTGTGACGGCATAGCAAAAAACTATTAGTGTGCACGGCTGCGTGTGCGAGAGGGTTGGGGAGACACCATCCTCTCCAGCTCAGCCTGGCATTAATCCCCCTAACAGATTAATGACGCTTAGTGCTTTGAAGAGCAGAAAAAGGAGATGGGAGACTAATTGAGGAGATCAGCAGGACGAAAGCCGGCATGTACTTCCCTCAAAGTCCCAGCCAGTGTTTTGGAAATCAGCTTCTCCCATGGAAAGCTCAAGGCATCCGCATGGGGAGCTCAGCCTGCCCCCAGGACGGCAGCCAGCCAGAACCGGGTGGGTGAAACCCCCTACGGGGTGTCCCACCAGCAAGGATGGGGTGACGGGGACCAACAGTTGTAGCTCAGTCCAGACCTGGAGCCACAGATTCGCGCCTCCTGCTCCTCCAGGGATGCTGAGCTCCCGCTGCACACTCAGCCCACGCCAGGAGCCAGATTCAGACCTCGGCTGTGCAGCCTTAAGCCCTGGCACGCTTGTGCCTCGTCGCTGCGAGCAGCCTGAACAAACGCAGGCTGTTTGCAGAGCAGCGGCAGGAATGCTGGCCCCGAGCCCGGCGCGCTGCAGGGCCGGCGGCTCCCATCTCCTCCCCACCACCAGCCCACTCCCTCCAGCCCCACGGCTCCAGCGGAAGGAAAAGGCTTCAGGGGGGCTGGTAGGCAAAGAGGAGAGGATTTGTCAGTGCAAACAAATCAGCTGCTGTGTTTGCTCACAAACCTGCTTTGGAAGTGCATTGGCTGTCCCATGGGATGTACCTGCTCACACTAACAAGGGTGCAGCAGCAGCCGCCCCATCCCTAAAAAGCTGTTACTCATCCTTCTAGCTGCACCAACCTCTTCACTGGTGTGGTCCCTCTTGCTCCATCAGCATCCCACCAAGGTGTCACCTTCCTGCAGTTCCTGATGCCTAGGCACACTCTGAAATGGTTGCGAGCTGGTGGTTTCCCAGGGTCTTGAACTAGGATTAAAGAGTGTGCTCAGCTCTCGCTTGAGGGTTGTCAGCAGGGTTCTCTGCCTGCTGGCTTTCATAGCTGCTTCTTCCCCTAATTAGAAACATGCAGCCACCAATTACCTGCTCTCCCCTCAAACACATGCATGAAAGAGACCTTTCCCCCAGCCCAGCCCATCCTTGATCAACCACCACTTTGCAAACACCTGGTGTAAAAAGAGTCCCTCCCCCTCTCCTAGGACCCAGCCAAGGGGTTTTTATTTGCATTCACCATCCCAGCCATGATTACTGCTGCAAAGGCTGTTGATACTTCCTCCATGCGTCCCAACAGCCTTTTACAAAGGGCTGGCACCAGAAGACCAGGCTGAAGACCTCCTAAGCTGAAAAGCACATGTTTCTACATCATGTACTCCAGGGCCAGGTTCCCAAGCTGGGATGGCAGCAGACGTCTCTGGGTCACAGGCAGTTGATGAAGCATTCTTCACCGGAGCATTAGCTGCGCCAAATCCCCCCTCCCCCTGCCTGCCTGTAGCATCTGGACCTTCTCAGCCCATTCCCTCTTCCCAAAGGGGTACAAAAGCTCCTAGGACAAATCTACCCTATCTATGCAGCAGGGAAAACATTTAAGGCTTGGGAGTGTATTAGGGCCACTGCAAGCAGGAAAGAAAAATAAACAGGCACAGGATCTCTCGGCAAACCGGCAGTCCTGAGAAGAGAAGCTGCCAACCCTCGGTCCCTGGGGCGGGGGGATTATTGGGCTCTGGGTGTTGTTTGCTTTCAGCTGGCACAGGTACAGCTGCACCTTCCATGCTGGATACATAAAGACATCCAAAACCTGCACATCACCTGTCATACTTCTTAACCCATTTTTCTCTGAACTTGTCCTGCCCCTCTGTCCTGATTTTGGCTGGAATAGAGTTAATTTTCTTCTTAGTAGCTGGTGCAGTGCTGTGTTTTGGATCTAGTATGACAGTAATGTTGATAACACACTGATGTTCTGGTTGTTGCTAAGTAGTGCTTACTCTAAATCAAGGACTTTTCAAGTTTCCCATGTGCTGCCAGTGAGCAGGCACCCAAGAAGCTGGGAGGGAGCAGAGCCAGGACAGCTGACCCCATCTAGCCAAAGGGATATTCCATACCATAGAATGTTATGCTCAGTATATAAAACTGGGGGAAGAAAAAGGAAGGGGAGGACATTTGGAGTGATGGCATTTGTATTCCCAAGTCACCTTAACGTGTGATGGAGTCCTGCTGTCCTGGAGATGGTTGAAAACCCGCTTGCCCATGGGAAGTGGTGAATGAATTCCTTGTTCTGCTTTGCTTGTGTGCATGGCTTTTGCTTTACCGATCAAACTGTCTTTATCTCAACCCATGAGTTTTTTCACCTCCCCTTCCGATTGTCTCCCCCATCCCAGCGAGGGGGAGTGCGTGAGCGGCTGTGCGGGGCTGAGTTGTTGGCCGGGGTTAAACCATGACACCCCACTCAGTTCGTGACTGGCTTCACCACCCCCTCGGCCAAGAAATGCCTCCCAGGCAGCTTGGGCCAGGGCTGCCTTCCCCAGATCTGCCCCCTCTGCTCATCCAGGTGCTCCCCCCTGCACACAAAGGGGTTCCCAAGCATCTGCAGAGATGACCTGGATGTGCAGGGACATTTACAGCCCAACTGACTTTTGCAAACATCACTACTCTCCTCATTGCACCATCAGCACCAAAATCCCGGTGGGAACGTTGTCCCTTCATCCCACCGTGCCTCAGTTCCTCATTCATGCTCTGAGACTGCCATTCCCAGGGACACAGGGAGAACCTTTGTGGACTACCCCTCCCTCTCCTGATGCTCTGGTGCTTTCTTTTCACCTGACTCCCTCCCGTCTCCCCTGCTTGGATACAACTGTGCATCTCTTCCCCACTGAGCTGATAAAAGAGCATCCTGGTGTCCTCCCCCTCCGTCACCCTCTGATGCTCCATCACAGTGAGCCTCTGTTTTGCAGATATAGGAATTAAAGTGACTGGCTATGCTTTCAGGCTCATCTAACGACTTCCAGAGCCTTAATTTAATTTAATTACCATCCCCTTCTTATCTTAATCATCCCGCCTGTGTTTATAAACAAAACACTGACTCCCTGCCCCACGGGCTGCAACCTGAGTGCGGCACCTCCCATCTGCACAACTCGTTACATTCCTCGCTCAGCCCATCTGCCAGATGTCCGCAAGGAAGCCCATACAAGCCGCGACTGGAAAGCCGGCACAGAAAAGGCACTGCATTAACCGCTCAGCTTTCATCCGCCGGCCCAGATTTTCCTGGAACGCCTTCTTTGCTCCATGCCCAGGGTGAGGTATTTGGGTTGGGGTTGCTCAGCCCATGCTCCGCTCTCCCATTGAGGGTGGTGGTTCCTGCTGCTGCCAGCTCGGTCCCGGCCCCTCGGCCGGGATGTTTATGCCAAGCAGAAGGCCTGACTGGTTGATTTTAGGGAAAACCAAGATGCTGTGAGCAGTTGGAGGGGTATCTGCAAACTGCTGCCCTGCAAGTATTCGGCAGAGAACATGCGATGAAGCATCCCAGGCAGAGCCGGGCTCCTGGGGATGCCCTGCTCCTGCCACTGAGCAAGGTGCTGTGGCCGGAGCTTGCACAGTGGCTCTGCAACCCCAAAATGAGCCTAGAAATGGAGGAAAAGTCACTCCCTGTGCAAACCTGCTGGTCCCGGAGATGCCAGGGGTCCCTCTCGCCCAGTTTGGAGCATCTTCTTCAGATGGTGCAGCACAGAGGTGGGGTGAACAACGGCGCAGATGACTCCATCCCTACCCTGTGGACTATGAGACCCTGTTTTTGAGGTTCTTTCTATTGCTCCTAAAGGATGTCCATCTTCTGAAAATCTGTCTCTTCCCCTCTAGGTAATCCTGATTCTGATTATCTCAGCCACAGCTGAAGAGGGAGCTGGAAATCTTCCAGTAGAGCTGTCATTTCATTTCTACCCTGACGCTGATTTTTATCCTTCAAGGGCCCAGATTCTTGCCAGTCTGGACAAACATTGCCGAGATAACCCCGCTGTTACAAAAGGTGAGGTGAGCTCCTGCTAACCGAAGAGACTCTCGTAAACACCAGAACAAGGGACTTGGCTCAGTGCAGGCGTAAAAACAAACTTTGGCTTTGACTTCAAAAGCCTCAGAGTTTAAAAAGCAGTTATGATGCAACCTCCTTTGTATGCGAGCGGGGATGGTAACGCCGGTTTCTGCAGGAGGGTGGGATGTGCCGGCTGGCCCAGGGGGGGCATTTGCAGAAGGCTTTGCAAGCTCAGCGTGGTTCAGTGGCGGCAGGCCCAGGGAAAAGGGCATCCCGCTCCCGATGTTCAGATCCTGCCTCCTCCAATGGGAATGAAGCTGCTGGAGGGCTGCCCAGGCAATGGAGCTCTGGGAAGGAAAGAAAACATCTTGCTCTGCTTTCTCTCTTTACTGCAATACTTGCATTGCTCCCTGGGCTTTCCTCTGCCCCATCCTCTGGCCAGCTGCAGTGTGGCAGAGGCGCAGAGCATCACTCCGCTGAGACTTGGTGTAGCTGGGATGAGTGATTAGCTTAAAGCCACGTGCTGGGAAGAGGTATCAACCAAAACATAAAAATCAGCCCTTTCCCCATCACTTGCATCCATAGGGCAGGCTGCGTGCTTGGCTGCAGTTTGTATCTGTGGGCCCAACATACTTTGAATAATTGGCCCCTTCTTACAGCGAAAGCAACAGTAACTTTGGGCTCCTTTGTTTTCCTGACATGCGGATCTCACAGCACAGCCCGGGTTCCAGAAGCTCCTAATTCATTCCCATGGTGCTGAGTAACAGACAGTCACACAGCCCAGGGCCCAGGGGATGCTGACAGCACAGCCACAGCCAGGCAGCATCCGACAGCATCTCTTCTGGAGATGTTTTCCTACGCCTTGCAATTTACATAGCAACCAGGGAAGTGTCCTGGTATCTGCTGTCTCAGAAGTAGAAGACATATTCTGGAAAGGTCTGGCCCATTTGGCTGGGTAAGAGCAAGGTGAAGTTTGAAAAAAAAGGTAATACCTTGTATTAAACTGATGGGTGAATCAGGAGGACCAGGCTCCCTGGCAGCACCTTGAAGGTGTTTGTGCAGCTCCTCTCTGCAGCTCAGGTTGCAGCACTTATTTAGGGGAAGATTGGTTCAGGTCCCTGCAGACAAATCCTTTCCGGTGAACTGCAGCCTCAGCACCGCCCTGTGTCCTTGGATGGACATCACCATCCCCATGAGCCAGCGCAGGTAAAACCACTGGCCCGTGGCAGAGCGCTGCATGGCCAGAGCTCCCACTCCCCTGCAGCGCCCTGGGTCACACCAGCTGGGAGCAGACACATGGGACCTTGAACAGCTTAAAATAGACCACATATAACCATCTTCGTGTCCAACAGTATGTTCCCTAGGCATTTATTGGGGCAAATGAGATCAGAAAACCCTTTAATTTGGCCGCAGTGTTGTCCTCCGTGCAAGAGCGGGGAGCTGGGGCCGAGCATTCACGGAGAGCCGTCCCCCTCGTGCGGGTCGCTGGCAGGAAGGACACAGGTTTTTCCTATTATAGCTTAGTCATGGGACTAATAAAGCCTCTTTAATCATTGTTTGTCGCTTGTACGCACACACGCACACAAAGGGATGCTCAGAGCTGAAGTGCGGAGGGAGTCAGCACCTGGCAAAGTCATTATCGGCCACTTTAATTTCTTTCTAATCTGATGCTATGAAAAAAACAGAAGTAAAATGCAAACCGCTGCCAAGAGAAGAACTTGGCCCACGTGGGAGGAAAGGCTGCAATGGAGGTGTGTGGAGTGGAGAAGGAAACTGAGGCAGAAGAGGGTGCAAATCGCTCTGTACACAAGCAGGGTGGCCCAGTGGGGCGCAGTGGGGAGCCCTCCCCGTGGCAAGGGGGGTCCCAAGGTGTGTTATGGGGCCGAGGTGTGGTCAAGGTGCAGGGGGCACCACATCCCCATGTGCTGCTTCCTCTTGTGGGGGATGGAAATAAATATTTCAATGAAACCCAATTCCCCTGGTACAAACTGCAGCTGTTCCTGGAGATCTCTGACATGGACCTTCCCAGGTGTGCCTGAGCTGGCCTCAAAACTGCCTGAGTTTTACTTAAAACTTGTGTCCAGACTACGAAGTTTAGTGGAAAGAGGAGCCACTTAGACCCCCTGTCCCCCACCCAGATGCAGCATCCCCACCTCTTTATTTCAGACATTCCCTCAATAAGGCTGGCTGCAATAAAAGCTTATCAACTCATAAAACACACCCTCCAAGTGCATATTCCCAGGGTAAGGCTGTGATAAGGGGTTCAAATACAGGAAACAGCAGAGAGACCTCAACAGCAAAGGCACTTTGGGGAGGTCCGACATAAACAGGCAGATGGCACCCATCCCTGCGGCAGCATTGCACGTGTCTGTGAGGCATGATGGAGATGGAGCAGGCTCTCTTCCACTGCTGTGCCAGGCATGGTGTCCCATGGGTGATACGCTTGGGTCAGCATCCCTGTCTGAGCATTTGATCCCACAGGGATTCAGTCCTGGGATGCCGGGTTGTGTGCAGTCGGTGGTGACGGTAACTGCTGAGCTTGGGACTGAGCAAGGCAAGGAGGTTACCCGAGGCAATCACATATGGCAGAGTCCAGTAAAACTTTTCCTTTTAATTTTTAAAAATTTATTGTGGAATAACACATAAATCTCAGTAAATATTATTCAAATATTTGTGAAGTCAGGGCTGGTGTGCTCATGTCTGGTGGCAGCTTCCTTGCGTCCTTTCTCTCAGCTCGGAAAGATCAACCCATGTGAAAGGAAAATATTTCAGTGACATGTTTACTTTTTTCACAGCTTGTTTTCTTGCCTGGATGGGAAAGCTTAAGGCCATCAGGGTTTAAATCCTGCCAGCCTGCAGCAGGCTGGCAGGTGAAGGTACCCATGGCAGCATGCGAGTCCCTCACCGTCTCCCAGATGCTCTTTGCTTTAGTTAAAGTTAAAGATTTCATGGCAGTCAGTGCAGGGGGATGGGGTGTCCCAGTCTCCATTTAAATATTTCAGATGATCTGAGTGTTCATTCTAGCCCAAAGTTGTACCCTTTATTATCCATCCATTTGATCTTATCCTGCTTTTGTCTGTTGGCCTGGGAAACCCTCTCCCATCTCAACCATAGTGTTTAGGTATACCATGATCCATCAGCCAAAACTCTTCAATATATAATGCTAAAATAAGTAACATTCAATAAATAAACTGAGGATCCCCACCCTGTCTGGATAGGCAATGTTTCCAGTCCCTGAATCACTTCTGGGTCTCTTTTCCTGGTCACTCCCAAAGTGCCACCCTCCTCCTTGGCAAGGGGACACCCGAGCCGGGGACACCCGAGCCAGGGACACCCGAGCCAGGGACACCACTCCCCCTGCTCTCACCCGACTGCCACAGCCACAGCAAATAAAACCTCCATCCTCGCTCCAACACATGCAAGGACAGCAGCTGGCCTCACGGCTGCTGTGTTGCACCGGGGACACAGTCAGAGTCGCTGCAGTACTTTGCAACCACAAATCTGAGGACCCTGGAAGTCTGGAATACCTCTGAAGGACCACAGAAATGTTTTTAGAGGTTGTCCCACTAAAATAAAGCTAAAACCCATGGGTCTGCCATGGCTTTCACATGCTTTGCTTCCCAAGACAAAGAGGTTGTCCCATCCTATAAATACCAGCTTCCCTTTTTGTTCCTAGACTTTTTATGTGGTTGCACTAAAAGAGACAGTTTTGCCTTGCAGCAGGCTGAGTGATCTGGTTTATTTTGTAACAGTCTTTTACAAATGTTATTGGAAGGGGTTTGTTTTTTTCACCAACCAGGTAAAACTGGGGAGGCTGAAGAACCGATCTATTTGCAACCCCACTGGAAAGGCGGCTGCATGCCCGTGCTTCCCCAGGGTAGCTGCATCTCCCAGCCCATAGCCAGACCTGTTTGCCCTCCCATCAGGTGAGCCATGATGATTTTGTATCATTAGCGTTTATCAATCTATCTAAGAAGTCTCCACTCCAGCTCCACTTGTACCATGGCCAGACGCCAAGTCCAACCACAAAGCCAAGGCTGTTGCATTGACAAGATCATCTTTATCAGCCAAAATCCTAGCCTTGTAGAAATGAAGAAGTTAGCAGAGATCTATTTTCATCATTTTCTGGGATTGGCATCAGTTACACTCCTCCTTTAATCAACTACATGTTGCTTTGTATTAAAAGCCATCTCAGTATTTCAGCTGTGATGGATGCCAAGCTGGCAGCCTCCGAATAACCCCAGGGGCCTCGTTGCCCTTTCCAAAATTCTGGCTTCTTTCTAGACCTCCTCCCAGCCTGGATGTAGCAGCAGGTTTTGGGTCTGAGAGACAAAAATGCTCGCGCTGCCCTTCACAGCACAGTGCCACATCCCTACGCTAAGGTGATGGGCATCGGTGAGCACTGGTGGGACCTCCTCCAGGCATGGTCCCTGGGGAATGGGACCCAGCGGCACGTGGTAGTGCGGACAGGGTCTCACTGGGATTTTTCCAACTCTTTTCCTTTGTGAGTGGGGTGAGGATTTGAACTCAGCCCTTCCCAAGTGCCGCTCTCGAGCATTAATCCAACAGGGTGCCTCCGTTTCCATGACCCTGTTTCCACCCTCAGCGTTACACTCCACTCCAGCTCCATGAGCTGTTCCAGATGTTTTGGAAACCCCCTTGCAGTTTAGTAAAAGCTCCAGAAAAAAAAAGATAATTTCTCCCAGCAGCCAGATCTAAAGGAGGAGGTGGAGAAGCAGAGGATGTGAGGAGCAGAGCCATGGACGGATAACTTCTCCCCAGGCTACGATCTGCATCAAGTACAAAACAGGATTGATGAAGTGCTGAGGCAGGCCAGAGCTACCCCAGATCCCTCCTGGAGATGGAGGCTGAAACCCTGCAGCCCCTCTCCATTCTCATCCATGGGAACTTGGCCCTGACTGTGGCAGATGGGCATTGCCCTCTGTGCCTGCTTGCCTAGCCCTGAGGGGTTGGAAAATCTCCATCGGCCATGGCAGGAGCGGGGAAGATGGATACAGCATGTTCCGGAGTTGCAGCTCTGCCCTCAGGTCCCGAGCACGCCTTGGCTTCTCCTGAGCTGCTACTGAGATGCAGATGGGCCTTCAACCCTGCTTCCCAGAGCTGCTCCATGAGTGGGAAAATTGCAGTCAAGGTGTGGATAGGGCTGGGTTGAGCCTTTCATGGATTAAACTTTTTGCAGGGCATGTGGTGCACACCACCCGCACCCCCATGCCCGTGTTGCCAGTTTATATCCCTTTCTCCTGTGGAAATCTTGCACTAACAAATGTTTCATTTATAAAGCATCCCTCCACCTCCCTGCTGAAATTCTCACACTCTGCTCAGTTCTATCCATAACTATATAGAATCAAATTATGTACAAATCCAGCACCAGAAATAGAGAGGGACTGAATCATCAGCCTGGATTCAGCCTCCACCCAAGTCAGGAGTCACTGGAAGCTGGACCTGCCTCCAGACTTTGTGGCTGGAGCCCATCTGCAACTCTAAAAGCCAAAATGAAAATAAAGAAGAAACCAAACAGCATGGCATCTCCTCGCCTTGACCACAGGCTCCCTGGGGCTGTGACTGTCTTTTTGTTTGTCTCAGGAAGAACAATTTTACTGTCTGCAAATGAGGAGCTGGAGTGGGTCAGGGAGTCTCTCTGCGGGAAGGGGCAGAGAGGAGCACAGCTCCTGAGGGGGGGCTGGGCTCGTTGCTCCTCCAGATCTGGAGGAAGCAGGCAGCAGGATGATCAGCAACAAACATGGCTATAGGGAAAGCGACACTTCCCCTTCTTCATTCCTCAACACTGTGTGCTCCAAAGTCTTCCAAAAATATGGTACCATTGGCTACCACCTCCTCGGTTTCCCCCAGCACAGTCCCAAGATCCAGTGTGCAACCACAAGGCAGCTATTCCTGGTAGCCAGCCCTGTACAGTAGCCGGGAAAGAGGTGGAGGGGAGCCAGGCAAAGGAGATAGGGATTTGGTTAAAGGCACCTCCCGGCCCCTGGGCAGGTCAGGGATGGAGGGTCTGGCAGGACGTTTGGTCCTTTCCAGCTGAAACAGGCTCACCCTCGCCCTCGGGCATAAGGAGTTGCGATTTAGTAACTTGAACTTGCGTCTCTCGGTTTTAGCTATCCTGGTCACATCAGGAAGCAAACGCATTTGGTTCCCTAAATGGGAGGAGGATTTTTGTCATCATCGTCATTTTTCTAGTTTCGGTCTTTGTCAGCAGCCCTTCCTCTTCCTCCCTGCTCTCCGAAATAGCAGAGAGCTGCATCCTCCTCCCCAGCTGCCTCTTGCAGGTTGCTGCAACACCCGGCGCTTCTCCGCAGCCACCAGCTCTGCACAGCAAAGGTCAGAGCCCACATGGAGAGGACCAAGTCTCCAAGTTCAGGGGCTGCTGACCTGGTGGCCTGAGACAGAGATGTATGGGGTCTTGCTGGCACCGGTACCCTTTGGACGTGTGCTGGGCTCTGTCAGGCTGAAAATGCCCTTCCCTCTGTGCACCTCCCACGTGTCATTCCACCTTATGCCAGAGGCTGGCATGGGGAGTGGACCCTATGTCCCCTCTGCAAACACCACAGCCCCTTTATGCCACTGAGGCAGCAGGGCAGATGACAGCCTGGTGGCTTCAGTGCAACGTGACCAAGAGAAGAAAGCAGCGGTGGTGCAAGGAGTGGGTCAAATACTCAAAGACAGATAAAGGACATGCTCTGGACCCCAGAGCTGCAAGCCTCTCGGTTTCTAAACCCTTTTCCTTGACCAATCCCAGAGTTCCTTCCCCACAAATACCTCTAAAACCCCTCTAAGCTGCCTGGAGCAGAGCCCCCAGCAGGGCTCCAGCACATGGGATGCACCTGTGTCTGGCCACCCCCTGAGCCACAGAGCATCCCCCAAACCTCACAGGTCACCTCCCTCCTTCCCCCCAGCTCCAGGCTTCCCTCTGCTCTGCATCTTCTCCAAACCCACCTGCAGGCACACGACTGCGGCTCCAGCCCACACGCTGCTCCCTGGGGGAGGAATCCAGGCTTTGATACAGGGAGCGTGGCCCGCCTGTGCTGTGCTCAGACCTGTTGCCATGCGGTCTCCCTGGCCAAGGAGCTGGCACGAAGCTCGCAGGGGAGAGCATCAGCACGAGATGGTCGTGCTGCTACTTGCGCACACAGCCGAGCGCAGGAGCGCAGCACGCCAAGCTGCAGCCCCTCTAGTGATGTGCCTCCTCCTCCCCTTGTGTTTTGGGGCAGTAAATCATTCCACACCGATTAAGAGCTGCTCAGACTGAGGAAACCTGGCCCTCGGAGATGAACCTCACCTGGGAAGCCTCTGGGAAACACTTCTGAATTGGCAAGAGCTAGCAGTGAGGTGGGGGGAAAAGGAGGGGTCTTCAGCAATGCTGATGATATTCCCCAGGAACCAGGGATTCAACATAAAACTGAGCAGGGAGAGTTCACATGTATCCCCCCTCCTCCTGAGGATCTGTCATTGCTTTAGCTCTGAGCCAGAGACCACCATGGAAGGACACGCAGTACACCCACACGCTGACTCTGAGGAGCATGGCGAGGCCCAGCGCCAGCTCTCCTCCTTCCCCATTAATCACTGGGAAGAGGGAGACAGATGTCTCCCTGGGGAGTTGGAAGGTATCACCGGGGAGCAGGATAAATCAGGTCCCTGGATACACAACGGGGCAATTATTTATGGATGATCATATATTGGCTGTAGGAACCCCAGGCAATAAACAACAGCCCGTGCCAGGTCATGTGTTTACCTTCTGCCTGCACCTCCCAGCTATGCGCAGGAGCGATGGGTGAGGACCAGCACCAGCCATGCACCAAACCCAGCACTCCTTTCCAGCTGGAGTCACTGGGGAGGGCAATGGGACCTGCTTTGACATAGCTTTGCAGTCTTCTCCGCAGGGAACTGAGCAAGCAACGATGAAGTCATGGTACACAAAGCCTGGCTGGATAAGGATGCAGCAGGTATGGGCACCGACCGGCCGGGATGTGCTGGCTGCAGCAATGTTTGTGTTGCAGCACATATAGCTGCCCTGAGCCAAGGAAGCAGGGATAACACAACCTGAGCTCAACCACTTCTCTCCCTCGTGCCTTTCACCTCTGGAGGACCCTGGCTCGGTTGCTGGCTGGAGCCCGGCCATCCCCCTGCCACGAGCAGCAGCAAGGTGGCAGCCAGCAGCGCCTGGTGGGGATGCCCATATAAGAGCAAACTCGAGCTCCGTATCATAAACGAACCCCTCCTCTTTCATCTACCCATCTGACCCAGCGGTGCGGGAGCTGATAATGCTGGTTTCCTTTTAAGTGGAGGCTGGTCATAAATAAAATAAACCAGGCGTGCTTTGTGTTTCCACTGCCTTGCCTTTCATCCCCGCTCCTCAAAGTCGTGCGAAAGGGAAGTCCTGAGCGGCAAGCAGGAGCTGTGCCGGGGACAGCAGCGGCTCCAGGCTTGGCCTCAGCTGCACCTGTGCTGGTTCATGGCCCTGGTGTGCGGTGGGATCACCTCCCCCTTTCACCGGCGCGGGGACCTTTCCCTTTCACCGGCATGGGGGGAGAGTGCGACGAGAGGCAAAGATTTTCCTTGCAATGATTCACATTCATGGCGCTGCCTGGGACTGAACCAGGCTGCTTTTCTCACCAGCCAACAAACGTCAAAGCAGGATTTCATACCCAGCAGCTGCCCAGATGGCTGCTGGGGGGGAGAGGATGTGCCCTCCCCTTCCCCGGCACCAGTGCCTAACTGGGAGGGTGATGGGACATGCTAACAAGCCACCAAAGAATGGAAAATTTGACAAACACAAGGGCCCCAGATGCCACCAGCGCCGAGGCCGTTCCCAGTGGCTCCATACCGGAGCCGACACTCCGATGAGGCGCGTGAAGCTCGGTCAGCACCAGGCAGCGTGTGCCGGGGTGATGTTAGCTTCTCCCTGTTTCTCTTGCCACCTTACAGGGTGTGATGTTTTCTTTCCTTGCTCTCCTACAAGCTGCCTTGGGATGTTTAGGCTCAGCATCTGCAAGGGGCTGTTGAGGGAGACCGGAGACTCCTTAAAGCAGGTACGGGAGATGTAGGCTGCAGAGCTGATCCCCTCCCAGAGCAACAGTGGGTGTTGCATCAGGCTCTTCTAGAGTTAGACCCATCTGTGATTTTTCTTATGATTATCATTTGTCTCAAGGATTTGCCTGGAGTCTCCAGCCCTCTTCTGGCTGCTCCCGTAAAACACAGCAGGGTGAGATTGCAGAAATATAGATACCACAGCCTTTTGCATCGAGGTGTAACTCAAAAAGCTTGGATCCATAAATAGTTTGTTTTTCTCAAGGAGAATTCGCACCGTGCAGCCCTGGCATGGCATGGAGATAGCTGGTCTCTGGGTGCTGCTTGTAGACAGCAGCGTTGCAGAGAGATGCCAAGCAGAGCAACCAGGAGCAGGGAGCTAAGGCAGAGCTGTAGGTCTGGGGGAAAGGGAACTGGGCTGAGCTGGCAAAACAGCATGCCAAACCCTTCCTGAGGTAACACGCTCCCGAGGCGGCACGGCTGGAGCAGAGGGCTGACTCCTGATTGCATGGGGGAGTTTCAGGAATTCCCTGGAGAAACTGAAATGGCTGCGGAGGAGGTATAAATACTGCCAAACGGCAGATAAGCAAGTCTGGAGAAGCCTCGCACAGAGGCGTGCGCTGGGGAATTCGCAGCCCCTGATATGTGCTGGTGGGGGAAGGCTCCAGGAGACCCCTCTGGATTTGGGGTAACCCAGACTCACCCTCTGGGAAGGAGCTGAGCCTGCCTGGAGCACACAGCCAGCGGACAATGCCGGGCAGGCTCTCCTTGCACCCAAGCCACTGTTTTGTGATATGGGGGAATTTCTGCAAAGCTATTGTCCTAAAACAAAGAACATGGGATTTTAGGAAGGATGCCCTGGCTCCAGAGATGGAGGAAAAGACCCGAGTCCCTGGGCTGGAGGAGGGATTCCTGGTGCTCTCCCCAGACAGGTAATGGCTGGTGGCTGCACGGGGATGTTCAAAGCAAGAAAAAACAAGGGACTTTGCAACAAGCACCATTTGCAGCCTCACTGCTGTGCCCAGCCTGGCTGGTGGTTAGAGCCCACCACTAAAAATACATCATTTCTTAGCTTAATCTTAAATTATTCCATAAAGCTGCAGGTCTGAAGGCCCCTGGACTAGTCGCAAGAGAGTTAGCCGAGGGTGATTCCAAGAGGACCCCAGCTCTGGCTGCATCCCTGTGGCCACAGCCACCCTGCTATGGCCAGTATGTACCGAAGCAGCTTTGTAGATGTGAGTCCACTGGCCACAGGTGGCTGTGGGCCAGGAGCACTGGGCTGGCTTGTTTGCATTGGTGTATTTAAGGAATGTGGGTTGATTTGTGATCACAGGCCTCCTGTAGGCACGTATTGCTGAGGTTACATGAGCAATACGAGGCAGGCACAGGCACAGCCAGGTCTGTGTGCTGACGTTCCTGGCTGGTAGAATAAGGTAGATATGGGACAACACATACCAGTATGTGTAGGGTATGTACACCTGGGGCGATAACTAAGGCACCATTCACATCAGGGCTTGACTGAGTTAACCATGGGATGGATGCCTCTTTCCTACAAGAGCTCATAGTAAAACCTGAGCAGGTGTCAGATACAGGAGCATCACGCAGTGGGTGAACTGCAGAGCCAGGCAGTGCAACAAGGAGAGAATCGATGTATGGTGTGTAGAGGTGAGCACTGTGTTCAGGTCCTGAAAATCCAAGCTGTGTGTTTGGAGACCTCTAGAGACTAATGGAAATAATCACAGGTCCAGAAATGCACCTGGTGTAGCACAGGGGAGCCTTGCATGAAAACTCCCGTGGGAAGTGCAGTGCCGAGCTCCTCGCTGAGTGCTTCTGCCACTTTGTGAGCAGCAGGAAAAAGACTTTGGGATGAACAACCCAGAGCAGGACACAGATAATAACAGCTTAAGCAAAGGTGCAAACTCTGATGGTTGTATGACCACATGGCTGGCAATTGCATAAGCAGGTCTGCTAATGCATCCCCTGCCGTTAACCAAGCCATCGGTTTCTCATCTTTCTTGCACTAGACTCCCTCCACTTCAAACTGTATCAGTCTTTTCTGTATCCTGGTGGCACACAATAAGTGTGTCTGGGTTTTTTGCAATTCAATTCACTACCAAAGAGAAGAAAATTATGGCATTAAGAGCTGACCACCCAATGCTACCTCCAAGATCTGAGATTTTAAACCTATTTCCAGTCCCTTCCTCCTTGCTAAACAGATAGGTGCTCTGATGGCTGCTCAGCAGTGGCACAACAGGCAGAAGGTGCACCTGTAAAACCAGTTGGTATTTGGGCACCATTTACTGGTGAAATTCATGTGTTTGCATCTTTCCTCACCACCCTTTCTTGCCCTCACTGAAATACGAACAGGAAGCAAAGCCTTGAATTTTGGGAAGTGCTGAGCATCTCAGAAGGTGCTGTCCCCAAAACTGGAGCAATATAAATTCCCTTTCCTTCCCCGAGAGCTTTCCCATCTCTCCAAACCTGCCTTCACTGCCTTTTTGTGCTCTCCCCCAGGGCAACCCTGCAGCTCCCAGTGCCGCTTGGCCTGAGGCAGCTTTTTGCAGCAGGGGAGCAAATTCCACACCTGTGGCTGGTGATGGCACCAGCAGAGGCTTCAGTGCGAGCTGGAATGAGACTCAGCGTGGCCAGGACATCATCCTGCCAGGGCAGGCTGTGTGCACAGATTCACACTGGTTTTACTAGACAAAATAAAAGTCCACAGCAGCTTCTCTAGAGGTCGTGATTCATGCCGGTTTTCGCACTGTGTGGGTGAGATGCAGCCCCTGGGCACAGAAAGGAGCCAGTACTGGTGCCACCACAGCTTGCTGGGCTAAGTCCTCTGCTATCCCACTGCACCCTGACCTGCCCTGCCCTGCGCTGCCAAAGCTTTCCCCTGTCCACTGATTTCATTAGCATAATTATGACAAACTTGTCACAATTAACTAGCTTGTAGATCACTCCTTTCCTACATGCTGTCTGGTTTTGCTCACTGCCATGGTGGGTATCTCAAAAGCAGTCCCATCTCCCTGCAGACCTGGCTGGCAGGAGAAACAAGCAGGGAGGGATAATTTGGGGGGATTGAAAACACAGCTTTGGGTTCAGGCCATAATTAGGGGGACATGCAGCTGGGCAGATTGGAGAGACCAATGTCCAACATCCTACAGCAGCCCAAGGAGGCATGGGTGGGATGTGCCTGGCCCTGCCACCACCACCTCAGCATCTCTGCCGCTGCCTAGCAGCTCCCTTGCACGTCCCAATGCTGCCATCTGTAGCAAGAGCTCTGCTCCAGTGCTCCTCGGCACAGCACCTGGAAAGCCTGGAGCTGAGCAGCGAGACCACGGCACAGCTCAGCTTCACAAGGTTCAGTTTTGTAGGAGTCCAAACAGGCAAATCTCAGCCTGGGACTTGGCTTTTTCAGCCCCGAGAGAGGCTGTTGGCTTCTATGTCTGCTGGATTGCATTTTTAATCGTCTGCCAAGGCCACCAGAGCCTGGGATAGTAGCTCTCATTCTGCTTATCTGCTGGAATTAAAATAAACATATTAAATAAAATCAGCACTGCAGCCCATAGGAGTTAAAACCTAGGAGGTTTTAACCGCGAAAGCCGTGGATTCCTGTAGGACCAGCTGGGGAGCATTGCAGCCTCCCATGCATGCAGGGATGGGGCCAGCATCTGGTTTTAATGCATTTACCCTGTGAAGGCGGGGGGGATGTGCAGCCATCCCTCCCTTCCCTGGCTCAGCTTCACCCAGCCGTATGTTAGCACATGCTGACTGTCAGTATGAAAACCCCCATCGCTGACATTCATTTCATTGCTGCTCATTTCTTGGTGCCTTTCCATGACAGGAAATATCAGACAAAGGCTCCCTTGCCCTGCTCCCAAATCCCTGTATTGTCCCCAGCAGGGAAGGGAAACGTGGAGCCAGGGTGTGCTGAGCTCAGCACAGCAGCATCCCGCTGGCCCCAGCACACCGTGAGGTGGAAAAGCAGCTGTGACAGAGCTGGCATCAGCTTGTTTGGGGCCACGCTGTGACCCAGAAAGAGTGAACAAAAAAGAAAACAGGGAGAAAAAGAAATTTCTGGTGGTTGGGGTGAAGCTGAGCCCCTGTAGGGGCCACCATTTCTCCTCTGACACCTCCCTTCTCTCTGGACCTTGCAGTGGATGGGACTCCTGGTGACTCCCCCAGCTTTGGGAGTCCCCATCCTTCCTTCACACATGAAACACACCTGCCCCCCTGTACCACAGCCTGAATGCTTGTCCACCCTGTCGTTGCTACACACCAGCTCCATCACGTCACAGCTCAGGACTGCCTTTGTCCGGGCAGCGGCAGGGCTGGATTAGCCCCGCACGCATGAGCAGGCTGACCCCGCCGGGAGGGCAGCGGGATTTGCTGCTCCCCATCTCCCAGCCGTGCCTGAGCCCGCTGTGAAAGGGAGCCCTCAGCCCGCTGCCGATGCTAATCCCCACGCGTGTGGGCTCCTGGTCGGTGGCCTCTATATAGACCCCTCTGGCCACGCACCTGGGGTGGGTCTGCGGCGCGGGGGCAAGCGAGCGGGATGGCACTGCGGGTAAGCACTGCGGGTAAGCGCCGCGGGTAAGCACTGTGCCAGGCTCCGGCACCGCGGGTAAGCACTGTGCCAGGCTCCGGCACCGCCTGCCCTGCCTGAGAGGCAACAGCATGGGCTCAGGTAGGGGATAAAGGACATCAGCACAGATAAGGGCAAGAAAGGTAGAAATCCTGAAAGACCTGGGATGCTATTTGTGGTGCTGCCCCTCTATTTCAGCCCAGCCCAAGCTATTGCAAAACCGTGAGCTTCACGGCTTTCGATAAAGGGCAATAGGAGAGATCCTTCATCTCGGTTACACCAGGGCTGGGCTGGGGTAATGCTGCCCTAACGGCAGCACTTGTGGCTTGGAGGGTTTAAGCCGAGACCAAACACAACCCATGCTTCAGCAGAGGAGCCCTGTGCTTTGCCATCCGTCTCCACTGGGTCAGCCGGCAGCACAGGCAACTGCTGTTTCCTGTGTATGTGGTGTGTCTTCTGCTGGGGTGGTTGTAATGATGACAAGCGAAGGGTCAAGGCAAGGTGAGCCTGGGTGCTGCCATCACCACTTGCTGTTTGAAACCAGAAAGTCAGCTCCATCAGCTCTCTATGTTTCACAGGGGAGAATGCTGGTGTGGTCAGAGCCTTTGAATGACCCTGCGTGGGTTCCCAAAGCTGCCCTCCAAAAGTAGCCAGGCATGAGGGCGTGAGGCTGGCCATCGTCATGTCTCAGCTCCTGCCCAAAAATGCACACAACCCAAAAATGCATTGGAAATAGGAAATCATGGCAAAGAAATAAACAGGGGAGTGAAAGTCCTGAGCTGTAGGGAGGGAGAGGCAGGCATGCGGCTGGCCATGGAGATGCCAAGGCTGGAGAGATTTTTGCCAGTGTGAGCAATAAGTTTGGGAGAGGGGGATGTTCAGAAATGCCAGATCATTAGAGTGCTAAAAAAAGGGGGGTAAAATGGCAAGCACTTCTTATTAAAATGAGTTATTTAATAAAACTATGAATTATTCAAAAAGGAACATTTCCCAGCTCATTTTATGCAAGTTTAACCTTGGAGATGGGGGGAGCGGGTGGAACGAGGTATCAGGCAGGAGCTTGTGAGAAGAGCCACCCGTGCAGCGCTGGGTGAGGACAGGCTGGGTGCCACATTACACCCATTCTTTGATCAGCCCTTGTCTTTCACATCCTGCTTCAAAGCAACACAAAGCTTCTGCTTCAGATTTTGTATTGCCCAGGCGGGGAGAGGAGCAGGGTGTCTTTGTGTCCTGCTGACAACGAAGGCATTCAGGTTCTTCTTTAATTTTTGCTACCTGATCCAGTCCCGCTCTTTACAAAAGACCCTGGGGACAGCAAATCCCACCTCATCAACTGGATATTGTCGCAACTTAATTTCTTACCAATTTAGAGACCCTGAGCTTACTTAGGAGTGAGAAAAAGGCAAAGGCAGAGAGTGTGCCTGCATGGGAGGGCGGGAGAAAGGAGAAGACAATGAGAGAGTGAGAAAGATGGAGAAGTGTAAGGAATGAGCAGGGCTGCGCACCTCTCCCATCTTGCCATATTTCACCATCACCTCCTCGTTGGCAGTTCCAGGCCCTGTACCCAGAGGGGATGTGCCCCGGCTGGAGCGTCGTGGTCAAGGGCCAGACCAGTTCCAGTACAAGCATGTAAGGACACACTCTGCTCACAGCTCTCCCGGCTTGCAAGAGCCAACAGCGTCGCTCCACGGCTCTCTATCAATTCTTTCTCTCATTGTCTTAGGTTTGAAATTAATTTGCTCTGTGATCCTGGAAACCAAATTGCTCTCCACTTTAACCCTCGTTTCTCCAGCTCCAGAATCATCTGCAACTCCTTCCTTGCCAACCACTGGGGGAAGGAAGAGGTTAATAGCACCTTCCCCTTCGAAGCAAAGGAGCCATTCCAGGTAACCCTGTGTCACCCCACAGGTGTCCTCGGGTGGGCTGGGAGTGACCCCGCCAATATCGGGGTCCTCCTCATGGATCTAGCCCTGCTTTTTCCACCAGCACCATACCCAGTAACATCCCCTCTCTGGCTCTGTCTCCTTGTTAGCACTTCTGTTGTATCCTGATTTGCTGCTGATTTACACCCAACTCTGGCACAGACATGCAGAGCTCCAGCAATAATTCGTGGATGCTGCATTTATTTTCAGTTTAGGCTTTACATTATCACCAGTTTCTGCTATGATGAAGAGCTCAGTTATTCCCTCCTTTTGCCCAGAATGGGGGTGAGCAGTGCACTTGTCAGCTCTGGCAGGATTTGAAGTGGGTTGTAGGTGCATGTGCCCAGATCCGGGCACTCACTGACATGATGGCAGCAAGGTCTGGTAAGGATACGTGACCACATGGTGAACATAACACAGTTTCTTTTTCAGGTTGAAATCTACTCTGACCAGGACTATTTCCACGTTTTCATCAATGAAAATAAAATCTTGCAGTACAAGCATCGACAGAAGCAGCTTTCATCCATCACCAAGCTGCAGATTCTCAATGATATTGAGATTTCTTCAGTGGAAATCACCAAACGAGGCCTTTACTAGAGTCTGGTGTTGGAACAGTCTCGCAGACCATTCCCCCTTGAGCTCCTGATCCAGCCAGGTACTATCTCCTCCCCTTCTGCACTCAACACGTGCCACCACTAGCAAGGGAGCTAGCTACGCCTGTGTTGTCATAGTGAAAGTGATGCTCATTCCCACCGCACGCCGTTGAGCACCCAGCCATGTTCCTAACTGTAGCCCAGATTATCAAAGACTTCTGTCCCTACACCTTTGGGTGCATGATGGCCTCTGTGGTTCTTATCACCTTTGTCATCGGACAGCCTGAGAGATCACTGCAGCACATAGAAGTCTGCCTTGCGTCATCTGGACACCTGAACGTTACCCCAGAAACTGCATTTGCCCAAGAGTACAGTGTGAATTAGCACCAGTCCTCAGCTGGCCATGTGGCGCAGGATTTAATGGATGTGGATGTTAGGGATGGAAAGGGACGTTTCTTTCCAGGAGCTGGGTAAAAGTGCTACCATAATTGCCAATAAAATCAAACAAGGAAATCCCTGCTGAGATGTCACTGGGCAGATCAATCAAATTACTGATTCCCTGCAAATCTCCAGGCGTGAACAAGGGCTGGTGATGGGCAGGAGGACACAGGCAGAGGGTTGCTTGGTTTTGGCACTGGGAAAATACCGCCTTTTGGCTTTGAGGGCTAACACAAAATGAAGGTCCCTTGTAGGTAGATCAGGGTGGTAAGATTCAACTTGCAAGATATTTCAAGAGGTTCCTTTCACCAGCTGAGAGATGTTTGCTCAGCCCGAGTCCTACGAACTCCAGGCTCCTTAGACAGACTAAGGGTGATGTAGTGGGTCAGAAAAGGGTAAAAGCTAACAGGCACATAAAAGCATGTGGTCCCTTCATCACGCACCAGAAATGCAGCTGGACTTCAAACAAAACGATCAGAGTAAATCAGGGTCTAGAAATTATGATAAGTTTGGAATGAACAAATTGCCATTACTCCTGCGTGTAGCCTCCGGCTTTTTGTTTTGCTCTGCTTTCTTGTTTTCTTTTCTCCTCCTTTTTAGTTGTCTTTTAAAACAGTCCACTTGTCCCTTCCACCCTCTTCTCTTTTCCACACTCTTCCTTGGAGCACAACATTTCTCTGACTCCTTGACCAGGCCACAGCAGGCTAAAAGATATTATTTTTACTTTGTTTTAATTATGCGCGTCATAAGAAGCATAATGTCACAGTGTTAAATCTGAACAGGAACTCACTCCAAAAATGCAATTACAGCTGCCCAAATCACTCCTGTGTAATTCAGACATAAGACAGACCACATTCCTGATGCAAAAAGCTAAGACGATCCCGCCTTGCCAGTCCTTTCCATCAAGGAGAAATCACTTGGTAAGAACTCAGCCCTGATCCGTCCTTGCTTTTGGGTGAGATCTCTGAAGGTCACGGCTTTGCTCCAGCCTTTTCTCGATGCTCCAACTGGCCATTCCCAACTCTTCTCCCTATTTATAGTTTCAAGGGCTTATGAGGAAGAGGTAACTGTGGAGCCAATCACAACACATGATGCCACAAAGTTGACATTTATGAGTCTGTTAAAAAGTTTGTAATGTTTTTCCAGACTATAAAGAACACTAACTGGAAACCATCCTGTTCTCGTGGCAAAGAGCACAATGGGAACACAAAATGGTCCTCCTCTCTCCAAAAAGAACAGAAAATACCTTTTGGAAATGGCCACGGTCTTGGCTGCAAGTCAGGGAGGTTGGAGGTGGTGAGATGTCCTCTGGCCTGGAATAAATCTGTCACCACTGGGCAAGAGGGTCGGCTCAAATTCTGGTTGTCGTGATGTAAATCAGGAGTTCAACAAACTTTACTCTTACAGCCATCCCTTCAGTAAAACAGGCACAAACACAGGCAAAATCAGGCCTGCTGGGATCTCTGTGTCATACATCTGATAATACTGAACTGCATTTGAAAGAAATTGTTCTTTTTATTTGTGCTTCTTTGGGGGTTGATGGAGGCAGATCATTTTTCAAGGAGGAAATTGATTAAATGATTTGGAAGGGTAGGATTTTGTACTTATATGGCCACAAACTCCATCTATAGCCACCACTGCAAAAACATATCACAGTTTCATTGTTCTCCAGAAGCAAGCACAAAGGACCAGAGACAAACAGGGCAAAAAGTATTTCAAGTACAAATAAATAAAGAGATGCCACAAAAAAAAAAATCAGGCAGCGGCAGAGATTGTGCCCTGACTCCTGAGCACATCCCCTCCAGCTTCTGCCAGTAGCTGATCTCACTCCATCACCATCTGCACCAAGAGAGCCCAATCACTCCTGACACATCCACAGCACTGCTGCTGGCTCCGGGATTTTATCTGCTGCCTCCTCCAGCCAAAACACTCCCAAGGGCAAAGGGGTCTTCAGAGCAAGAGAGGTCTGTGGATCTACAGAGCATTTCTGGGAGGAAAACTTCAGGGCTGGCTGTTTATAGCTGTTTGAGCAGTTTTATGGGGGATGAGAGATGCCCTCCAAGTCTGTGACCCTCATTTGCACCTTAATGAGAAACTCCAGAGGAAAATGAAGCCCCACAATTATAATGGTCAATTAAACTCTCAGGAGAGGGGGTTGGCCCATCAGACTTGCACAGAGGCATTGCATGCTGGTATTGAGGTGATCAGAGGGACCGAATTAATCCTTCCAAATTTCAACCAGCCTTCCTATTCATGACCTGGGCTTTGAAACTGGGGGTAGGGAACGGGATGGGATGGACGGATGCGAGCTGATGGCAATAAGCTCCTGCCCAGGGGTATTTTTTGAAGAGCTGGAGGCCTTTTGAAGGGGAAGGAGCAGAGGCAGCTGGGGGTGCAGCTCAGGAGGGACCAGCATTTCACTGCCCAACCTAAAGGCCAAGCTCAGTATTTTTGCTGTGGCCAAGCGCAGCACAAGAGCTGGGCTGAAAGACTTCCAGAGTGATTACTGTGGAACAGGATAAGGACTGTCCTAGGCAGGATCTGCTTATAAAGCAGCAGCAGCTGCCCTTAAAGCTTACATGAACCAGGGAGGGACACCTGGGAGAGAGACATGTCCCTCGTGAGGAAAAGCCGATAGAGATGGTGACCTCCCACATGGGCTCTCCCATTCCCACTAACTCTCCTCATTCAGGCTGGATCTGCAGAGCTCAGTGAAATGCTCTGGCTTGTCCCCAGATCAATGAGGGAAAAATCAGGTTCATAGTCCTTTGTGCCTGAGCTGTGTCAGGACCCCCAGGGCCATGGTCCCCTCTGGCAGTGTCGGAGAGCTGCAGATCTCCTGCGGAGCATCTGCCGATGCATGATCAGAGCGTGCTCCTTGGTGTCATTGACACTGCTGGCCATCACGTACCCCAGCAGCAAGCACCAGCAATTCCCTCACAGGCTGGTGAGCAAACAGCTCCCACCTCAGCGACAGTCACATCTCATCAGCAGAGCAGCAGCCTAGAGACATCAGACTGCGTGACGCTGCCTCTGCCAGCCTTAGCAAGGGACAGTTGGATATCACATACTGGGTCCTGCCTCAAGATAGGAAAGGCAGCGTGAAAAAGGGCAAGGACCTGTTGCCAATGCAGTGGGAAAGACTTTAGGAAAGCACAAAAAAAAAGGAGAAAGTCATGCAAATGCTGGAGGTTTAGCTACTTACTCATAGCTAGAGGGCAGCTCTGTTGAAGAAAGGCAGGAGCAGTGCAGCTGTTAACCATTCAACTAACAGTTCCCTTTCTCCTCCCATTTCAATGCCCCCATGATGGACAACAGCTGTGCTGCAGCAGAGATCTTTGCCTCTCCACTGATCCTAAGCAACTGTGTTGTGGTATAGCTCAGTGATCATGGACCCGCATCTATAGCATCTCTAATTTCCCACATCCCCAAAGGCCTCCATTTTCCCAACACAGAAATAGCTGCTAGAAGTGCAGACCATATCAGACATTACTTTCTTCCTTACATCCCTGAGTCCTTATCTAAGAGGCCGCTTATTCAATAACACAGGCTGTCAAACTTCTTATAAGCTCAGGAGCCACAGGTGCTTGCTGGCAGGATTGATGAACACAAAGGGCAAATTTTTTTGCCTTTTTCTGAAGAGTACGAGCAAAAAAATAAAACCAAGAGGAAAGGAGGAGTAACTCTCAGTTCTGGCTGGGAAGAGGCATTTCTGAGGCAGCAGACAGCCCCAGACCGCAGGTAGAAAGGAGCATCTGCTACAAAGCAGATGGATGTTTCTTTTATTGCATTTAAAGAGAGCTCTATAAAGCCATTTTAACTCACAGAGCCGGCTCAGCCATGAAGGTACACCTCCCAGCCCCAAGGTTGCATGCATGGTGGCAGGTACCAGCTGCAGATGGATCATTTCCTGAAAGAAAGGATCTCCTTTAGAGGTTGAAGAACTGGAAGCTGATGGTATCACTTTATTTGGCAGCTGTGTTACTGTATATCACTGTTGCCTCAGGAAAGGATGCCAGAAATTAGCCTGATGCCCAGATTCGATGGCCCTCCAGTTCTGCAGTCCATTCCAGATCCTCTTGCCAAAGCTAGATGCAATCTATCATGTTATTCCTTCAAGTTCTATGAAGATAGCTAAACCAAATCTCTGACTTCACCAGAGCACAAAGCAACAGCCTGTGGAGATCAGAATACTTTCTCTGCACCACCAGACCATTACTGTGGGTAGGTTTGTCTGGGACTTTTCATGATCTGTCAGATGTTGCCCTGAGCTTTATCAAGCGAACAGGCTTCCTGCTGAAACCCTCTGCAGCCTGCAGCACAGCCCAGGTCACACATGAGCCACCCCTTGTCTTAAATGACCGACCAGGGCCACCGAGCAGCTTGCTAGCTCAAGGAGGTTTCCATCCATCTGCACACTGATCTCATTGCTGTGGTCTCAGCTACTAATCAGCTTTTTCTAGCTTTTTTCATGGTCCAGCTTACACAACGACCAAAAAGCCACCAACATCCCTTCATTTTCTTCCCCTTCCTTGATGCACCACCTCTCCAAAGAAAGGCATAACCGCTGTGTGATTTATCGCACACAAATCTAGCTGGTTTCAAAAACTGGGAGTAAAAACCGAGATGCAGCTATTTCACCTTCCGACCTCCACTCTTGCGCTGAACTCCAGCTATTGTCAGCTTTCATTTCTTGAAGTTGCTCTGTGCTGTGAACAGAAAGACAGACACAGTCAGTGGGGATGAGGGCAGTGACTGTGCTTCCAATTTAGCCCGAGAGCTTCCAGGTGAGTCACTGCAAGAGAGAGGTGAGGTGTTATTACTAGAGCAAAAAAGTTTGCAACTGATCCTGACAGTGTTTAACAACCTCTCAAAGCCTCTTCCTCCCTGATTTTCTATGACTTTAGTTGTGGAGATTCCTTCTAAAAGGCTGCCCAAAATAAATAATAGCTCACACAGTATTTTTTTCTTATCCTGTCAAAACATTAGAGCAGGCTGCTGGAAGGCATTCAGGCAGAGGATCGCATCTCTCCCTGCCTCCCAGCTGATCCCCTCTTGAATCCACAGAGCAGAAATCCTAAGGATTTATTGATTAGAAGAATAAAATCTAGGAAAGCTTATTTTTAGACACATAACACTTGATCACCGAGCCCTCGTTGCAAATGTGCTCAAATTCTAATTCTTGTTGCACCCTGACCCCAGGCATATCTGCTTTGTGACAGCTACCCGCAAAGCATCACCTATGCTGAGAGTAAACCCTGTTCAGAACAACAAACTCCCTCCTGTTGTACTCTCTAAAACCTTTATCTCCTCCCTGACCTAGCAGATCTGGCCCCTGAGAGTGCTTTTTCTCAGAGCCTGCCTTTCCTTCCTGCCACTCTGCATTTCCCCTCGGCAAGCCTCTGCAGCTGGGAAAACGCACATATTGGCAAATTTAAAGCTTTTGTCAGAGATGTCCCCCAGCTGGCAATCAGCTGATGGAACCCAGAAAGCTTTATCATCTTAAAAGCCCTTTATTAGCCTGTTGCACCTGGGTATAGAGCACCGGGGAAGCAATATTGTTATGCAAATCTGGCAGCCTGCAGGTAACAGGATAGAGGACTGGCTGCCTTAGCAGCCCCTGCTCTTAGTATTATCTGCCTCCCTCCTCAGTAGTATCAGTGGCAAACTGGTTAGACCCCCAGAGTGGCAACAGGGTGAAATGGAGTCCCACAAACCTGGTCAGACCACCAGATTTCCTCTACCAAATCTGCTTGATTTAGGCTTTGCTTTCAGTCTGGTTCTAATTGTTTCTCCCTGTCACGGCACTACCAAACTATCAAGCTGCAACAAGGCTTTTACTGACCCATACCAGCCCTCTCGTGCCTCAGCACCACCATCAGTCCCACACAAGGTTCCAAAAGTTCATCTACTGTCTGTGCTGTTTCTTCATCCTCTTCAGGCCAGTCCACCCTGCTTCTTGCCTCTGCTGCATCCGAGTTCCTGGCTTCTCCTCCAGCCAGCCTCTCCTCATCCTGGCCCCCTTCCTCTCTCAGCTTCTCCCAGGGCCTCTCCTCATCTCTCCTACCTCCCTGGGCTCTTCTTCATCCAGTCTTCTCTCCCTCCACCCAGCGCTCCTCTTCCACCAGTGCTCCTTTTCTTCCAGGCTCCTCAGCGCTATTTAGCTACTTAGCAGGAACAAGCCACAGCTGTACATTATCCACAACTGTATATTATCAATGTTAATTAACCCCCTACAGTTCCTCTACATCTCCCCAGGGCTGATGGTGCCTGTATTGATCAAGAGGGTGAGACCCCACACACAAAACATGGACATGGAAGAAATTCCACCATTGCTTCAACTGATCCTGGATTCAGCTCAGGGGAGAGAAGGGCTGGATGCAGGCAGTGTTAGACGGTTGCTTTGCGTGTCAGCTGTCACCCCCGCTAAGTCCTGGCTTCTCTTAACTTCTCAAAGACTTGACTTAGTGCTTGTTCAAAATCTTGTCTGTAAATTTGTGCAATGCATTAGGGATCCATAGCACTGATTTCCCCTTATAAAAACCACATTGTTATGGAGTACATCTCCATTTAGTGACTCTCCTTTTAATGAGACAGGATCAAATTCATCCGGTGTGGTCCTGTTAAGCAGGTGCCCTGCAGGAGCGCGTTCAGCCCCACGTTACCCAGCCTGCTTCTTGCCTGCACTTCTGCACAAGCCAAAAGCAAAGATACCTGAAAGACAAATTTTTTCAATCACACTAATGCCAAAATGGAGTTTCATTGTTCTTGAGCAAGTGAACATCATATCAGACAAATTCTTCTGTAGAAAATTATCTTTTTATTTTAGCCATGACATTTCCGGAGCACTCAATCTAAGAGGCTTCCAATAAAAAGGACGGAAGATAAGGAATTTGGCACATATCTGTTTATGAAAACAGACACCAGTGAATATTCTCAGGCATAAAAATGCATACATTCTCCCTTTAAAATCCTCCAAAGGACACTTGAAATAGTCTAAATGTTTCATTCTTTGATTGAGAGGGAAGAATAGTGGGAGAAGAAAGGTTTTCACTCTCATAAAAGTAATTACAAACAACAAACATCAACTCCCAGATGTTTTTTATTTGTTTTGTTATTTTATTTTCAAAGATTCTGACGTGCACTTGGCATCTTCTGCATATTGTCTTTGTGCACAGCGTTGGCCTCTCATCTCCTCCTGGATTCAGAGGCGCGTCAATGTGCTGACATCAGTGAGCTCCACACCGGAGCTATGCTGAGGATCTGGGCAGCGGTGCCAGAAATAGCTCGTGTGTCCCCCAAAACCACGGGGATGGAGCAGCGATGGCACAGGGACAGAGCAGCCACCAGCAGAGGGAGCGGCAAAGCCGGCTCAGAGGTCCCCCAAGCCCACGGCACCCAGGATTTGGGAAGTTTTGTTGCTGGATTGGAAATTTGTAAGAAAATGACCCAGAAAAAAAAGATGGGCACCTTTTTTTGTCCAATACAAGTTAGCAAACAGTGACGCTGTTGCTCTCTCCTGATGGCAAGAGAGACACAGAGACAGGCTTCAGTATTACTCCTGTTTATATCAAGCATTAGGAATGCTCACCCAGCCCATCCTGGGTTGCAGTGGCAGCAGGGTCCCTGGGAGCAGGAAGGAGTGTGTGCAGCCCAGGGGCAGATGAAGGGCTCAGGGAGCCTCCCTTACCCCAAGGTCCTCCCGTCTCCATGCCATCAATCAAGAAGTGTGAGAGACAGAAAGGGTAAGTGGCAATGAAGGTGGATTTTATGCAGTGCTTTTCAAGGGAAGTCCAACCAGCACCTCCCAGCAAAACCAGTGGGAAATGATTTCACCGGTGCCAGTGTTCCCCCCTAACATGGAGCTGGGATGTGCTCCCAGCTCACCTAACACAAGCCGCACCTGGACAGTCCATCCTGGTAGCACCAATCCAGTCCACGTTTGACTGAGACAAGCCCTAATTTTGTTCCATCTCTGTGAAGTGAGCAGACCCCATCCCACGTATCTGCTGGGCAAGCACAGGCTGGGGAAAGCAGCTCCACCCTCAAAACAGGCCTTCAGGTCAAACTGTGGCAGCTGGGACACACACCAGGCATGTCAGGATACACATTGGAAGAAAGTTAAGCAAGCAAAGTCCCCTTTAGTTGGGTGCCAGGGGGTGCACAGGGGGTGCAGGGGTGTGTGTCCCCCGGGCACTGGCAGGGTGTCTGTCTGAGTGCTGTCCCCCTCGTACTCAGCAGGGAGAGGGTTTAAGGGGGCAGAGTACACGAGCTGCTGTAAGTAAATGCACAACTGGGGGAACTGTTCCACCGTCACACTCTCAAGGTCCACCTGGCCACCAGCATAAGCTGGAAAAGCCTCCTGGTTTCCTAAACTTACACTGGCTGTTGGGCCTGGGACAGGCAGAGCATGGCTGTGTGACACCCGGCTCATGCTGCAGCGGGAGCGGGAAGGTTGTGCTGAGACAGCCAAGCTACATTTACCCTGCCCTGGGACTC
Source organism: Ibycter americanus (assembly GCA_035590275.1). Taxonomy (NCBI): domain Eukaryota; kingdom Metazoa; phylum Chordata; class Aves; order Falconiformes; family Falconidae; genus Ibycter; species Ibycter americanus. The sequence continues at coordinate 29,697,498 of JAVJGI010000050.1, forward strand.
TGACGTGCAGCGGGCAGAGCAGGTTTGGGCAGCTATAGCAGGTTTTGGAGACGTTGTGAGTTTTTCTGAGATTCTGGCCAAGCCCCAGAGTGGCTGACTCACTCCTCCTCTCAGGTCAGTTCTTCACAGCTGTACCTCCGGCGAGACCAGTGGGTTATTTCTGATGTACATTGCTGTATGATCACAGCCCAGTCCATTACCCTTGCTGGTGAAGGCTGGCTCCTCTCTCCAGTGGGCTTTATTTAGCTTCCACTCCAAAGCTGTTCTGTAAGAGGGGAGCCAGTGTGGAAAGGGCATTTTTTTTTGTTGGAGATTCCCCATCTTGCGCTATCTGGTGACTTTGAACTTGTTAGAATCAATGACCTCATTATAATATGCCCCTGTCCTCTCTGTCAGCTGTACACAGCATAAAGATTTGTCATTTGTTGTTAGAGATGACTTGGCATTTGTGAGTTGTGTCAATGGATGCAAAAGCAGATTCATTCTAATTATATCAAACCACTTATTAATTTAGTAGTCCAGTATTTTAAGGTTCTTTAGCAGTAAATCATGCAGGTTATAAATAAAGTGTATGGGGAATCAAAAAAGAAGTTAACTTTATTTATTAGCTTGAACATTTGGAAGATAACTACCCAAACAAAATACGTTCAAGAGCCCTGGCACATTTCTTTACTCTCTTCTTTTGAATTCACTTAATAACCTACTAAAACCATTGACTTAAACACCTCCACTCTGTTGTTTTCTGTGAGTAATGGCAAGACTGCTTTAGGGAGGCTGGGCAGTGGCTGGCAAGGGATGGGTGCATGGAGATTTCCAATTGCTAGTTTCGACCCTGGCCTGTGTAGTTGCCTGTTAGTGACAGATCTATTTGCTTGCGGAGCAGCTGTGAAATTGCAGCAGATTTTAGGTATCCATCAGGGTATCCATGCATTTCGCTGCATAGAATAATGTGTACCTTGTGCTTTGGGCAACACACTATAATTAGTTTGTAGAAGTTGTTTGTCTCTGAAGATCTATAAATACACACACATAAAACTATAAGGGAATAAGCAGTCACACGCTTAAAGCAAATGCATTCTAATGCGGAAGAGCTTTATATGCTGATCACATTTCCGCCCCCCCAAAGGTGGCTCCACTGCTGATGTTTCTTTCATTTCACCTAAGGCTGACCAAAAATATTTACTTTCTTCTGTCACATAAATAGACGAAAACAGATAGAGAATTTCCCACTGAAATCAAGGGCATTCACCATTCAGTGACAAACAGCTTCCACCTGGGCTGTATTTGTCACCTTGCCCTGTCTCAGAGAAGACAAAGAAAGAACAAAAAATAAACACCTCAGGCAGAGCTATCAGTTTCTCTTGTCAAACATTTCGCCCCCGTGATTCGCTGGCACCATCTAAGTACCTTCAGTCACAAGTTCCATTTTACAAACCAACCTTGTTCCCCAGCCAAGCCCATCAACTTTTCCAAGTGACTTTTTCCATGGCCCACTCTTCCTATCCCTTCAGTTTAAGAGGAAAGACAAAAAACTGGGTTTCTATTCTGGAGTGCTCCTTCTCCAGTGGGTTCCCACCAATTGCTACTGTGGTGTTCGCCATCGGCGTACCGGCCTCTGCTGGAAAGCACAGGAGGGTGGGTCCGGTGTTAGACTAGAAGTAAGCGACGAAGTGCCTGGGTCTCGCCCTGCCTTGCTGTGGCTGAGCGCGGGCAGCCCTCAGGAGAGGGGAAGGAGAGGGGAACGCCAGAGAGAGCCTGGCGAAGCTCATACACGTCCCTGCCCCTCATGGTCTCTGCCCGGTCCTGGCCCAGAACCTGGACGGTCTCTACCTGGTCCTGCCCTCTTTGCCTGCTCCTGCCCGCTCCCTTCCCACTCCCTGCCTGCTCCTGCCTGCTCCCGGCTTCTCCCTGCCTGCTCCAACCTGCTCCTTGCCAGCTCCTTGACTATTCCCTGCCCGCTCCTGCCCACTCCTGCCTGCTCCTGCCCACTCCTGCCCGCTCCTGCCCACTCCTGCCCGCTCCTGCCCGCTCCTGCCTGCTCCTGCCCGCTCCTGCCCGCTCCAGCAGCGCTCCGCCTGTATGTTCCAGGGCTTTCAGGGCAACAGCAACCAGCAGGTTTTCAGGCCGGCAGCATTCTGAGGGAAGGAGTGGCATGGCTCCGGGGTAAAAGCCTAAAGAGTATGTGAGCCTGAGAAATTAATGCCGCCAGCCCCTGTTGTCTCTACTCTCTGGAAGAAAGACCACAACTGAAAAGCCCGACACAAGTATCTTGAACGTGGAGCAGGGCCAGTCCAATTACTTCTCTTGGTGCCATGCCCAGGGTTTATTCCGTGAAACATCTCAGTGACAAATGTTCTCACTGCGAGAAACTTTCTAGTACTTTTTTTTCCATTTCTTGATGCTGTATAAACTCTTGCCAGAGGCTGCCCAGAACCAAGGTGTAATTCTCATCCATCCAGACCTCTGCAAACTGCAGCTGGAAAATATCTCAGCAAGGTAATAATCACTACAGCCTCGAGAAACAGCTTTGTATAAACGAACCCAGTGATTTCTTTTGTGGGAAAACTTCCTCTGGAGATATTATGTCCTTTTGCTCCTTTAATCTTTTTCCTGGGATTTCCATATCAGCACCCTAAGACCCGAGCAGACTGTATTGCTCATTTTCATCCTGTTTCAGGCAAGGATTAATTGCAGATACTTGGCTGTCTTGGTCTAACTAGCTATATCGTACCATTAAACTAAACAACTGCCAATTTGAGCATATGCAAACATGGCTGGATAATGTTTCTACCAAAAAGAAAAAAGTCATGGTGGCAATTTGGGTCCAGACCTTTGCCTCTCCGTGGACCGTGACAGACTTGGCCATTGCTTGCCAGAGGGAGCTGCCGTGTGTCCCTGCTTGCATGCACACTGTTCACATGAATGTTGCAAGAGAATCAGGGGAAGATGCGAGCTGCAGCCTCAGGGAGTTAAACTCTGGTCTGCACTGTGCTTCTAGGCTGGAGCAGGCACGCAGGTGTCTGGATCACAGCTTGTAAATGGGGAGGAAACTGGGAGACAGCGATGCATTTTGGAGGGGCAAGAAACAGGATAGTGTCAGACCCCCAGGCATGGCGGGCAGCCCCAGACGGAGAGGGGCAGCCCAGAGAGCTTGCTGGCTGCTCCGTCCTGGCCCTGCCTTGTGCCTTGATGTCGGGGCTTATTATTCAGTGCAGGACTCTGAGCAGATGAGTTGCCAGCTCTGACCACTTAGCCAAATTAATAGTGCCGAGCGGGAACAAGGCGTACTGGCGAGCTTCCCTGGGACCAGGCAGATCGTGTCTGCCCCCCGTGGGAGCCAGCGAAGGGGAGGGCTCCCCTCTCCCAGGCAGAGCTCAGCCCCGATGGCCTTGCTCTCTCGCAGCTCCAGGAGCTCCAGCATCCCTTAAGCTCCTCTTAAGGGTCTTTTTGATTTGGGAGGAGTTAGGGAGAGGCAGGCAGCGCAGAGGTGCACCTCCTGCATTCCCCCCCTGTCAGCACTGTGTGGCTGAGCCCCACTGCCCGTGGCTGTCCCCTACATGTGGCCTGGGGCTTGCTCACCCCTGTCAGTGCCCTCCAGATACTTCCAAGCACTGATGACGTAGCAAGCAGCAAAGTGCCATTTTATTTGTTATTTCTGCAGCAGCCGCTCACAGTGCCTAGTGCAGCACCAACCCCCAGTCTGCAGCCAGTGGCTCCACCACATACTGCTTCCCTTTGGAAAGCATGGTGCTGAACGGATGCTGGGGCCTGGGGACTGTGCAGCAAAGAAATGGCACTGCGTTCAGAAAATCAGCAATATGTGGGACAAAGCAATCACTTAGAGAGCCCTGTGCAGCGCGCAGACCGGCTGCTGTGTAACAGCGTTACATACCAGCAGGCTGTTTGTCACTGCTGCCTCTTTTATTTCCCCAGTGAAAGCCCATGTGTTGCATGCAGTTTTTCCTGCTGTAGTTGCTGGATCTTCACAAATCCATCCCTCGCCGTGCTTCCCTTGAGGTCTCACTAGAAAGCCTGGCATCTTGGCCATCCAGAGGCACAAACAAAATGGGAATTACGGTTCCGAAGCACCCTGAAAGCCTCAGGGTTGCGTAGAGACAGGGGTCCACGAGCTGTGCCTGCCACGCTCAAGGCGCTGTGGGCAGTGCTGGCAGGCACCGAAGCACAGCCCGGGCTCCCCCGCCGGGCTCAGCCTGGCTGCCCGCTCCTGTGCCTTTCCCCACCTGCAGCCGGGAGCTGGCTGGGCTAGGGGGTGCCTCTCCCACACCGTGCTTTGGCACACTTGCCTTTTTTTTTTTTAACAAGCCACAAACTTGCAGTTACTTCTTTTCTTGCTGGGGGAAAGGCTGCCGACAGCTCTGGTCCCCAGCATTTTACAAAGGCTTGATTCACGGGCAGGGCGTTTGGGGATCCCACAAGGCTTCAGGCTTGTTAACGTTTGTGGTCCCACCCTGGCTTCCACCACCGCCGCCCTGGTGAAGGAGGGTCAGAGAAGGTGAACAGTATCCTCCGCAGCCCGTGGTGTGGCAGGACCCGCCACAGCAGTGGAAATCTCCTCAAACCGAACTCAGTAACTGAAATTCAAGTCATGATACTGAGTTTTTTTAAGAAAACACTGTCATTATCTTAAATATAAAAATGTTTGATTCCAAACCATTTTTCTTAGTGATATTATTCAAAAGTGGCTTGTTCTAAACATGTCACTTTCAACAAAACCAGCATCTTTATGGCTGAAAAGAAATACTTAGAGAATAAATCTCTATGCCAGTACTAGTGATAAGTCTTTCATTTCATGCTCTAATTGAACATTGGCTTTACAACTTAAAAGCAATCATCCTAAATTGCCTTCTGCTAATGTTAATGCTTCAGACAAAGGGTAACAGCCAGATTATAGGTTCGTATATTATTCAGGCAAATCTGGGTTCGTCATACATCACTTTTTAAAGGAAAATTAATTTTTCCATGTGTCAAGAATGAAAATAGTAATAATGGATGATATACTTACATCATCCTGTATTGCTGAGATTGGCAAGAACATCGCCTCTGAACAAAGTGAGTCGCAGCCAGCGTGCATGCCCTCATGCCAGCCCAAGCAGGCAGATGGGCAACCTCAAAAATGCCGCTGCCCGTGACTCGAGCTTGTGCTGCTTCCAGTGGAGAGGCTAAATCCCACCCCGGGCACTGATAAGCAACATCCCCTTCATCTGTTCAATAGATGCCATCTACTTCGATTCCTCACTTGGCAAGCGGCTTTGTGGGTCGGCACTGACTCACTGCCCGGACTGAGCCAAGAGCGGAGCTACCGGCTTTGCTGGGTGCTCTGCCCTGGGAGCGCGTAGCTGAGCCACCCCCCCGGCTGCCCTGTCCCGCTGTCCACCCCCACATCGTGCATGCTGCATCTCCCGGGCCCTGTGCAAAGCGCGCTGGCCTCACACGGGCAGCGCTGCTCGCCTGCCGCACACCCCGCTCTGCGGCAGCCCCGGGTGGGCAGCGGAGCTGGGAGGGGGCTGCGAGGGGCTGCTGTCGCCCCAGCAGTGCAGCGCTGTGTGTCTGCGCGCAGGGAGGGCTGGCGCGTTGCTTGAGCCGAGTCCCTGCGGGGCTGGCGCTGCGCCTGGGCAGATGTCAGCCACGGTAGCAAAAGTTTGGCAACAGAGGCAGGGTCTTCCAATGGGGAGTAAACAAAAGCTCAAACCACAGGCATCAGCTGAAGCTGCAGTATCAGGGCTGGACCCGCCTTTGATGCATCTGGGTTGTCCCCTGGACGGTAATCACCGATGACTGGCGCATTTTCCTCCTGCTTCCCCCAGAGCCTCTCGTTTCCCAGCCCGGCTCCCTCCCAGGGATGACAGTGGGTTTGCATGGCAGCCCCGGTGCCACTGTGGCCCCAGCATGCTCCCTGCTTTTTTGGCCGTGCCATGGGAATCCCGCTCTTTCCCAGGTGTCATGCTGGGAGCAGCATGCTTCTAGCTGCTGGGCCCGGGCCCTCGGCTCCCCGGGCACTGCCTGTTCCCACCACATCTGCTGCTCTCCACTCGCAAGCTGCCTCCGCGGCGCCTGGCATGAACAGTGCCCTTGTCTCCTCACTCAGCAGCTGCATTAATTCACACCTTGTTTCCTCTTTCGGGAGCAATCTTTCCTTCCAGCAGCTTTTGAGAGCCACTTGTGCTTGCCCTGCAGTTCAAGGTTAACGCCTGCCTTCTGGCTCACCCCTGCTGCGCTGACCCTCTGGTCCAGCCTAGCAGTTTCAGGGTTTCACTGGCACCTAAATTGTTGGGGGATGTCGTTTGTATTGGCTGGAGCAAGTCTGCGCTTGTTGTGAGCTTCGGTGGTGAGGTGGAATCCCACCTGGATCCAGCCATCGCATCAACGGTGCTGAATTGCCCCTTTGATTTCCTCATGCCCTGGAGGGCTCCCGCGTGCTCCTCGGGTGCGTCTGCATGCTGCTCTGGACCCCATGCGGGAGGTTTGTGATAATGCTGCTGGGAAATAAAGGTTCCCTGGAACTGCTGGGGGAACAGGTGTAGTGGGCAACAGAGGGCATCACACTCAAACTGTGCTGTCCCAGCGCTGCTTCAGCCCAGGGGTTCTTTCCGTCCTTCCCAGATGTGGAAACAGCTGCCCAGCAGATTGATGGCCCCTTGGGCAGAGGCAGAGTGGAAGGTCCTGTGATTTGCAGAAGCATTACCCAGTAAAAATAGCAACCCAGTAAAAAAATAGATGGAGTTGGGAGCGGTGCCTGGCACTGGGGAGCACAGCCCCAGCAGGGAAAGCATCCCTCTGGGCAGAGGCCACGACGCCATGAGCAGGCACTTGCAGGATGGAGCAGTCCTTGCCCTTGGCAGGAGCAAAGGGCACACGCAGCCCTCTTGTCCTTTCACTGCAGGGGCTGAGGCTCCAAAGGGAGCTGGGAGGGAATGCATCACAGCTCGGGGCTCTCTGCCTGAGATCAAGACGGCTGGACAGGCAGAGTGAAGAGCAGCTGCAGCCCCGGGGAGCGCACTGCGCACAGGGATGAGCCTGGCAAAGGGTTTCTCCTTGCTTACAGAGGGGCAGCTGATACCGACTGAAGTGACCACACAAGCAAGTTTAGGCTCTGAAGGCCAAATCCCAACTGGTCGTACCACTGTCCGCATCCCACACTTAACCCAGGGAAGCCATTGGTGCAAATCTGCAGCAGCTCAGCAGTTTGCAGCAACACCTAGAGTCTCGTGCAGCGCTTTATCTCAGAGGTCCCCAGGCACCTCACAAAGCCCTGCTGGTATCACCTGCCATAGGGGTAGAGGAAACTGAGGCACAGAAGGATTGAGGCAGAGGTGATGTGTGCTGGCTCAGGCCACATGGCTGAGTTTTCCAGCGTGTGGCTCGCAGTCTGAACACTGCCCCGTGGCTGTGAGCAGCGCTTTGTACGAACAGAGAAACACTTGGGGTTTATCTGCTTTATGGTATTTACTCCGCAGCTGTCAGTCTGCTGTTGAGAGTGGTACAGTCTGAAACCAGCCCTTGTTAATAGCTTGTTATCAGGACTGGTGCCGCTGTGTACAAGCGTTATCTCCTTGATCACATCTGTCTCAGGAAATGTGGCTGAGAGGAGAGCGAGGATGGAGCTCAGTGGCTGCGGGAGCCCGGGAGAGAGACCTGGGCACCCCACAGTTACACCACGACCGTCTCTAATTCACCTCCGCTCAGCAGAGCACTTAGAGATGTCACCAGGGAGCTGCAGTGGCTGTGATTGATCGTGTCTCTGCTGCACACCGATGGAGGAGAGCAACTTCAGCAAGAGGAGACCTTGGCTCCTGAGCCTCCTCCCCTTGAAGTGTGGGAATGAATTATGCAAACTGCTCTGTCCCTTGGCTCCTTCGACAGCTGCTGCCTTCCTGACACCTTCTGCCTTTACCTCTTCCTTCATCTCCGAGCAGTTTTAGAGCCACTGAGGCAACATGTCCTTTCTTCTGGTGTCCGCGTGTGTCCCAGGATGCCTGTGGAGGTCGGGACAACTGGTTGCCTGTTGTAAGACGTTGTCCCAGACGTGAAGATAAATTGCTAGACTAGCCTCGGCCAGAGCCCGGTGGACCGCTGGGCTGCCCCTGGCCTCTTAAGAGAGGAGGAAATCATAATCCATGTTAAAATATAATCGATTTCTTCTGGCAGCTGGCAGGGCTCCAAATGCTGCTGCACACCACTGGCGCAGCCGGCCCCCCAGTGCTTCCCCCCGCCCCGGCCACAGAGGTGGGGCTGTGCCGGCCGCGCTCTGGGGTGCCAGGGATGCCAGCCCAGCCCCAGCGCTGCCTGTGCCGCGGGGGGCTCCCAGCCAGGGCAGCAGCCCAGTGCTGCCCAGCGCAGTCCCCGCTCTCGCTGGCCGGGAGGCTGGGCGGAGCTGGCAGTACTGGCTCAGCCAGCCGTTACTGAAGGGCTGCTATGCTTGTGGCAGGCTGGGGACCAGTTATGAAGCTCCTTGCCTGGACCGATCCTGTCTTCAGTGGAGGGGCAGAGGGGAGGTTAGGGAGACCAGCAGGGCGTCGGAGAAGGACATCTGCAGAAGGGTGTTTGGGCACGCTGCCGGGTCCATGCCCTGCTGTTGAGGGGAGCTGACCCTGGCGTGTCCAAGCGAAGCAGATGTCCCCTCCTGCCAGCGGCCGCTGCTGCGCTGTTTGCCCCGGCAGCTTGCTGGGGTTCTGCCCCCAGCTGGAAACCAAAACAGAGAGGAGGGCAGAGACCAGCCAAAGGGGAGTGGGACGGAGAGGTGGAAGGAGGAGACAGACACACAGCCTCCGCTGGCACCGGTACCTTGGTCACCCCTTTGCCATGTCCCTGCTGCTGTGCTGCTCGCCCTGGCGCGATGTGCCCAGGCTGCTGGCTGCTGCCGCGGCGCAGGGGGCAAGGGAGCTGGCCGTTTCCCTGGCCGTCTTCCTGCCCCGCTGGGACACACATTTTATGTAAAAGTAAATTGGCAAATAGCCTGTCTCATCTTGATTCAAAAAGCTCCCAGACTAGGGAACCGCAATGAAGGTGGCTCTTGTAATCTGTCACTTGCTGGCAGTTGGGGAATGTGCTGACCCCAAGACAGAGAGGTCACCAGCTTCTGGTGGAGTAAAATAGGAAACCCTTTTTTGTTCTGGGTGTTGGGGAAGAAAAAACAGAAAAAAACCCAACCTTCTGAAATCTCACAGAAATGGCTCCTTTTGCTGCCGGTAAGACAGAGGGATGCCTCCTTCTCCTGCTCTTTGGCTGCCTCGGAGTGCGAGCAGGGCTGGGCAGAGCCTGGCTTGTATGCCAGGATTGCCTGTGGGCCAGAAAATGGGTTTTAGTGGTGGCTGTATCTTGAAAGTGCTGCTGAGCTGAGAACACTCTCAGTGATGGCAGCTCAGTGTGGAAATGGTTTAAAATGACTACTTCACACACACTCTCTCAGGAGCACTCAGGGGTGTGTGTCAGCCCCGATTCTGTGTGGTCAGAACGATTTACGCAGGCGGCACCGTCACCTTTGGCCGCTGGAGGTGGGGTACGTGGACGCTGAACTTCAGGTCTACGATCACGTGCACTTGCGCAGAGTTCAGGTTGTATGGACAACCTTTGCTTTCCTGCCCATAGGCACTGCTGTGCATGTGTAGCTCCTACACGCGCCTCCTCAGCGCGGTGCAGCCGCTGCCCAGCACCGAGGATACGGTGTGAAATCACCAGGGTGCTCGCCAGAGGCAAGGCAGCGCATCAGGAGGCTGTGGGGTCAGGGACGGTGCTGTGTCTCTGGGCAGTCACACCCTGCTGCTGGGCACCTCCTTTGCAATCAAAGCATTAAATACCCACAAACCGCCCGTGCCGGGGTTTTGCCAGCAAGTCGATGATAAGTTGACCCTGCAGAAGAGCTGCTGAGGTGGGTTTGGCTCGTCATTCTTCGAAGCAGCTCATTTAGGGCTTGCATTTTTGATATCCAGAGTTTTAATTTCTCCCTGTGCATCAGCTGTCTGGAATACTAAGCATTCAGCACGTGAGATAATGAAATGCCATATGATTAGCATTTGTGGTTTGCCACTGTTTGCTGAAGAAAATAATAGCTAGCTTAAATACCTATTAGTCACCCATAGCTCTGCATGTCTGCACTGTACCTTCAGAAAGCAGATGCAATTTAGCCAGGGTGGTTGTTTTTTTAAGGAATCTTTTTAAAGTGCACTTGTGAAAAATCAGCTTTTAAGTATGGGAAATTTGATACGGCTCGGCAGTTCTCACCGATTAAAAAGCCAATGTTCAAACTCATTTCTAAAGTGCTAGTAGGAAGCAGAAATGTTTCCTAGGGGAGTTTGGAGCCCCGCTGAACACAGGCTTCAGGAAACAGATGCAAAATGTTGAATGTGGTTTTGTAGTACGTTTATTTTAAGGCTAGTTTTGTGTCGCTGGCCCAGGCAGGTTAGTTAAAAACTTGCCCTGTTTGCTTGGATCTCCCACCTTCCCAGCGTTGCTTCATGCTACTTTACAGATGAAAGCGTCTCCCTCTGAGCTGGGGAGCCTCGGAGCTGTTCCCCATGCCCGTGGGATTTCTGGCAGTTGCTTTTTGAAGGCTTTGGGGAAGAGTCACGAAATAACTACAGGGAGCTGGGGAGCCTCCTCCTCGGCTTTGCCTAGGGCGGAATGCTGGCAGGGTGGACCAGATGCTGGCGCTGTGTCCATCGGAGCAGCCCCATCCCACAGCCTACCAGGCCCGGGAGCCCAAACCCCCTGGCCAGGCGTCAGCACGGGGGAGGCTGGTGGGGGAGGTGAGCCAGAGACGAGGGAATAACAAGTTGATTTGGCACCATCTCATTTCACACAGTTAAGCCGCTTTCTCCACCATTTCACTGCCGGCAAGGGCATCCCAGAGAGTTCTGGGTGCTGGTCCCAGACCCTCGCAGAGGCAGCGACAGACCCTGCACCCTAAGCCCCTTCCACCCTAAGAGGCAGAAGGGAGCTGAGCAGATACTCCTGCTGCAGGAGCTGAAACCCCCTCCAGCCTTTCCCGCTGCCAGGGGGAGCATGGCAGGGATGGACAAGCAGCTCCATGTGATCCTTGTCCTCACCCGAAGCACCAGCGCGGCATCTGGGGATGGACTGGGTTGGAAACTGGTGTGAATCTGATTTCAGATTGCTGATGCCATCTACCACCCATCTGGAGAGGAATGGATGCCCTTGCTACTCTGATCTAGGAAAAGCGGCAACTAATGGGTATTGATCAGAGGAGAAAGCAGATCTGTGGGCGCAAATTTATGTGCAGGCTTGAAAGAAGTATGTTCCCTAAAAGGGGAAACTGTGAATAATCAGGCTTTGAGACAAATGCTAATCAGCATTACATTTTGACTCTGAGTCTCCAGACAGAGTGTTTAATCTCTGGAATTAAATATTTCCTTGGTGAGAAGTTAGACAACTTCAAGAGGCTCCTGTTTGAAAAATTAAGCTTGGTGTACGTTGGCTTTAGATCTCTCTGGTTGTGTGGAGTTCAGTCTGTCCAGAAGCTGGCCAGCCTCCGGACCTTTGAGTACATCAAAAACATTAATTTCTTCCCTGCTTTATTGAGAGGCCAACAGAGAAACATGTATTAATCAAAGGCTACCAGGGACGGCTTTCAATCAGATATAAAGGCACAGAGTTTTCCATATGAGAGCTATGACACAAAACGTTTTCTCACTGTGAAATAGTTTATCAAAGATTAAAGCTCAGATGTTCAGTATCTGGAAAAGTATCTCCTACAAGTTGCATTTGCTTTTTGGTGGTCCCTGGGGCTGGATAGCATTGAACACAGGAGCTAAGCCGTAGGAGAAGGCATTGTTGGAGATGTGAGCTGGACGTTTGGCAGCTGTGGCTTCAGGCAGTTGACTAATCGATAACTGGTACCCATCCCAGTGTTTCATTGCACTAGTAATATCTAGTTTAAATCAGTCTCGGACGGATTAACCTTTTATTATGTGCTCTGGGCTTGCTTCTGACAGTCTGGAAGGCGTGCCAGATGGCGTGTGTGTGCATGTGCAGACATCGATACAGGGACATATATATATATGAGCGTCCTGCCCTAGCTTTGGGGTTGGCCTTGCTTTGACCAAAGACCCCCGGGGTCCCTGCCCACCTGAACCCTTCTACAGCTGTGTATTCCTGACCAGACTCCAGGAGAAGGGGGTGTGTGCTGTCCCAAATGCTGCAGGCCCATATATGCATAGAAATGTACGTGGTACTCACTGCAGCAAAATAAGCTGAATCAAGTCACAAAGAAACAAGAAGAAAAATTGTACCTTGCTAATAAAAAAAAAAAAATTAAAAAGTTCTTTTAAAACAAAAACAACAACAAAAAAAAAAGATACAAGGAAGGAAGAGATTTCTTTGTTCCCCTTAGGAGTAAGAGTTCTGGTATTACAGTACTTATTTTGGAAATTTCATGACAGTGATTTCATCCTTTGTAGCCACTTGTGGCTCAGTACATTTTTACCGTGGTTGCCAAGTAACAATCACTAAGCATTTGTGTCTAGATCAGTAAAGGGGAGTGGAGGGAATGGGTAAAATCTATTTTCAGAGGCATAATCATCAATGGCTCTTCGTAGGTTAACGGTTAAGTTCACTCAGCAGTGACACTGTTTTGTTGAAGGCCCTGGGATTTACAAACAGGAAAATAGAAAGCAAAGAGGCTACAGAGGGGTTTTTTATCATTATTATTACTCTTTCAGAGCAGAGTGGCTTATGAGTGATTAAGGAGGCATTAACTACGTTGGACATCAAGTCCCATGTGCAAGAGGCGCATTATAATCCCCTCCCGGGGCCGGGCTGTGCCAAACCTCCCCGCGGCAGAGCCCCGCCGGCCTCGCTGCGCTCGGGGGGCAGCTGGAGCTGGGGCAGGTGGGGGAAACGTTGCCCTCGCTGCAGAACAGGAGGGAGCGGTGGTGGGAGAACAGGGAGGAAGGCTGGCAGAGCTGCAGGCGGGGAGGTGCGGCGGAGCGGCGGCGTGCCTCCAGCCTCCGCAGCCGTGCCCGCTCCCTGCCCGGCAGACGGGGTGCTCCTGCCCTGACACCCTGCGGGTTTCTCAGGAAAACTTGCCCCTTTCTGTGACTGGCCCCCCCTGAGCTTTTTAAACATCCTCCAATACATCTCAAGGTCACCTTCATCTTTCTGAAGATATCCTGCCATGGATGCGGCATTCAGGGCGGGCTTGGAGAGAAACAGTTGCATGCCCTGTCATCTTCCAGATGGCAGTCCTCTACATGTCCCCATGGCCTGTCCACCTTCCTTACCACTGCAGAAATAACTGCCACCGATTCCCAGCTCCCCTGCCCTTGGTACCCTTGCCCGAGGAGCTGCTGCCAGCCACCCGGGTGTTTCCACTGCCGGGGCGGTGTTGCACGTTCCCCAGGAGCCAGGCGGTGCCCAGGGAAGGCTGGGGCCGCTGCATCTCCCCGTGCGTTTCAGGGCGCCGGTGCCACAGGCGCGCGGGTTGGAGGCTGGGGGCACGCGCGGCGCCCCGCTCC
>JAVJGI010000050.1:29711087-29750667 GCA_035590275.1 Ibycter americanus
CCCGCCCCGGCGCTCCCCGCCGACTCGCAACTAAGTTACCGAGAAGCCATTTGCGGCCCGGCACCGTCCGGGGGGGGGCACGGCCGGCAGCCGGCGCTCAGCCCTCCCTCTGCACCCTCTTTTGCAGGCGCGGCTGCTCCCAGCTGAAGAGGTGCCGGGGCTCTGCCCCGTTCCCCGGCGTGCCGGGGGGGCTCAGCCATGAAGTCCTCCCCCCCCGCCCCCGAGCCCCCCCCCGGCCCTCTGCAGCTCTGGCAGGTGGAGAACCAGACCCAAGGTGGGCTCTGGAACGGGAGCCAGGAGCTGGGTTGGGAAGAGCTGGAGAAGATGCTCTTCCTCTTCGTGAAGGAGCCCGTCACCATCAGCCTCACGGCGATGTACCTGGTGTCTTTCATGGTGGGCTTCGTGGGCAACATCATGTCCATCAGGGTGCTCACCCGCAAGCGCCGGAGTCGGGTGCCCAGCCTGAGCGCCACTCGCAGCCTCCTCCTCAACCTGGCGGTGTGCGACCTCATGGTGGTGTGCATCTGCATGCCCATCACCGTGGGCAACCTCATCTACAAAGCCTGGGTGTACGGGGATTTCCTCTGCCGGGCGGTGCCCTTCATCCAGGCTGTTTCTGTCTCCGCCAGTGTCCTCAGCCTGACTGTCATCAGCGTGAACCGGTACTACAGCGTGCACAACCCACTCAACGCCCGGTCCTTCTTCACCCAGAAGAGGATCCTCAGCACTATCCTGGTGGTGTGGTTGTTGTCCTCAGGGATATGCATGCCCCTCATCTTCATGAACAAACGGGATGAGATTGGGGTGGTGGAGGGCTTGCCTCTAGTGTTCTCCATCTGCAGAGAGATCTGGCCTCAGGAGAGGCTCAAGCAAGCCTACAACTTTCTGCTCTTCTGTGCTCTCTACTGCCTGCCTGTCCTGTTCAACATGGTCATCTGCTTCCTTACGGTGCGCCGGCTGTGGAGCCGCAGCAGCCAGCTGAAGGAGAGCACTGCCCTCAACCGATCCCTGCCAGCTTCCAGGCTGAAGATCCGCAAGAAGGTAGCGCAGATGGTGGTGGCCTTGGTCCTGCTGTTTGCAATCTCCTGGCTGCCCGTCTACCTGATGGACATCTGGATTGATTTCAACATCCCTAAATCTTTGCAGGATGTGACTCCTTCTCCTTGGATCCTGCAGCTCAGACCTTTTGCCCAGTGGCTTGGCCTCACCAATTCCAGCCTCAACCCTATATGCTATTGCTTTGTTGGGAACCTCTACAGGTCAGCCAAGGAAATGAAAAGCAAATACCACCAAAGAATGGTCTCTCTCTTTAACTTCTCTCTGTCCGAAGGGACAACCCGCTCCTCAGTCCCAGAGCTGCTCTCTTACCGGAGTTCAATGGAGCCTGGAAGGAAAGGCCCCTCCGCCACCCCCACTGTGGGCAGGAGATGCCAGGGAGGTCATGGCCGCAAGAACAAGTGTGGACGCTTGAACTCCTGCCAGCACCCACCTCTGACCACTGTCTCCAGCGAGAACACTTCCCTGTAATTCCGGTCAGGAAGTGCACCTCATACCCTCATCTGCATTTAATGACTCTTTAGAGGTCTTTCCGAACCGGCTATTTTAATGACGGAAAAAAACTTTCTTCTAATCTCTCCCATTACCAGTTCAAAAATACTGAGACAGGGAAAGAAGCAAATAACGAGAGAAATAGATGATGTATTCTAACTCAGATCAAGTCTTAAGACAAATGATTTTTACAGGGGACAGCTAGATGTGTAGCCTGTTGCCCAGTCAACAGTCACATAATTAGACAGATCAACTTCCCAACGAGCGAGCCCTCCCCGCAGCTCCGTCTCTGCGTGCAGAGATACTGTTTGGATACAGCAACGGTTTGACTGCTTGCTGCTGCTCACCCTGTGCTGATAAAGAGCAGCGATAAGAGGCACTCTCTGCTCCAAATCCATCAGTTGTGGTTGCAAGCAGTGAAGAAATGCTAGAAACCACATCGTAAAAAGTAATAGCAGTGGCGAATTTCACACACTTTACCACTTGAGATTTCATTGTCTGATCGTATTGTTTCGCTCCTCCAAGCAAATAAATTCTCCTGATGTGAAGAGGCAGTGCCAGAGGTACTAAAGCAACCATCACCATTCCACATTTGGGAATTCAGAAGGAATAATGTGGCCTTGGAGGTAATTTAGGAAATGCAATAGGAAAATATTCTTTGGGCATCAGCTTGCTTTCTTGCAGCTATGTTCCTGCGGGTAGAATGGAAAGAACTGGGCATCTATTAACACGATTTGCACTTGAAGAACCAGCCCTTGTTCAGCTGTGTCTGTACCAAACAAAGTCAATGGCATGTGAAAATAAAAATAGAAAGTGGTTTATAGCTAATAAAATCAGAAGCAACTAATGCAATGCTATTTGTCTGGGATGGAGAGAATCACAGTGCTTGCTTTTCCTGAGAACCAGAAGTAGGTTAAAACCTATTTTTCCATCATCTCCTTTAAAGGAGGCTTTGATAAATAAATTGTATACTTTTATTATGTTAGCATCGAAAGGCACCACTAAAGCTTGAAAATCCTATTGTGCCGAGCTAAAGGAAACCTTTCTCCCAAAGATCTAAGTGAAAACACATCAGACCAGGCAACAGGTGGGAGGAAAAAAAATAATGCAACAAAGATCCAAAAGACTGGAATGAAACTAGGGATCAGCCCCTTCCCTGTGCTGGCCCAGTGCTGTGGGGGGGATGGATGCACACTGTCTCCGGATGCCAGAGGAGCCCGTGCCCCGGCTACCTGTGTAGCAGCACCCGCTGCAGCAGGGCTCGCTCTGCTCTTAGCATGCCCTAAAGGAATGCAGCAGCCTTCTTGGGAGAGGATTTAACATTTAATGGAACTCAGGTTTTGATGGCTGAGGGGGCTTTTTTTTTTTTTATTACTGAACAGGGAATGATGTTCTGGGAAGTCTAAGTTTCAAATAATATCCTCCTGCCTTCTAGGGAGTGTTTGCTCACAAAAAAATAGAGACAAAAAATAGCCATTTAACCTGACATTATTCCCACCTTTGTAATGATCGCTCAGTAACATTTTATATTAACAATGATCTGCCTGGAAAACAAAAGATTCCTCAACAAGCAGTGCCATCCACAATTTGTATTCTCTTTTTGTGCGAACAAGAAAGAAATTACAAGTACCCAGATTTACTTTGCGTGAGAAATGGCTTTTATGTGTGCTGGGAGATGAGAACATCTGCATTTTTGCAGTTGATATAGGAGTGTACCTACTGCCTGATCTTTTAGTAGCTGCGGAGAAAAGCCTGTGAAGATTTCATTTCCTCTTTCAAGGCATAATTTCAGGGCTGGCAAAATGCGCCAGGCTGAGGAGCATTAAAAGCTCGCTCCAAATGCCCACTGACTCCAGGTCCGGTGAACAGATGTCCTCCCCCTGGACCAGACGTGACACAATACTGAAACATCCCTGCGTTGCCCTGACCGATGTATTTAGCCCTGCCCTGAATAAACCACAACAAAAGGACTGCGGAGATGCCAGATCAGCTCCGTCCTATGTGGTGGTGCAGCTCTGAAATGATGCGAAGATGCAAGAAATCCACATTTTAAAGTATCCCAGAAGAGATTATTTTTTTTTCCCTCTCAGTTCATGAGCTGATGCCTGGATCCTGCCCTGAAAGTCTCTGTACCCTCCACGGAGGCAGAAATACCAGGGACGGCGTGTTCTCCTGAACGTGCCTGTGCCTTCCCCTCCTGATGCCGATGCTCCTGCCTTTCTCCGGCCCCACAGCACTCCTGACCACCGAGATACACTGTGGCAAGGGCCACTTCCACTGGGCAAGGTCAGCTCCTCTTCACACTTTTAGATGTATTTGCCAGTTTCATTCAGTGTTCCTGTTTTCCTATAATAAAGGCAAATTGCTCACTTTAACTCCTCTTTGTGTCCCTCGGTCGCTCTCCCCCCGCGCTCCACCTGCCTCTCCACTGTCTCTACAGCGAAATCCCTCCCTGCTTCCCGCCGTTACCGCTCTTTCCCTGTGAATTCCCCTCACTCCAACAACTCATTCATGTCTTCGCTCCTCTGATGAAAAATCCCTTCCTGTCCCACTGATCCGAACGGCTCCTTTTGTGCTGCAGACACCTGTTTGCTATGGAGAACGCTGATTTATTTTGCAAGGCTTACCCGACAGCTGCCACGTAGTAATGAATTTTGGTCACTATCACCCAAGGGTAAATGAAAAGCAGTGACGTCAATGTGAAAGCCGCACAGCATCCTGCGAGCCGCCTGGGCTCTGGCAGTGATTTTATTAACCTGAACAGGTCTGTGTAATGCAGCAGTGCCTGGGTGACTCACGCTGGCTCCCAGTGAGATGAAACCTCGGCATTTGAGAGAGCAGTTTTTTTCCCCTCCTAGCTGATAAAAATGTCTTTGTATTTAGGGCTGAGAAGACATCTGAGGGTCCTCTGGGCCACACAAGCTCCTCGTTTTGGATGGCAGGCACTTGCATAGGCATTCAGGGGACTCCTGACCACTGGAGGAACCAGGAGCAGACACGGCTCTGGCTGGTGAATGCAGACGGTTTCCTCAAAGGAGCTCAAGCTGAACGTCTTGCATTTGGTGTGTGGTTGAGGATATGCGTTTCTCTTTAAATGCGCCCAGGCAGACTGGAAATATGAATTTTAGATGTCTCTAGGACGATATTTTCACGCAGCAATGCTGCTAATGCATCTCAGTCCCACTCCTCCCCCCATGGGTCTTTCTTCTCTGCTTTGCCGTTCGAATAAATACAGGCATTTTATCATATTACTAAAATAGGATGTTTAAAACACCTTTACTTTGAATCATAGAATCGTTTAGGTTAGAAAAGACCTTTAAGACCATTGAGTCCAACCGTTAAACCAGCACTGCCAAGGCCACCACTAAACCATGTCCCTAAGTGCCACATCTACACGTCTTTTAAATACCTCCAGGGATGGTGACTCAACCCCGTCCCCGGGCAGCCTCTTCCAATGCTTGACAGCCCTTTTCTGTGGTAAGGACTTACAGAGAGTTGCTGTTCAGTAACTTTCCCTGAGAATACTCCATGATCTGTTCTTGTACTGTCAGTATTGTCTCAAAGATGCTACAGGTTTATTTTCTGCCTGTGAACCACTGGAGAGATGAAAAAAAGATATAACCTTTTGTATGAGGTATCATAGAGGTACATACATTCACAACTCATACATAGCCCTCATATGGAGAACGATGAATCACTTTTTCTTATAATAAAATACTCAGGGGAAGGCAGTGAAATGATTAGACAGCATGTGTAAGGACAAGGCAGCACCTTTTCTCACACTGCGGCAGCTGCTGAGCTCACAGGCAGAGGAGGTGGTGAGGGCTGAAAGCAACAAAAAGGGTTCAAGAGGAGACCGGGCAGTTCACAGCAGAAAGGGTTACCAGGGGCTATTAGAAACAACGATGCCAACTTCTGGCTTAGAGGGTGTTGCATATATAACCTATAACTTCCACTCTTGCTCCTCCCTAGGACACACGCTACCAGCCACCATCGGGAGCAGGATGCTGGGCTGAGCATCGTTTGGTCCATTCGGTACCCTTGCTCTTACATCCCCATGCAAAAAAACCTCCACACTAGCCTGAGTCCTGTTTTAAAGAGTAGGGGGAGAGCAGGGGATGATTTGAGACCTGGCATAATTTGATCAACAGTAAAACTTTGCAGGACACAGCCATCTGGAGGTAGGACACACTAATGCTGACACAGCGCAGGCTGAGAAACGCTCACTCAGTCACTTGCAGAGCGCGAGCTGAGGAGTCCCAGGGGACGTGCCTGGTGCCCCTCCAGTGCAACACAACAGAAACAACAGATCCATCCCTCTTCTAATATTCATCAGCTCTCTGGGTAAGACCAGCACCTTCACTGCCACAACCCTGAGCATCCCAGAAAGGAGAACGTCCTTCAAAGCAAAACTCCTGCCTGTTGGTACTTTACATACTATATTTATTGATGCTGGGATTCAAACTAGGATGGAAGCTGGCTGGTGAGTTACCTACAACACCAGCAGCCCCCAGCACAGTTCCTGTGTCTCCTCCTGCATCCCCCCACCACAGCATAGCCCATACACAGACATCAGCTCTCCTGGCTTGAAATATCAGAAAGAACAGGGAGAGTACAGGAGCTGCCTGGGTTTCCAGTGCGCTGTGATGCCCTTGTTGTAAAGAGCCAGAGAACTATTGGTGTGGATTTTCAAGGAAAAATCAGCATGGCTCAGTTTACCTTTGTGACTATATTCTGCACGAACATAAATCACCGGCAGCTGCTAGAAGAACGGATAAAAGAGCAGCTGTGGGCAGGTACAAGAGATCGCTGGAGCCCACTGGGAAAGCCAGCCACCAGGGAAGTACTGCTCGCCTGGCACATACCAGGGTTGTATAAGACTTTCCCAAACTTTCTGGGAAGGAAAAGTCCGACTGCTGGTTAAGTTGACCCCAGGTGCACAGGAATTGCAGTAGTTGCTTCCTCTCCCTGCTAAACATCCTTAGGCAAAGTCCCAGGAGTCAGAACTGACACAACGCAGCTGTAGAGACAACACAGTCTCATGCAACTGCCCACCCCCAAACTTCCCTGCCAGCCCATGATGGAGGCTCCCAGCTGTCCCAATTTAGGGAGTTGTTTCGCTCTTAGCTTGAAACAACCAGTAAAACTGTCTGGGGCAGAGGAGAAGCCACATTAGGATAAGTGCCTGATCTGAAGTGGGAGGGATGCTGCTTTCTACCTTACTCTTCCCACTCATTAAAGGTTGTGAGGCAGTCATATAATTCAATTCTTTCATTAATATTTTATTCAAATAATAATTTTTAAATATTTCAGCAATAAAGATAGATGTAGCACTTGCAGAGAACATTTTTTTCCAAGTGAGGAATCTACACCAGGGTATTCCTGTTCGGTGTCTGTTGCTGATTGCAAGAAAGCCCCTGAAGAAATCAGTGCCTGGAGCAGACCAGCAGAGCTGGCTCAGCACCGCCAGCGCCCGGGCACCGACTACCTTGTGACTGCCCCCACTGCGTGGCAAAGGCGAAGCCTCATGGAGCTGCAATGTCACCTTCGATTTGAAATGTTTTCTATGCCCAACCTTTTCCCTCTTACCTCATTGCACCCTAAGATAGCTGGTTTATGTTGCAAACTGGGGTGGGGAAATCATCTGAGACAATATTATTTTAAAAAATACATATGAAATATTTCTGCCCCTGAAAGATCCAGGAATTAACAGCTTGTCCCCATATGCCTTACCCTTGTCTGAGTTCTGTGATAACAGAGAGCTACCATGGAGCACAAAATGCTGTGTGCACTGTAGGATAAAATTACCAAACTTTAATCATTCCTTAATCAGGCAGGCGTTTCCCAGCCACAGCACTCTGCCAGGCTCTCAGGGTCCGATCCGTCTGCCTGGCAGCTCAGCCTTGCCCTGCCCCTGCAGGAGGTGGCTCTTTGGTGCCCGGCCAAGCCAAGGCTCTCAGCTTTGCACCTCCAAACACCGAGGACCACATCCTCAAGCAGAGCCTCTGGGGAGGATTCCCCAGCTGGCTCCTGTGCTCCATGAAACAGGCTTAGCCACAGCCTGGAGATGTGTTGCACTCGGCTGGGGAGGTTGGACTATTCTCATTTCTAATCACCGCGGGGAGGCTGAGCTCGCGAGGACCTGCCAACCACGAGCCGGCGACGCTCCAGCATCTCTGAGCGGCTACACGGGCATGCTGCTGCCCCAAGTGCCGCACAGTCTTTGCTTTTCTTCATTTTCCACTCGAGGTGTTTTCAGTCAGCCCCTGCCCTCCTCTCCTCAGCTATTCACCACGAGAATGGAGCTGATGAATTAAAGAGCTGTATGAATGAGTCTTTAGGCAAGATGTATCCCGTTACCTGGTGCTCACCAGTCATGAGCTGTTATTTCTTGGTGTGAGGAAGGAAAATGTGGCAAGACGTTCAGGAATTAAGCTGAAAAATAAGAAGGGGAATGAAAGAAAATCCAGACAGGGAAATAAAACCATCTTAAGGCAATTACTGGGGAAGAAATAGAGCTGCCAAGGATACTAAAGCTCTCGCACACCTGCTAATGTCTTCTGATAAAGGTCTGAGTGGCTAAACTAATAAGGCTATTAAATTTGCAGTAATCATTAGCAGAGGCAGCCCAAGGATCTCACAAAGCCACATGCCTGGAGGAAGAGCGTTCCCAGCACGAGTGTGCCCAGCCAGCAGCAGGTAAGCGGGACCTGCACCTGTGATGTTAGCGTGACTGCTGAGCGGCTGCCACTCCGTAACCTCCCGAACTGCCTCCCTCAGCTGAGAACCGAACCCGGATTTCCTAAGGCTCCATCCAGCACTTCTGCTCTTTCCGACTGTTCGTCTGGGCTTTGGGTAGAACAGGAGGAAACAAGAACTTTCCGCACAACCTCACAGTACGGATCGGGATTTGGAGTGGGCTGACTCAAATTCTCCACAAAGGCTGGGATGTTCTCCTTCAAAAACTAACGACATAACACGGCCTCTGGCAGAAATGCATCAAGAAAAGAATGTGCAATGGCAAAAGCATAAAATAAATCCTCCTCCTAAATCCTTGTGGCAGGGTCAAGGCTGTAGTCCACTCCTCTGTGAGTGGGAAAAGAAACAGGCTGGGGTGGGATGAGCAGCCCCACAAGGTCCACGTGGTGACCCCGGCACATCGGGGAGGAGGCGCAGAGGTGCATCCGTGCGACAGCATGAAAGGCTGATCAAGAGTCTGTGCAAAAGCATCACTGATGCCATTGCTCCAGCGCAGTTCCCGAGTGCCGGCGAGGCGGTGGGGATGCTGCTGCCTCTGTGGCAGGAAAGTGCACCCAGGTTAGCTGCTGCCTGGAAACATGCCGATCCTGCTTCTCTTTCATTCCTTCTCCGCCGCTGTTGACTTCGGCAGAGTTTCTTCTGATTTATACCAGCAGGAGATTAGAGTGAAGCCCACAGTGAATGAAATACTGTCAAGGTGAGGCTGCTGTCACATCAGCTGCTGTAATTCCATCGACTTAATGGATCTACTCCTAATTTACAAGTCAGAGCTGGATCTGGCACTAGAGGCTGAGTACAAAGGTGTCGTTTTTATATAGTCAAATTTATTTCTGAAATAAATACCACATTAGATCTTTACAAGAGGTCTGAGCTGCAATGTATTAATTTTTCTCCCTGCAGAAAGGTGAAATTCTCACTAATGTTTTCAGATTACCTTCAGGTCTCAAGGTTGGATATTTTCCAGCCATCTGCTTGTTTCACATGGGCCCTCAGGGGCCAAAATGGGCAACTGTATCCTCCAGGACTTTGCTGCAAGGGGTATAAATCCCCTTCCCAAGCCTGCCTTTTGCTGGGAACAACACAGCAGCCTGATGATGTGCAGACTCTTGCAGTGAAAATTAAGATAATGAAGAATAAATAGGTTTCCATCTACACGGGGCTTTCTTGTATACTTCAGAAATAAAGAACACATACATACAAGCATACTTCCCAGTCAATAACGGTGTAGGCATATCAAGTTCAAAACACCCTGGTCCCTCCAAAAATCAGTGAATACCTGTGTGACCACAGGCTGCGAATGGAAATCTGTAACTTAACCAATATGACTGCGGGAGAGTGAGATGGATCCGCGCAGACACACGTCCCAGAAGAAGAACACAGCTATGGCAGCCACATGTCCGCATCTGCAAGCACAGTGCAGGAAGACTGTGTAGGGTGGGAAAGTCTTTGCTCTCAAGTAAAATAATAAAATACTCTTCTTGATCTTATCTCCCTAATCCCCTTCCTGAAGTCCAGGCGGGACAGCCCAGCAGCCAGAAAGCTGCCAAAATTGTCATGGAAACGGCAAAGCTTTTCCACCAGGCACAGTGCCAGAACTGGAAGCCACAACTCCGAGCAACAGCAAAACTACTCTTTCCCCATCTTTCGCTCCGTCAAGCAAGAAGTGAAACTTGGGAAAATGGGGGGCGGTGATGGGTGCTGGGGTCTGGCAGTGGTGACGGAGCCGCCCCCCCTCCTCCATGCCCCCTGCCACGGGAAGCCAAGAGAAGCACCGCCGGGACACCAGGAAAACTCCTTGCTCTGGGTTCGGTTGGCTGCAAGGGCACAATGCAACGGGACAGCAAGACCTTAAATTCCTTATCCGCAGGCTTGAAGCTGTTGAATAAAGCACTAAACCAGCCAGGTAACCAGAGGCATTCTGGGCTGCCTGCTCTTGCAGCACAGACGCACGGCCCAGAACCCGTAGGCTCTTCTCATGTCGGCGATTGGAAGTGACGGGAGGAAACCCTCAGGGCACGGCACTTTCTGATGGAGGTCCATGTCCTGCCCCCAGGGAGCAGAGATGTGCTCTGCTAGCGAGAGGAGGACTCAAAAGGAGTGAGAAGGAGAAAAGTGGTGTTTCATTTTAGCTGATAAGCCTGAGCGTTTTTGGTCAAGCAGCCTTTGCCCATGGGAAATGCTTTGATAGATTATTGTTGGGCTTTTTCCCAAGTCTTTTCACAACTGTGAGAAAAGTTAAGCATTATCTTTTTTATTCCTTGGCATGCTGTGCTGGAATAAGAAATCTGCAAATAAAGGAGAGAGATGATGGAATGTGAACGTGAACAAAGAGCTGGACACATACAGAGTTGAAAACAGCTTAGATAGCGAAGCAGCAAGAAAGAAAACAAACAAAGCAACCTCAGATGAGCACACCTCTGTACCTCCTCTGCTAGGAGGAGCTGCTTCATGAACCAGAGAGCCAACACGGGTACTACATGGATTTGCCTTATCCTATATGCCTCTCCCCTTAGTATGTGATGGTCTGCTGTCCACCCAGGGGAAGGGGAGGACAATTGACCTTGGTGGTCCCTGCTGTCCCTTCCATGGCCCCACCAAATGGAAAACGCCAAGCAACTCTTCCCATGCCTGCCTCGTAGCACTGCATGAGCTGGGACTCGACTTTCCTCAGTCCTGCATTCCCGAGGAGATGCTGGGAGCCTGGTCCCACAGGCTCCACAGCCCAAGGCTTCAGTCCAGGAAAGGACGGGCTGGAGCTGTACAGACGCCATTGCAAGGACCGGGTCCTCAAAAGAAACGCTATTTGCATGCATTTGAAAGCATGGTTATTTAATTTGTCCTTTCTTTGCTCCTATTTTTATTGCTAGCCGTTTAAATTATACAAATGAGATTTTCGCTTGTCCCATCCCCAGAGGATCAACGCATTAAACAAAACATTAAAATATACTCATAATCACGGAAATTCTCTCATATATATTTATAATCTCTGAATTACTGGCATTAATGCAGAAGTGGTTTCACTGAGCTTATCACTTCTCACTGCTTCTGTATCCAAAATATACAGCCCATGAAAGATAACAACATTGAAACTACCCAGCCATTAACACATCTGCCATCCAGAAACAAATGCAAGGAACAAATTTACAAGGAAAAGCCAGGGAAGGAGACAAACACAATTACTGCGATGCGTTTCCACCGCTGTCTGATCATTAAGGACAATGATAAGAGAGTTAAGTGTCATTCCCAAGGCTCTGGCTACTTGGGGGCTGTTTCCAACAGAAGCAGCACTGAGCAGAGAAAAAGAGCAAGGTGGAAAACCCACAGTGACCCAGGGCAAACAGGCTGGCTTGTCACCTGCATGCAGCACAGGAGCCCCCCAGATATACTGAGGGGGACAGCCAGTAAAGAAGGCAGGAGGTTAGCCCGTATTTTGCATGGTTGCACCCAAACTACTTCCCATTTTCAGAGAGAAACAAAACACCAAGAGCAGCCCTCAGCCACACTCTGCAGGAGAGGGGGGTAGGAAAGGATGAAGGTGTTCGGTGCTTCTCAGGACCAGCAGATAGAGCTGCCACTGCCTGCTCCAGCCCCTCCATCACTCTTGAGCTCCTGAAGATGTGCTCAGCCCCAGCTCAGCCACAGTTTGGTGCTGCTTTCACAGACCAAGCTGTGCCCTGGCAAGGTGCTGGTGTCAGGATGCCTCCCCGAGAGCGGCTGTCTCACAGCCACTAGCAGCTGTGCAGCCCGTGGGGTCTCCCTCTAAGTGGTCACCAAAGCAATAGAAAATAATGCCTGCTATGCCTAAGGCTCACTCCCTTCTCATATTCCCCTTGCCCTTCTGTTTCTCCTGGGGGAGAGATTGCTGCAGCTTTATCCCAGGGTGCAAAGCCAGCCTCTTCCTTGTGCTCCAAGCACCAAAACACAGATACAAACCCTCCGACACACACCGCTCAGCTGGGGCACCTTTGCAACCCCATGAACAGCCCCCACACCGTACAGCTTTCCTTCTAAGATCTCTGAATTTTAAGCCAGGAGCTGCCCTCCAGCACATCAGCTTGATAACCTGACTTACTAAGAAGCCCTCAGCCTCCAGTTTCCATTCTGTACCGATGCTCTGCGGCACCCAAGTACCTGTTTGTAGGTGGCCAGCTGTCTGCTTGATTTGTGAGTACCCCCGAACCGCTCACAAATTCAATCAACCACCCTCGCGGCAATCGCTCTCACAGCCACACCGAATTCAAGGGATGCTACAAGGAACGGCTAGTCCTGAAAAGCTGACCTTCAGCATCAATAACTAATGTTGCCAAAGCTGACTCCTCGGACATTAGTAAGACTGACTGCTGCTCCCTGTAAGACGCATTGATGCCAAGCGCAGCCTGAGTGTGTATTAGTAATAAGTTACTGTAGGCACCTCTCAGTTTCTTCAATCAAAAAGCAATCACCCTCCTCCCTTCCCCATGGCAACCAGGGTTTAGTAATCACCTCATCACCTCTTCCAAACTGAGGCTGAAATACCTGTTCCCAAAGACGGAAAGCTCCAGTCTCTATTAAACTGCAAATATTTGTTACATGCTCAGACAAAGCGTCTTCCAGTCTGCATGTGGATAAATGTTCCCTTCTCCAGTTTGAAGTACGGTGGGATGGGAAGGGCAGAGAAGGTAAATATTTAAACAGCCTGCTAAAGGAAAGACCCAGAAAACCAAATGCTCCACAGGTGAA
Source organism: Ibycter americanus (assembly GCA_035590275.1). NCBI lineage: Eukaryota > Metazoa > Chordata > Aves > Falconiformes > Falconidae > Ibycter > Ibycter americanus. Next base: position 29,724,114 of record JAVJGI010000050.1, read on the forward strand.
ACTTCCAACATAAAAGCAAACAAGGGATCAGGAATGAAGTACTGCATCTTGTCCACAGGGAAGCCTTCTCACATCTTCTTTTCTGGCTTTTGCAGAGAAGTTGACAGCCTGAATTATCAAAGCATTTGTGCTACACAGAAGGTATTCTCATTTTGGGGATGATGCAGCAGAAGACATCTCAGCCAGCAACAGAGGTCACCATTTGTTTCTTTGCTGTCAGCTCTGGTTACAAGAAATTAGCTACTATGACTTCCAGCCTGGCCAGAGATAAAGCCAACAGTGGATCTCTCCGTGCTTGCAAATATGCTGCCAAGGAGTCTGAAAATAGAGAGCTAAGGCTCTCAAGACGTGACCAAGATGCTGAGCACTCACAACAATCTTCTCCAAAACCACTTGCTTCACAGGGTTTTTCTAACAGTAGATTCTGGCCCAATACAAAACCTGAGTACTGAATTTTACTCAAAAAATGTGAAAAGCAGGAAAATTACATAAATTCAAAACTGAATGATGACAATTTAGGCTTGTTTTCTAAGTATTTGTACTGTGAAAGTGATGCTAATTAGATGGGATGAGGAAAATAGGGAAAAATTAAAGGTATAAATGTTTTCTGGGCTAACATTCCAGACCTGGGGAAAAAGCTTGTTTTAGAGGGCAAAGGAAGGAATTGTGCTGGCTCGTAAGGCATTTACAGTCCTTGAAGCAAACATAAAACGCCTCCGATAAGAAAACGCTCGAAGCGATGTGCTACATGGTGGCACCATCTGCAGGGTGTCAACAGCAACAGCTGAGGAGCAGAGGAACCGCGACGGGAGCCAGTGGTACCCCACAGGCACAGCGAATGCGGGACGGGGCCAGGCTGTGATCTGGGAGCGCTGACATGCAGAAAGCATCTGCAAAACCCAGAAGAGCTACTGGCTCCATCTCACAGAACCTTCCCTACCATCGTGCAAACGGGCGAGAGACCCTCTTGCACAGGCTCTGTCTGCAGCCCTCAAAGGGGAGAGCAGAGCAGGCTACACGTGTTCTCATGCTGTTGAGAGCACGAGCCACACGCCAGCTTTTGACTAGGAAATGCCACGTGCACATTCCTCCTCCTACATCTGAGAAATACAAACCTAAGAAAACATCCAACAGAAATGTTAAGTAACTGCTTTTGAACTAGCTCTCTTTCGATCCATACAGTGGAAAGGGTGTGGTGCTAATTCGGAAGGCGGGTTTACATTAAAGCATACACAACGCCTTCATAAAAGCTTCCCTGCTGGACTAGCCCTCAGTTCACGTGCTTGGCTTCCAATCTGCCTAATCTTTGTGCTCTTTGGTGGCTCCAGGCCTCATCTTTGGCATGCCTGAAAGCACCCAGTCCCTCCATAACGTCACGGAGGTGGCCTCCTGTGCCCTTGCTGCCCCACATCCCCAAGGTCAGCACGGATTTCCTCCTCCCGAGCCCTGATCTCCCAGGCACTCCAGCTCTGCATGTCACGGAGTTCACCTCTGCTCTCTTCAAAAGCAGCTCCCTTCAACAGGAGTACAGCTCACAGCATTCTTGTAAAGAATGCACATCCCTAACCTTTTCCTTCCAGGTTTCATAGACCATATAAAAATTTCCCAAACACTTGCACCTTGCTACTAGAGAATTACATGCTGCACTAGTCACTGAGTAAGATAAAGTTATAAGCAATTGGAACAAGAAGATGCCAGTTCGGCATCATCCTCTGTTAAATCGCTTAACACTAATCCAAGTTTTTCCACAAAACTGCTTTCAGGTATATGCCTGGAACATCTGATATCTGGATTTAATCTCCACCATCACAGATTCTGTGGCTCCTGAAGAAGTAATAAACTTCTCCATGACATAGGTGGTCCAAAGATCCTTAAGACGATATGAAATGAATGGGAAGTCATGCATTTTCCTAGGTCTGCTGCTTCAATGGGATACCTCATCAGAGGTATCTCAGTAATAACTACTGAGAAGTTATTAGTACTTTCACAGCTCAGATGGTTGGGCATGTTGTTGTGCTCTAGAGACACTCCAGTGTCCTGAGAGTGAATTCTGGGATATCTGAAATGGTAGTTCATTGTATATTGTCTTGTTCCAGTTCCGTAGGAAACAAGCCAGGATTCCTAGTCCCACCCCGAATCCCACCATGCAGCCATTCTGTAAGTAACCCAATTTAAAAAGTAATGTCAAATTAAAAATCAGCTTGAAAAGAATCCAGCATTAAAATTACTGAGTCTCTGGCCTCCACAAAGAAAGGCCATTAAATTTAATTCCCATGCTTCTGTAACATACACCAGACAGACAAATGGAGAGGGTTTTTTTTTAGAATTCAGCTTTGCAACCTAGTTGATGCCTCAGCAGAATCACTGCCTTGCATCCCACGCCTGCTCGCATCATGATTACAGCACCTAAGGAGATTTCCACAGGGATTTGTGATGAAACAGGATATAATTTGTTGATTGTCTTTATGATGATCTGATGAGATACTGGAATTTTCATTCCATATAAGCGAAACTTAAATTATTTACAGATGAGCTACTTCAACCACCAACTTTTGCGAGGCATGAGGGAAGTCTAGATTTCACCACATTTCCCAGCTGGAGATAAAAACAATTTGGAAAAGATTTTCTGATGACTTCATGGTGATTTTGAACCATAGCTTCTTCCCCATGCACCAGCTTCGTGTCTCTCCCAGGTCAGAGACATGGATTTTGTTACATCAGCTTTCATTTATGGGGAGAAAGGCCGTATCTCTGCTCTGAGCGAGGCTCCTCCGACATCTGAGCTTTTAAAGCAAATAACAAAAGTGATTTTGTATGTTCTTGAAACTTGCAAATAATGTGGAAAAAAAATGCGTGTAGTAATGGTTCTATTTTTGTTCCAGCCATTGATGATAACTGTTTTGCAAATTTTGATTTCCATTTTTAAGACCATCAGAGGGATACACTACTTGAGACGACTCACGTATCTGCTACGGTGCTATTTTGGCACTTTGCTTTTAAGATGGATTGATAGGGGTAAGCTGAACTCCACGGAGCTGCATTTTGCAAACTAGAGGAATATAAACAAAGGGCTTGTGGAAACACCTGCCAAGGATGCTGTTTATCAGTTGCTGCAGAACCATGACAGAACATGGCTTAATAACATATACTTTATAATACCAATCGATAAGGTAATTGAAATATTTCAGGTACTTTCAGGTTTTTCTTTTCATTAGAAATGAACATCGGACATTAAACATATTCTTTCAAAACACTTGAGAGTTGCAACTTTTTTTAAAATGACACCAAGCCCTGAGCCTTTTGCCTTTCCTCTGCCCCTTTGTATGTCTCAGGTTTGTTAGAGCACAGTCCACTTAGAAGCCATTAGTCACCTATTGGCATATTTGGGAGGCTAATAGCTTTGAAAATCTGATTCCTGTGATCACAGAGTGTTTGGAAATATTGGATGCATGCAGCACCAAGATTACTTGGAAGCACCAATACAAAGTGGCAGACGGACATGCACACAACTGCCCGCTCTTGCTGTTGAACCAGCCCCAGCGCTCGATGACACTAGCTCGTGCCAGAGTTGGGCAGACTGGTGCCCCAGAGGGCAAAGAACCCACCCTGGGTGTCTCTACCTCCAGAAGCATCCTCCAGAGGCAGGTGGGATGCTTGTGAGAGGCTGCTTTAGGACAGGACTTTCTCTCCTAAGTCAGCTCCTGGCTAGCAAAAGCACCAAGCCATTGCCCTGGCACTGTGATGCTTGCTCCTCGCAGTTTCCAAGTACCATTTTAAGGCTGCATCTCACCGCAGCAGGAATTCACCTCTGACAGTGGGTCTTCAAGTCCCCCTTTCCCAGTGAAACCTGGTGATGGTGAGAGATGCCAAATCCCCGTGTCAGAAATGGCTGTACATGCTGCCCATGCCCTGTCTACAGGAGACGTGACCAGTGAGAAAGCTGACATATTGACTAACAGACAAATAGGATGCTCTGGCAGCCTTTGCTTACCTGTGATTCTTCAGCTCCATCTCTATCTTCTGCCTTTTCACCCTTCTCCTGCAACAGGGCATTTCTCCACCGTCTGCAAACTGTCAGCAATGAGAGAGAGAGAAACCATCATGGGTCTGGCGTCCCAGCTGCTATGATTTGCCTTCCAGGCAGACAGGGAGTTTGCTCTGGTATTGGGTCTGTCTGGGTCAGTAGTGGTGGTGTTCTCCTTTGCTATTTGACAGACCTCCTGCCTGCTCCGCACAGACAGGTCTCCTCCATCACCAGCATCTCTTCAAGCATCTCCTGAGCAGCAGGGGAACAGCAGTGAGACATGCTCTTGGCAGAGGGCTGCTTCTTCAGAGCTTCAGCCTCACCACCAGCTCCAGATCTATAAAACACCTGGGCACCAGGAGCAAGCTGCTGTCTGAAGGACGAGGGAACCAAGACAGACCCAGACCGGCGACTGCGGCAAGCTGTTTTCTTGCCTGACGTGCTCCCAGGCCACCCCTGTCCCTCCTGCCATTTCTCTTCCCATCCAACTCCATCGCTCTTTGTGATACTCATCCCCCAGGGTCAACAGGTCTTCGCTCCTCTACTTTCTTCACTCTTCCCACCACCATCTTTTCAGGGATGCAACAGGAATGACAGCAGTGGAACAATTTAAGATTTTGAGGTCTGCTGTCAGAAACAAGACACCAACGAGCACTGTTGGCTACCAACGAGTCTCACCTGCAGAAGTCCCTAAATCTAGGTTTCTGCATTGCCTTGTCCTCCTAAAATATTTATGGACTCCAAGAAAAGCCATCCCTGGTGCTTTCGCCTCCAGAAGGCCCCGGCGTTGCCCACAGCAGGCTGCCAGCTGAGATGTCCCAGCTGGGCACTAGGTGGCAAAACATCCCGAGAAAGGGAATTTCCCATCTCGGCCCCTTCAGAAGGGCTGTGGGAGCTTTGGGGGGGTGTTTCAAAGACAGCTGAAAATGCAGAATTTGCAAATCTAAATGCATAGAGCCCAACAGAGACAGGAGTTAATTTGTATTCCTGCCCCACCTCCAGGCGGAGGTAGCTGCGTACAAGCCATTCCCTTCGCCGCTGCTCTCCCGCTGACAGATTTGTGCCCACAGCGTTTCAAATATGCAAACAACGGTGCCCGACGAGAGCAGAGCCTATTTACAAAAATACACCGGCTCCCCGCGACAGGCATGGGACAGGCAAACACATGGCGCACAGCCTGTGGATGCCTGCAAGCCTTTCGCACGAGCAGCACCGCCTGCCTCTCCCTTCCGCAGCTCCAACATGAAAAACGGACCATTTTGGCAGCATGGTTCCCCCACGCTGTGACCTTCCCCTCTCCTCCTCCCACACCCCCTTTGGGGTGGAAAAGGTGCAGCTGCTGCACTCACTAAAGCAAATCCCTGCGGGGCTGGAAACCAGCCCCAGTTCAATGGGAGCTCACGGGTAAGCAGAAGATAACCCAGAGATCCATCCCGCGGGGTGCTGAGCGAGGATGCACAAACCCTGTTGCTGTGGCAATACCACCTCTGTTCTTATGGACGCCCATCCCTTGACTGCATGGGACAGGACCACGTGCGGAGGAGAGGACACCCATCACAACCTCCCAAATCTTTCTCCTTGGCCCTGAAGGGCCCCCAGCCCCACGGATGGAGCCTGACCCTGCAGGGTTTGTCTCACAAAGGGGAGATTCCCGCTGCTCCTTGCTGCATGTGCAGGTGGGGCCACCTGAACCACAAGCCCAGCCTTACCCCAAATGTATCTCCCAACCAGGCACGAGAAGATCTTTTGGTGGGAATCACCTCTCCTCTCCCCTTTGGCGCCAGAGCCTTTCCCTGGTCTGTAAAGTGGATACAGAAGACTTAGGGCCACATGAGTGACAGGTCCCAATATTTAACCATCAGATTACTGTGCCACCAGGCTGAACTCTCCTGTTTACCCCAAGATCTGTGTCCTTCACTTACCAGCACGTTTACCAGGTTCTGCCCTGTCCCTCCTATAGCATCCACCACTTTGGCCAGTTCCAGGGTCCTGAGCAGGTGATTGAAAGCCACTTGCTCCCCCCCAAAAAATCCAGGTCCTCAGCTCCTTGCTCTCATGATTCCCTGCTGGCAAGTGCCATCTTCTTATTCCACAGTAATCGGCCCCTCGATGGGACTCCGGGACTGAGCAGCCTCAGCTCACAAAGTACTGTCAGTCATTTCTGCTTTCCCTGCCAAAAGCTCTCCACCCCCCAGCTATAAAACATCACACACCATGCTTCACTGTCTGGCAGGTGGGAGCTGGAATGAATCCACAGAAACTTGACCTCACAAGCTGCTTTTTCCTCCTCTTTTAGCTCTCAGGATGTCGAATTCTCACCCAGATCTCTCCTGACTTTCTGCACTTCTACAGCCCCTTTGCTCAAAGTCCTTGCAGCAATTTAAGGTGCAGATTTTGCAGATCATAGAGGCAATTGTGGTCGAGACGGGTGACACCAGGCAGGGTCCAGTTCTCCAACCCTTGATGCTCTGCACTGCTGGTAGCATCTATGGGCAAAGACACCCCTACTGCTTCTCTCCAGGGAAGCTGGGCTGCAAAACCAGCAACCGAGACCCCCATCCAGGAGGGGATGTGGGAGGACTTGGGGGCACAGGGTGCCTGAAGCTCTACCAGAGCAGGAGACTCTGGAGTGGGCACCCTCAGCCTGCATCACACGTGTCTGGTGGAGCAGTTTAACGCTACGTGAAGGTATTGGGAAGGGATACTATGCCAACTCCATGGCTTGGCAAATAGAGGGGAAAATGTGTTAAAAGCTATGACTTCTGAGCATGTTTTCTGTCTGGAATCTGCCTGCAAAACAGCTCAAATTCCTCAAAGGGATTCATTATTCAAAACTATTTGCTGAATAATTTCTGTGAGTAATTGCAGGTCTGAACCTTGTCTGCAAACAATTCATTAGGAGCATCCGGGCAGGCAGCTATAACTGTGCTCAGACACTGGTCTGCGTTCCTTGGCTGTGTGGATAACGCCAGAGTCGGGTGGGAAGGGTAAATAAACTTGTTTACAGAATCAGGATCTTGAAAAACAATTAAAGAAATTGTATCAGCTTCAAATTAGCTGCTTTCACTGATGCTTCCAGATGTAACTGTTGCTGAAATAGTCTGGTAGAGAGAACTGGGCACTGGGGGACCGGCCCTGGGCTGCCACATCCCTGCAAGTGGCGTGTGGCTCTGTCCCGATGTCCTCGAGGGAGCAGTAAAACTGGTCCCCAGGCAGGGCAAGGAGAGGAGCAGTGGATGGGGAAGGAGGAGCTGCCTCCACCCTCCACCCTTGCAGGGCCCTGAGCATCACAGAAAGAGCTGCCTGCTGCAGGAGCGTGTCGCAGAACCGCCATCCCTAGAAAACGTCACCCAGCAGCACTGACAATTCACATACGTATTTGGAGAAGGAGCAGAGACCAACTGGAAGCGTTTCCACAATTCAGGGCTCGAACTGCACGGTAGCACTGGGCTGGGTACCAAAGTCATCACTCAGGCTATGTTTCCTGCTGAAATCATGAAATAATAGATGTCCAATTAACTGGCAAAGCAAGATGCAAAGAGAAATATTGCTTACAGAGAGCTGGCATAGTGCCCATGGAGTTATAATAAGAATATTTTATTTGCCTGGGCTTTAGATAACCTATTTCTATTCTCTCTTTTGCTGCCCCTGGGGCTCTAGAGAGTATATTGGTTTCTTGCAATAACTTTTCTTCTTCAGCGTCTCTAAAGTCCTCTCCTAGCTCCACCAGCTCAAATATAAACTCAAATACCGCTAGACTAAATACAGCCCTAATAGCTGGTGGTGGAGACCAGAGTACCTAACACACTCGAACTGCAAAAACTGCAAAATTGAGGCTGTGGTACTCTTCAAAAGGTGCCTATGTGGGAGCAGGGAAGGGGCTAGCCTGCTGCATCCTTTAAAATAGGCAGAGCAGGCAAAGTTAAAGCAGGAATAGGAAAAGGAAAAAAAACCAAAACCCCACCCTAGGAAAAAAAAAAATTGGCAGGAATAAAGCCTGCTTTGCACCGCAGTTTGCCAAGTCAAAATAAAACCGAAGAGGTGCCAATAGGACTAGACAGATGTCAACCTACCAGCGACCTGCCCAGTAAGTTATTAAAATCCAGAAACTATTGCATGCAGAAAATATTGTGTACAGTGCTCTGGAGCTAATACAAGGCACGTACCACACATCCCTGAAAAACACGACAGGAAAGGATCCAACTGCAGCACACTAAGCTATCAAATACACATGATTTAGATTAAGGATAACCAGCATAAACTAAGACCTCTGTACAAGGTGTCCGGCAAAACAAGATTTTTAACGGGTCAGTACCTCCCTGCAGGCGCCGCAGCAGTAACCTAATTATTTGCTTAACTTGCCATGTAACCACAGCCCGGGGTAGTAAGTAACTGAAACCATTTCATTGTTGCAGCCATTAACCAAAACCATGTTTTCTGTAAGTCTCTGTATCTGTCTGGCCCAAGAGCATTTCCGAATCCTTAGAAACAAGTTAGTAGTTGTAAACTCAGGAAGACTGGAGGCATCAAGCAGATAAGTGACTCACTGAAGATCAGAGCCTGGCCCAGATGCAGAACTAAGAATGGAAAACCCTTTACCTCTTAGTCATATATCTCAGCCTTTGGATACAGCCACATTCCCCGTGTCCTCTACTCTTGGGAAAGGCAATGCAAAGGCAGCTCCAACACATTTACACACAGGAATTTATTTGTACTAAACTGCTATTGAAATAGCCCAGAAACGTGACTGGTCAGTTCGGTTTCCTTTTTTATTCTTAAATTTTTTTTCTTCTTTTCTTAAAAGTAATCTTTTATTCAAATTCTTTTATTCTTCCTTCCTTCTTTTTTATTCTTAAACTTCCCATTTTGCAAAATCTCTCTTTATTTGCAGAGAACTTCACTGAAAAAAACCAGGAGATAAGTCCCTATTGGGAAGGGAGCCCTTAAAATCACCTGCCCATTAATCCCTTCGCTGCTGGTGATTTCGACTCTCGGGGCCTGAGGACAGCCGGGAACACAAAGGTGATGGCTGTGTAAACGTCAAAGCGTTAAAAGCCTTGTAGCCTTCCAGCCCAAACTCCTGATAAGCCTGTGCTGCACAGCAAGAAAAACACGTCGCTGTTCCAGCGTCCAGCTGCCCGTCGGAAAGCAGCAGCCCACAGGGGATGGGGCTGGCATTGCATGGGCGCAAATCCCAGAGCTGACCTCCCCTGCAGCCCTGCCGAGACCTTGCACGTGTGCTAACCTCCTCCCCATCCCCAGCAAGGGGTGAAGGGAAAGCCGCCCTCCATCCCTCACCCCAGCTCTTTTCTGTTGTGCTAGTGGTAAGAAAAAAGAAGCATAAAACCAAGCATTTTCCCAGACATGGGGGAATGAAGCCCCACTGATGCGAGCCAAGACATTCAAAGATTTGACACAGCTAATCCTGGGTTTTTATTCCCCTTCCATGCCACAGTGTGTTTAGGAAGGCACAGAAGTTACGTGCCAGGCAGTGGCTGCACTTGCTGAAGGAGACACAGCTTTACCTCCCCATAAATTCAGCCCCAGTTGCTTATGTCAATGCTGTAGTCGTAAAGGCAGTTTTACAGCACACACGGTGAAACCACCTCCAGGCTAACTGCAGAAGTGGAAACGGTATAGATGTGATACAGCTCTGAGCCAGAAAAATCCTGCTGAGGAGCTGATTTCGGCTGCATCACTTTGGGGATGGAGCTGGTGCCTGCCCCGTGCTACGGTGGGTCTGCCGACACAGCCGCCCACTCGGAGCTGCTCCGGAGACCTTGGAGGGATTGATGTGAGCTCAGGATTTTACTCTGCAAAGTGATGACAGAGTGAGAAGGAAAACACAGGACGCGACTGGGGAGCGGAAGATATTTCCTCTCTGACAGCACTGTTCTGGGAGCCCAGCAAAGCCCCAGTTCTCACCAGTGGAAGCCTGGTGCAGGTGCAAAAGAGCACTTGAGTAACCGAAAACACAATGAGACAGCCTCTTCCTGCCTTTTCTTGACCTCATCCTTTCTCAAACCAAACACTGCTGTTCTTTCAGGGGGGAAATATCCCCCGTTGCTTTTGACCAAACAAGAAAAGAAGAAAAACAAATCCAAATCCAGCTCATGCTATCTTTGGGGAACTGTCTAAAAAGGCTGAGAAGGGCGATGTCGCGGCGCCACGCTGTCAAGCCTTGCAGCTGCGGGGCAGTGAGCTGCAGTAGCACAATGGCCTCGGCAATGCCTTGCCAGGGTCAGGCAGATCAAGCCAAACACGTGTAGTTTCCCCATTTTTACTGGGAAGGCACCAAATGAGATCCTGGAGGCAAATTTGCGGTGTCTGACTCCCAGAAGGAAGAAGATCAGGAGATCAGAGAAAACACAGGTTGTCCGCAACACCTTGCCCACATGTTGGTCCTTCACCAGCATATTAACTCCATCCTAATGGGATTCCTCCTGCCATTGATCCGAACTCCCAGTACTACACAGATCTAAAGAAGGGGCAAGAAAGGATCCTACAGAAATACTTTGTTTTGTGGACATCTGAGTGGCATCACGATCTCTGTAGTGTGATAACAGGCTTGCCAAAGCAAACACCAGCAAAAAAAACCCCAACAAAAATAAAGAAAACATCAAGCTCAGCATTAAGAACAAAGCAGCCAATTGCCGTGTGTTCTCGCACTAAATGGCATCACTACAAGGAACAAGTCAGAATATTTTAATCAAAATGTTCCAGCAAAGAATCCGTTTCTGGCAACTATGCTGTATTGGAAATTTCCTTCCAATGAGCACAGCCAGAAAAAAAAGCTAACACTGACAACAGCAACCTAATCTATACTGAAAGCTTTTTCCTGTATATTGGAGGAAAAAAACAAAAAAGAAAGAAAAAACAAAACAAAACAAAACCCAGTTTGTCCCTAGTTGTCTTTTTAGCCTAAACTGACAAACTCAAGAGCTAGGTTTCAGCTAGCATCTCTGTTCCAAAGGCAAACTTTGCAAGCAGGCTGTTTTCCTATTACAAATAAAATGAAAAGCATTACTCGCAAACCTGCAGACTTTCCAAACGTCAGGAACTGCATCCAAGCACACTGACCTTTTGCTAAGCTCTAAAAAATGTAATAAATGCAAAGTGCAACAGCATCTGGAACCTGCCCTGACATCTTGAATTCACATTCTCACATGCTGATGAAAGACGCTTTGCATCTTATTTAAAACAGGTTTGCTCCCTGAAATCATGCCGTAGCCTGGAGCCGTGGCGGTGCTGGGGGACCTGGTCCCAACCCGCCCCAGTTCTGGTACGCGGAGGGGACCTCACCACACCGCAGCTTCATCTTGCTGCTCTGCCCCTACCTGGTGCTGTGGGGTGGAACAGAAACATGGTTTGTCCTGGTCTTACAAAGGGCTTTTGTTTGCAGGCTGGCTCCTAGCACCCTCACTTTCCCCAGGAAAATCTGTGTATATGATGCAAAATCGAGCTGAGAATTGCCTCAATTCGGTAGTACCCGTGGAATAACGCTACGAGTTTTACTGTCCACCATACACTCTCTCTCCTGTTGCAGCTGGCAGGTCTCAGAAGGAAAATTGACGCTATTTTGAGAATCCAAGAAATCCAGAAAGCTCAGATGTGAGGCATCTAAACAAGAAGAGGAAAAACCAACACAACCCCAGTTCCAGCATTCCGCAGCAAGGATTAGCTCGCAGCCCCGCTAACCAGGGACTTGCTATAATCCCTGGATCCATGCAGTGAAAACTGGCCGGCGCACACAGCAGCCGTGTCTGTGTGTGCTGGGTTCACTCTTTGGTTCCTAACGGTAGCTGGAACAGGGAAAAAGCAGGCAGGCTCAGGGATGTGCAGGCAGGCTCAGGGATTTACAGCCAGGGGGGTGTCCACAGCCGCTGCGGGAGCCTCACTGTCCCACACCCAGCGCAACACCCGCTTTTGCACGGTGGTTGCACAGCACAAGCATCCCCAGGACACAACGGGGGCTTGCTTAGAACTGAAGAACAAAACTGCATTAACTGGGAGGTGTGACCATCCTAGAAATGACAATCCATTGCAACGTACTAACTGTAATTACAAAAATGATCCTCTGCTTATAGAAAACAGAAGGTCATAATTTGCATATATTTCACCCTATCAAACACTTCTGTTTGTTTAAACATTTCAGATGCGTTCGCCAGCCCAGGATGGCAGATTGATTCTGACACCTGACTTTATGTACACATACATTGACACTCACAATAGGTAAGATGCAAGTAAAGGTAATCAAAACCCACAACTCTAGGTCATCTGGAGCTGATGCAAGAACCTTTACCCAGAAGACCTGCGTGCCCACACTACTATCAGGTAGCTGTGCTACGCCAGCATGGGTCCCCACTGTGCACAGCATCACCCAGCACTTGGGAAATGCTTATATACACTCAGTTCATTGATTTCCCATTAGCTAAAGGTCACTGAAGGCTTTCTAAAAAGCTTTATACTCTCAGCGTGATCATTCTAGGTGACAAATACTTCTGATTTAGCCAAGAGCCAAAATACACAGTCTGAAATCAATAAGGCATACAGAGGTTGAGAGAGGGAAAAACTGGAGATAGACAGAGGTTCCCAACAGCATGTGAAAGGTCATGGGCACTATCTCTCCTGCACTTCCATCCCCTATGGACATTGCCCTGCTTGCAGAGCCTGGCAGCTGGTGAAGCTGCAAGCCTTCCTCTCCCAGTGCACGCAAGGAGCACCTTAGCCCACTGCTATTGTTAGTGTACCTCTAAGTGACTGCTTATTCGGTCTAAACCTACAAGTCCCACCATCATTCACAAAGCCACATCTATTTTGAATAATCTGAACCTGCATTGTGTATCAGAACTTCTTGGACTTTGCCCACTGTATTCTGATAAGCTTTCACTGCTTAATTATTCAATTATTTCTTTTCTCTGCTTCGGCCCCTGCTCCAACCCCTGGGAAAGCAAACAGGGCAGGTCTCCATGCTGCAGGAGATGGCACTTGGTTTCTCAGCAGCCCCTCTCCCTCCTCTCAGCTTCTACCCACTCTGTAGCACCCCCATTTTGTTTGTAGATGCCCTCAACTCCCCCACCCTTTTTATCCTTCAGAAACACATCCCCAGCCCTGCTCCACTCCCTGCTGATCACACTTTTGGCCACCACTGTCTTTTTGACACATCTTCTTGGCTCTTCTCTGTCCCCTGCGCTCCTCCCATGTTTTCCACAGAGACCTGTCCAGGGTCCAAACAAAACAAGAGTCAATCCCGATGGCATTTTCTTCCACCCATTTTGAATTCCTGCAACAACAGAGAAATAAACACTGAAACTGCAGATTCCCTGCCACATAATGTGGCTTTGCCAAAGCTGCGTGTGATCCATCTGCCTGGGGGATAAAACATGGGATTCGTGAAGGCGCTGCCTGGTGGGTCAGGAAAAGTCTCCTTCATTAACACATGGGCTGGGCAAGGCTGGGAGTATTTTGATACTGGCACGGTCTGACACCCAGTTTGGCACAGTCTGAGGATAAGAATCTGAGACAAAATTACAAACTCCTTCATTAGATGAAAAGCAACAGCCCCGGTACTGCTTACTGCCATGTTAGCTGGCTGAGCACCCTCTGCTCAAGGATGTCCAGCATTTTCCAAGATAAAGAAAGACATTTTGTTCAGAGGGATGGCATGCTCCATGCCTCCCCTGCATCCCGAGCTGCCTGGAAGCCAGCCAGGGATAGCACAGGATGGCGAGCCATGACCTCTGTGCATTTTCATAGCTCAGTTTTGCCCAGGGACCTGCACAAGCCCTTGAGCTCTCTGAAGGGTATGTACTTCTTGAATCAATACAGACAGTTTTCAGGCCAACGGCTTCCAGACTCACCCTGTGGTAAGAAAAGTCTGGATTGAAGCAGTTTTACATGTGCTTTCAGTGCTAAATGCTGCAGCCCTGTCTTCCAGCACTCCCACCCAAGGCACTGCTCCTCCTGTGGACCTTCACACCTCCTGTGGACATAGCTCACACCCCGGAGCCCTCCAGAAAACACCTCCAGAGATATCTCCCACACCTCCTTTACAGAGGACAAACAGAACACAGCTTGAGTAACTCACCAAAGGGCTTACAACAAACAATTAGCAGCACTCTTAATTAAAAACATGCTCCTCAGCTCTGCCTCATGGTTTGAGGAGGACACAGTCCATTGCAGCAGTCCCTGGGTTTGTGACACCTGTATTTACATCAGCCCCTGCAAGGGAACCTCCCGCCAACCCTGCATCCCACCACAGCCCGGGGGTCATTGTCTCTCTCCAAATGCAACAGACCCTACCAGCCGCGTCCAAACCTCATGGTCCAGATGGCAAGGACACCAACACCTGAAAAGCCAAAGAAATAAAAAGCAATAGTCTTAAGGTATAAATGGTGAGCAAAGACTGCTGAACAGCCCTGCTCACCTGCCCGCTTCCCCTCTGGGGCAGCCTGCTAAAATTACTGCACCATTCTCCATTAGCACCATAGATTATTTTTTAATCACCTCCTTCTGTGTGGCTTTCTGGAGCCTTTGGCATTCTGTGGCAGCAATTAATTTTCCAGTCTCAGGGAAAAGCTCACAAAGAAACAAAACACCTGCAGAAAAGTGATTGCTTTCCATTGAATATTGTGACAGCTTTCTTCAGGGGCTTCCATTGCCTCAAGTGTCAGGTTTGCTCCCGATTTCACCACGTTTCTGTTGGTCTGTGGGTGGCAAGAGCCCAAACGCTTGCACCCCGCTGCTGGCAAACAGATACATCGCCCCCACTGCTGGCCGGTCCTGCCCCCGGGCAGGCACAAGACATGAAAGAGAAGCTCAGACTGTGACCCAAAGCCTCCCCAGGCAAGGAAACACTGTCTTCAGGCGGGGCAGCTGTGTTTTCTGAGCATTAAAGAGCAAGAAAGGCTCAAATTTAAAGAGGTTTGGCTTAGGGTGCCCAAACCCACAGCCAGGGAGTTTTGGTGTAGAAACTTCCCTCCCTCTTTGTCAAGGGTCGGGCTGCTGATCCCGCACCTCCCTCCTGACAGGAACCAGCTGCTACAACTTCTCCACTTTTTATTTTTTTAAAAATATTTTATTTTAAGCCATCCCTGAATGAGGCAAAACCACAAAAAAACAAAGACAAAGCAGGGCTGTGAAGACATCAGGCCACCACAGCCAGCCCCACAGGAAGGCACCACAGCACGTCGGGATGCTGGAGGGGACACTGGTAGCGCCAGACAGAGGGGGACACTGAGAAGAGACGAAGGGAAAAAAGCCTCATGTCTTGCAGGGAAAAAGCAACAGGGCCTGATTCCCAGCTCCTGCGGTGAGCCAGCTGGCAGCAGTGGAGGGGGGGTCACTCACTGTTTAAGTGTATTCAGATGCCCCATACTCCAGCCCTTTGTGACCCAAAGGCTGGACACGACCTGCAACACAGCTTGCACAAATAAAAGCTCCTGCTGAGCACAAGAGCCTGCCTGCAGGTTCTAGTGGTGCTTTGCTCAATGGTTTCACAGGGCACCTGCGACAGGAATCGCTGCTGCCAGCGGGTGTGAGAGATGGTCTCCTGCTGCACAGAGCCAGGCTGGGGGGAGCGGCAGCAGCACTTGTCAGAGCTCAGGAACAGAAAATGTGTTTCAGATGGGCCACTGCAGAGCGGCCACACAGCCCCAGCTCCAACAGCACCTCGCACAGACACAGTGACTGCAGCAAGAGGCTCAGCCAGCTCCACCGCCCTGCTGAGCATCGCTCCCGTCCCGGCACCGGGCTCCCCTGCATCGCTCCCGTCCCGGCACCAGGCTCTCCCACTGCACTCAGGCCAAATGCTACCCAGCTCCCGCAAGGACAAACCTCAATCTTCACAGTCCAAGCCAGATTCCCAATTGGATTTAATCAAGGAGAGTGTGCCACCCACCCTCCTCATCTCTTCCCTAAACAGCCAGGTATTGACGGCTTTATTAAATTCTGCTTTTTATTCCCTTCTGCCCTTGACTAGAGGGCTTAAGGAGCAAGACCAACATGGGAAAGCCCTTAAATTCAAGCAACATGACTTGCTTGTAAGTCACCACACCCCGCACCCTCCCTGGCACCGTTCTGCACCACAGCCACGCAGCACCCTGCCAAGTCACCGGCTTTCCCCGCGGGCTGCCACGAAGGTCTGGCTTACATAAGAAGGAACAAACTAGCTTTTCTTCACCACCCTTTCAATGCTACCATTCATCCCCTGCCTTCCATCCTGCCAGTGCCACCTTGAGTGATGCAAAACACACAGCCAAAACACTTCATCTCGCACATTAGCCCAAGGCAAATCTTTGTTGTCCATGGGTAAAGGGTCTGCAATTTTGTCCCCCTAAACCACAAGTGAATTAAAGGGTTAAGACAAAAACTACTGAGATGCAAAGGTACCCATGTGCTAAGGACATTCTGTACCCTGGTAAAGCCATGTCACTGCTCAAAAAGCAAAGAGCTCAGAGGCCTGACAGTCCTTCCCTGGAGGACACAGGGGCTGCAGGGCCAGGTCACACGTGTTCTACCATAGCAGTGAACGCAGCATCAAACAGCAAGGGACCGAATCTGTTCAGCAGTTGTGTAAAGACTTTGGCTTCAACACTGAGCGAGTGCTAAAGCTGGTCTCAGTTCTACCCAGATCAAAACACCTTGGTCAAACCCCAGGTTATTTTTGCATCTGCACATCAGTTCTGCCTGGTTAGAAACTCCATGCTGACTTTGGCCAAGTGGTCAACCCCAGGGAAAAGCAAGCCAGGAGGGGAACAGGATGTAACTTTGCAGGCTGAGCACGAAATGACAAAGCCAGGTTTATTCAGACACAAAAAGGCTGCTTCAAAGCATTCTTCCAGCCCTTACAGAATCAGTACTAGCATCATAACCATCTACACTCCAGGATTTTTAGTTCTCTTCTGACTTCAGGCCAGCACAGATGCCTGCCCTTTCCAATCATTCTGCCATTATTTGTCAAATATCAAATTCCAGCTCCTTTAGCAAACCAGGGGGGAAGGAAGCATGGCTGGTTGAACCCTTTGTCCTTCCCCCCCTCCCCCTGCCTTTTACATCATCAGAACAGAGCAAGAAACCCACAAAAAATGCACATTCCTAAAGCCGTAGGCTACATCCCAGTTCTGGCGACCCAGTGGTCTTACCACAAAGCTCAGCGCAGCCTGGACCCCCTTTGACTTCTCAACAATACATTCACAGTGGTGGAAGGGTGGGGAAGGAGGGCTTCAAAAGAAAAGAGCAGCAAAGAACAAGCTATTTTGAACCCATAAGCCATCCACTGCAACGTGAACCCTCTCTACTTGAGCTTTACTGCTCCTCCCAGCACGTGCTTTGAAGTGTGGGAATGAGGAGAGAGCTGACCGCACCCAGCGTGTTGGTTCGGTATGGGTCTACAAACACTAAAATGTCTTATATGTCAGCGAAAGTTGGACTTGATGGGGTGAAAGACGGAAAATAAGAAGACAGAGCCCCCAGTGGCTTTACGCCACCCATACACTCTCCTGAGGCACTTAGGGAGGCTGACAAAGCCGTTGGGACGCAGGCAGCCTGCTGAAGCTTGCACATGGGGTGCTTTGGACCTTAGCGTGATGCAGGGTGGTATTAGCACATAATGCTGGAATTTACCCCTTTATCCAGCTTTGGACGTGTAGAGAGAAGTCAGTGCATTCAAAGTCTCCCCTCTCTAGCCAATATCCACAAGGGAAGGGAGAGCTTTTTCTTCTATTGCTGTTAAATTACAAGGCAGCCATATGGAAAGGACACACTCTCACATCACACGGAGCAGCTGTCGGGCAGGACTTGCAGCCATTTTGCACCTTCTCTGCCAATTGCACAGCCAAGGCCTTGCTGCCAAAAACGATGGTAACACCCTGCAACCCGTTCCTCTGCCTCAGATAACTGACTGACAGCCAGTGACCTTGAAAAGATGCTCCTGGGCTCTTGCCTGGGACAAGCCATGGCCATGAATCACAAGACAACTGTGGTTGAAGAGGCAGCAGCTGGTTTGCAGGGCGAGCTGGCATCACCGGGGTACACTGGCTAAGCACTGGTCAGAGGGGCAGGAAGAGACAGGCCCAGATCAAGAGGTGCAGGGGAAGCAGCTGGAAGGAAGTTTGCACAGCATCTGCGTTACTGTCCCAGCCACTCATGTCTACACATACTAAACATCAATTAAATTCAAATTAAAAGAGAGAAAAAATAAACACTTTGCAAAGACAAGAGATGAAAACATCCATGCTCTATCTTTGAAGAGCGAGATGAACCCACTCCGAAGAAATGTAAATGTAGCAGGAACCAAAAGACTCCCGGGATTACTCATTACAAGATATGAGATTCTCAACAACTTTGTTTTTCAGCAATTAAGCTGGTAACTGGAAAAAAAATTGACTAGATCAACACTTTTCTATTATTAGTTTTAACTAATGACTCAGAAACAGGCACTTCCTTTTTCCCCAAGCTGTGAAGAGCTAAGCACCGAGACCCTGATCACGGCTTCAGGCTCATTTAAACTGCAAATATCTCTGCAGAAATTACAGAAGAGTGGTGCGAATGCAATGAGAAACAACTCCTTTGTTTCGAGCATAACTACTAGCAATTACCTTTCATTTATAGGTTAAAAAGCTTGATACAGCACATTCACTAGGAAAAGCATGCAATAGCAAGATGTATGTGTACAGATGTTGGGGAAGCAAGCAGAGAGGGAGGAATAGTCACATCTGCTGATGGCCTTGGAGAGAAACTGAGTAAAAGGCCAACATAAAGAAGTCTGCCCAAAACACAAGGCTGCTTCCCAAGGCCTGACCCTGAACCTTAATCGCCGATACCATCCACAGCCCAGGGAAGTAATTCAGCATTTCAGCTCTAAAAGAGCTGCCTGCCCAATCTGCTAAGCAGACAGTTTTTGCAGAGCAATTCAGAGAGAAAAAGAGAAGCAGATTCAGCTGATGAGACACAAAAAGTCTCTCCAAAAGCATTAATCTCCTTTAGGAAGCAGCCCACGTGCTCCCAGCACAGTGGGCAACCATCACTCCTGCAGCAGGTCCCAGCAAGGCAGATGATTAGATCTGCATCAGTCATTCGGTATAAACAGAAAGGCAGTGGATGAGGATGCAGTGTCATGAGCAGTAGCTGGCACTGAAAACAAATGAACTTTGAGTTCACCTTGATGCTTGCTTATTGAAAGAAACCTTTCGGATCTTCTTCCAGGGATAAGCTTCTGCATCCCTGCCATATCCCCTTAAAGCATGCACAGGAATGAGGACATAGCACAGTTCTCAAGGGACCCGCGCTGTACGCAGTGGTGATGAGACTACAGAGCAGCAGACCAGCTCCCCATCCTGTAAGCAGCTACAACAGCAACCTCTGTTTCTGCCTTAGCTACTGCAGTGCGAAGCCTGGATGCCAATTTCTGGACAGCATGTCCATCCAAGAGCACACTCTGCCATCCATGTAGGCTACAACCCCCAAGAACTTCAGGCACCATCCTGAAACGGGATATGCCATGGAAGATATTCCACACTAGCAAGGAATACAGGGGCTGAGGAACCTCAGCTTTTTGGAAAGTAGAGTCCCACCACCACTCTGCCAAAAGATGAAGCAGTGCGGAGGTACTGCGTTGGCCACCTGCACATCCTGAAACACGTCACAGGGCTTGTTGTCACTGCTCTCAACCACCATTTCCTTCCTGTGACCTTGGCATCACACTCACGAGCCACAAGCAGCGCGTGTCACCGGAGCCTTGCTATTCATCCAGGACTGTGACAGTCAGGCCCTGACCCACCCGATCTGCCCTGAGCCCAGCTCAGAGCAACCACCAGCAGACATGGCTGGCAAAGGCACCACTGACAAACTCAGCTCCCAAAGAAATCCGAGTGCTCTGCAAACCTCACACCTCCAGAACAGCCCTGAGACAACACACAGAGGCAAGTGCATAATCTCTTGGGTTTTTCTTTTACTTTTTTTTTTTATTATTCCTTCCTTTCCTTTGCCACAACACACACTTTGTATTAAATATCTTAAATATATTAATTTTTAAAAAGTATTAATAAAAAGCTACTGAAGGACACAGCTGGCAGAGTAACCAAGGGCAGCGACCCACTGCAAAATATGGGGACATTTTAAAAAACAGAAAACAAATGATAACAAAAAAACCTGACATTTTTTGCATGTGCACAGCTGGCTGGAATACCCTGGACTCTGGCATTATTGCAAAAATGGAAGGGAAAGCGGTAGAAAAAATATATTCCATTGTACCAACCTTTATGGGGAAGGGAGTTAAGAGCAAAAATGAGGAGGCTTTAAACATTTTTGGTATTTCAGATGTTCCCTCCCACACCCACCACCCAATCCCTTTTAGTCTTTAAGCAAGTTCTCTGGCTTGGGGTAGCCAAAGAGTACAAAATCTGCTTCGTAAAGCTTGTACAGCTGCTGCCTCCAAGCCAGTGGGATTTTGGCAAACCAGTTATCTTCCCAGCTGCTGGCAGTCCTATTCCGGTAGCTGGGGGGGAAGCGAAGCAGCCTGTCCACTTTGAGGAGCTGCAACAGGTAAGCAGCATCCTCATCCAGAGTCTCCAGCTTTCCAATGAAATCATAGTCTATCTGACATGGATGGCACAGACGGTAAACCTGCCTCCAGTGCTCATTGAAGGGGGCCATCTTCTCTGTCCTGGGATCCAGTAAGTACTGGATGAAGTCAGAAAAGGAGACTTTGAGGCCTGCCCCAAAGGCCTCGCTAACGGAGGTGGGAAGGTTGGTATGGTTGGAATACAGCTTTAGCATGGGGATGGCAAAACGCCGGTAGAACTCCTCATTCTCCAGCTCAAATTTGCTGCGAAAGGCAGAGATGAGGCGGACAAAAGGGTCTCGTACAAAGAGGAACTTGGTGTACTTCTTCAGCTTGATCTTCATGAGGTGCCGGGAGAACTTCCCGTAACGGCGCCAGAATTTGTTGAACGTCAAGTGGGTGCTGGTGTTGTGGACGTGTTCCCGAGGGATATCCAGAGGGTTCCGGTACGGAACCCCCTGGTCCAGCAGACTCTCACTTAACACAATCATCACCCGTTTCCAGTTGGTGCAGGCCACCTTGGGGACATAACAGTAGATGATGCCGTGGCGGTCATCCACGATCAGGTGGTTGAGCTCGTAGTTTGGGATGTCATCAAAGGAGCGCTCCTTGGTGGGGAAGGTGAAGCTGGAATTGGCACAAAACTCCCGCAACGTCCTCTGCCTCTCTACCTGCAGTTTCTCTTGGTCCAAACTGTTTCTATCATTGTGTGTAGACCAGTCATAACCCCTCACGTTCTCCTCCAAATTGCTCACCACAGGCTTGCTGGAGCCCTGGACAAGTACCTGTTCTGTCTTTCGGGGGATAGAGCTATTTTGTTTCAGGCTTGAACTAAGCAGCTTTGCCAAAAATTCATCCACATCTGGCAAGGCTTCCCAGTCTTCACCTGCTGTGATACCAGGGATGGCTCCTGGGGAATGAGGCCTGGAGAAGGACGTATGCAGGTAGAAGTGAGCCGTTCCCACATTGTCCCAGTACACAATGATCAAGAGGATCATGAAGATGGAGACCAGCACCACAGAGAGACGGAGGAGCCGTGCTTTGGTCATCCTGACACCTACTGTGATAGCTGGCTTTCACCTGGGTTCATCTCCGTCTTGCAGCGTGAGGCTTGGGATCCAGCATGGTGCTGCAGACCAGGAGCCTGGAAAGGTACCAGAAAAAAAGTTAGTTGAACTCTTAATGATGCTGGTTTGGAGAGAATAACCTTGCACAGTCTAGACTTGTTGTGGGGCTGACCATCGATTTCCACATGGGGAGAGCTGCTTGAGTCTGAAGTACCCACAGAGACCCCACGGAGAAAAGCTGACTGGCCAAAAGGCGGCATAATCTGTTGCAACTTTACCAGTTTCCATAGCAATCATGGGGTTTTTATCAATCTCAAGCTTCTAGAGTCAAGTGATTTCAAGAAAAGCTCTGTCTTCATTTGAAAAAATAAATAAAATATAAGGATTTCAGGCCTAGAGATCACAGAAGGAAGTCTGAGAGTATTAAAACACACAACTATATATAGAAAGTATGCAGAGCCAACTACCTTTCAGACCTCCTTGATTTTTAAACATATGTAACACACAACAGGAAGAAAGAGGGCTCAACCCATGACTTTAGCTTGTGGTTTCACACTGTGGCCTCATCTTCCCATGAAAATGCTCTGTACCACTGTGCTGAAAACAAAGACCTTATTGGAGCTATAAATACATAGCTGAAGATGCTATTGCCTCAGTGGCTAAAGCAAGCCCCTGTTGAGAGAACACCACTGACCTGAACACATCATCTTATCTAACCTGTGTGAAAGCACCCAGTAGATGTCATCTCCATGACCTTTCTTGGTAGCTACTTCATTTTGTCAAGAACAGAGATTGCAATTTTCCTACAAAAACCTGCAAAAGGGACATGGCCCCAGTAAGAGCCACACATCAATAAAAACTTAAAGGAATTTAAAGGAAATTTAAAGGAAAAAAGTTCACTTTTAACTGAACGATTTCCAAGATTAAGGATGCCCTGGTAAATCTTTGTCCATACCTGGACTCTGTTGAGTCAGGACCGCTTTTCCTGGTTTAACATAACTTATATTTCTATCACACTCATCCCTAAAAACTCTTGATCACCAAAGACAGGCTGTTACAAGGGTAGTGCAGAAGAACTTTTTTGGAGGGCGCAGCAGGTTTGGTTTTACTTCAACCAGTCTCATCTTCTCACTGCTACCTGCTTCCCTGCTGACTCCCAGCACCTTTCCACCAGCAAGCTCCTCAACGGAGATCGGCCTACTCACTCTGTTGCATGTTTTCTGGTCCAAGGCTGCAAGCAGAGGCAGGCTGGCGACCAGCCTTGCTCTCTCCCCAAGTGATCAAGGAGCCAGTGCCTACAGCCAGTGAACAACAACATAAAGTGAGGAGCACCTATCTGATATTTTGAAAGAGAAGCCAAGGTTGGCTGTTCTACAGTCTCTCTCTGCAAAGTTTAACGTCAAAAGACAAGCAAAAAGTAGTCACTGTAACCTCCCCTCCAAACACAGTCCAGCCCCTGATTATCAACACAGAAGAGCACCTACAGATAGAAAACAAAAGCCGCCCTTTCTGCAGACATTCCCATTCTTTCTAATGACTTCAGGACAAACGCTGCAAACACGAGCTCTGAAAACAAAGTCACTTCAGGGCAAACTGCCCTGAAAAGCCTTTCAAAGTGAAGACTGGGTCTCTCTTCCTCGGGAAACATGGAGGTTGCTCCCAAGCCAGATCACATGCCACCCGTAAACAGCATCAACCCCACCCTGTACAGGGACATGAAGAACCTGAGAGTCCAGATATGCAAAAGTGCCAAGCTTTGTCATTCTTGGTGGAAACGCGCTCAGCACCTTTGAAGCTCACAGCAGCCTTGCACTGAACAACTTGTCTAAAGAGCCACCTCTGTGGCTATGCTTATGCCTCAGGGATGCCAGATTTTAACAATCAAAGTCCTGGTTTCAAATACTAGAACAAAAGCATTAGACCAGAATTTAGTAACAATCAGGAACAATAGCAGATACAGTTACATATCAAAGTATTTGTTCAGCTTGTCCCAAAATATATAAAACGCAGGACTGAACATTTAGGGTTTTTCCACCCTGGTGTATTTATTTACACTTCAGAAGCAGTAGTGAGAGCCAGAAATTCAGTGTAGCTATAGTCTAACACATGGCTTTGCACTACAACACCAAAGGCCGTGTTTCCTGGAGCCAGGCTCTTATTCTACTTGTGAAGAGGAGGTGAAGGAACTGCAGACATAACATTTTGCACTCTGCGGAGCCAGAAGCAGGTATTACTCAGCAGTAATCTACATTTAGCTAGTCAAGATTGAAGATGGAGCAGATCTGAGAAGGAACACCCAGAGAGATGAGCACGAAGTTAAAGAAGGGGCAAATTACATCTGTGCGTCAGCACTCCAGGCCAAGCATCTCAATCCAACAGCAGAAGATAATGGAGTGAGGCTGCCAAGCCTACTGCTTGGCACACTTCCGGGTTTGCGTTTTGCCTAAATCTGTTCTTGCTTTCGAGTCGGTTAGCTGTTCAGGGCAGGGACTGCTTCCTATTCTGGATGAATAGGGTGCCCACTGCGCACATAATCCCTAGCACACTGTGCTTCCAGCGCTGCTTGAGACCTTTAGGCTGGCTGGAATGCAGCAAACCCAGAAAGCTGCACGGAGCATCGCTTTCTACCATCCCTATACCCAGCAGTCTCCACAGCTTCGGGCAGTGCAGCAGCCTGCTAGCATTTCTGCAAAGCTGTCCCACCCTGGAGCAGACAGATCACCCCTCTCGGCAGCAGCGACAGAAGCAAATGAGACACTGTGTGTGGCACACGCATTCCTCAGGCAAACGGAAGGAGGGCTCTTTGTCAAAGCCGCCACCACCATAATGTAGCTTTACGGAGTGCACCCCAAGGGCTCGAGCCTGCTTTCCAGGACACAGCACGCAGGCCTGCCAGAGCGTTTGGCTTTTCCAAGACAGTACAGCAGCGAGCAGCACAGAATCGAAATGACTCCACTTCTATTAACTCTATCAGTGCCAGAGAGGAAACCTGGAAAAAAGCAGTAACACAGCTTAATTCCCCCTCACGAGAAAAACGCTGCAGAAAACAAAGTTACTCTATTGACTACAATACATCCTCTTCCTGAGCACTTCATAAAAGATGCCAGACTGAAAGCAAAAATTAGAGGTCTCTGTACACACCAGAGGGAACACGCCTCCATCGTCCCCTTGCCAGAATCAAAAGGAAAAGCCTTCAAGTGAAGCCAAGAATTTACATTCAAGTTTAACCCAAAGTCACCAGCCAACAAGAACGTGCACCAGTATCCACACAAAGCTGCTTCTGTGACATGACGCTGGCAAACCGGGAAATGGACCAAGTGCTATAACCATCCCACAGAGCCTGCTGAGCAGCCATCCCATGATCATCTCCAACCTGAACTGGCCTGGGTGTGAACCAAAGACTCTTCTCCCCATTCCAGGCCCGAGAAAGGCACTGAGGGCCAAGGTCACTGGCCCCATCCTCTTGTATCACAAGCTGCCATATCAAATAACCACCTCTTGAACTCACATTTGAAAACAGAAAGGGGCGATGTGTCCCCAGCGCTCTTATTGCAAAAGCTACTGCAGATGCAACTCCTCAGGGATTTGGAAACTTTATTTGCACTTCACAGCCCAATTGTAACTATTTGTTCTCAGGGCAAACATGAGATTACATAATTCCTGTCTCTTTGTTTCTCTCCTCTCCGCTTTCTGCAAGGACTACGTCCTCTCACAGCCTCTCTTTCAAACAGAAAGTAACTCCCGCTCACTTAGAGGAGCAATGCAGCCTAAAGAAAATACAGGAGCTTACACACGGGTATGTACTGGAAACAGGGGACAATAACCCCTCTCTGTGAACAGCAATGGTTTTGGAGGGACTGTGCCTCCAAAGGCTTGGGTGCAGATTCCATCTCTTCTTGCTTTGTGTTTCCCCAGGCTTGTCCCTCTCCCACTCCTCCTAACTTCCGTGGGGAAGCGCAAGGCACGGGTCAGGCACCAAGCACCAGCTCACCTCCTCCAGCACCCACTCCTTCTAACATGAGAGGATATGGGATTCTGGGTAACTTGCTTGGGCTTCGCCTGCTTCTGAAGATGGAAAGAGGTGGAATGCGAACTTTGAAAAAAAAGCACCAAATTCAAATGGATACATTCCCCCTGGGGCACCTGCATTCACCAGCATTCACTCCATCCGTGCAGCCGCCTTTACCCACCTATCATGGTACACACCTGCTACCAGTTACGCCTAGGGAATAAGTGGCCTCTAGAGAAATGGAACCAATTTAACCTCCTGCAGGTGCAGGAGAATGAGCTCCCACCAGTCAAAGCAGACAGACCTGTACCAACAACCAGAAATGAATTTCATGTGCTTGGCATCACTCAATAAATTGCTTCTCCACAGCTTTCCAGAATCTAGCACCCTTCGCAGAGCAGGGAAGCTTTAAACCATGTAACAACATCAGCGGTTACGTTACCATAAATGCACACCGTAAGCAAAAAATAGGGCTTGCATTGCATGTTTTACCCCAGCCTCACACACATACGCTAGAGACCAGCAACAGAACATCCTCATCTACACAGCTAGCCCAGCGCCTTCCCTCCCACTGCTGCCACAAAGCCTGGTCTGTACAGGCTTGGCAGCGCTGGGCGCCTCTTTTTTAATACCTGTACTTGCAAGTTGCCTCAATAACCAATTTCTAAGATTTCCAGAAGGAAACTCCCAAACTCGCAGCACGTCCCATTGGGTCGCCACCTCTGCTGCACGCTTCAGGTGCTGCGAACCCGCCGCTCCCGGCCCGCCAGGGCAGGATGGGGCCCGGCGGCCGCAGCCTGGGCCAGCAAAACGCCAAGGCGGCAGCTGGATGTGGCGGCAGGGGCCAGGAGGCAGAGCCTGCCGCTCGCCCCGCCGGCGTGTGGCCGCCGGGC
>JAVJGI010000050.1:29751555-29768791 GCA_035590275.1 Ibycter americanus
AGCAGCCCCCGGTGCTTCCCGCCGCCCCAGCGAGCCCGAGGCTACGGCGGGAAGCTCGCGCCGGCCGCCCTGAGGAGACGGCTGCCCTCAGAGCGCCCTGAGGGGGCTGCCTTGCCACAGCCCGCTCCCAGCGATTACGCGAGGAAGGTTCAACCTAAAACTCATTTTTTTAAGTCGTTACTGGTTGCGCCGAGGTCTCGCACCACACCGCAACCCTGCGTGGGTATTCAGTTTCCCTGCGGGCCGGCAGTGCGGAGACAAGAAACCGCCATCCAGCACCTGGCCTGCCCCGGGGACAGGACGAGGACGAGCCAGCAGTGGCTGTGGTGGCAACAGGCCCTGTCCCAAGATGGACACAGCATCCCGACACCCATCGGCACTGCTGGCTGGAGCTCACAGTGAGATATAGCCGGTTTCAGGCTGTTGTGGGGAAGAAAACCCAGCCTTTTGGGTTCCAGCCCAGCAGTCTTTATTACGAGCAAAGTATGGATAACTGGATGCAGCAAGGCTAGAAAATGCTGCTTGAAAAGCCCAGAACAGTTGGAGCTCCCTTTGCTGCTCTTATTTGTGATGGAGAAGAACAGAAGCAAAGTACAGTCAGGCCAGCACTGAAAATGAGCATGGTCCCACCTTGTCCAGGAGATGGGCTGCAGCCCCACCTCCAGCGATTATCAAAGCTACAAATGATAATGCACAGATTCCACCTGCAAGCTCTCAACCCCCAACTTTTACATTTATTAACAGACTCGAAACGCAGGTTTTACAAACAGGGAAATTAGCACATCATGCGGTTCCGTACACTTCACAACAGTCATGGCAAAGTATCAAACTCTTCATTGCGCAACCTCCCCTTGAGAGATACAGCCTCAAACCGATGCATTCAGCTCAGATGTCCCACTTTTTGTATGAAATAGCTCCAAACACTGCAACTTTTCATGGTGATTCAGCCTAAAGGTATTTAGTGGAGATGTATATGCTTGGAAAACTCCCCGTTTTCCCTCACTTTTAGTCCTTCAGTGTTTGCAGGTCACGTGAGGTCTTGTAAATACAGGCTTGGCTCAAGACCTGCTGGCACAGGTTTGTTTTACACAGTCTGTGCTTATTTTATCTGTATATCCTTTTTTTATATCTTTGTTTATCTGACAGGGTCAGCCCCAGGCAGTAAGTATTCCTGACTTTCTGCTTCGCCATCACACCTCTTCTTGCTTCTTTCTGTTTCTTAAGGAAAATCAGCTGCTTGTTGCACCAGCTCATGTGCTTGCATTGCGTCCCCACTTCAGGGTTTTAAGGCATTTTATAAATACAAGTAATCTAAGCTTCCTCATCTCTGGAGTGAACTATCCCTTAACTTCCTGACAGATAGCGAAGCAAGAAATGTGTGCACGGTGTCACACAGCAAGTCAGAAAGAGCATGTAGGAGAATTCTTGCCAGGTGCTGCAACTGTGAAAAAGGGTTCTTCATCCATTTGACAAAGGCACAGACCTACCTGAGACTGTCATCTGAGATACTTGGGCAGACCTAGGAGGGAAGCCACTCCTGTTTGGGGCATGGAGTCGTTTATTCAGTACAATGACCAGAACCATTTTATTTGCAGCATATTTAAAACACAGGGAAAATACTTTAAAAAAAGCCCCTTATGGAGAATGCTGCTGGCTAGAGACAGTTGTTCCAAGAAGAAAAACACATTCCCACGGTTTACCTCCAGGCTAGCTCTTATCAGGGTCTTCACCTATCACCATGCTGCTTCTCCCGGCTGCAGTCGGATCTGAAACACTCTCTAGATGGAAAAGAGCTTAGAGCAATCTCTGGCTGCTCTCACAGCCAAACATCTGCTCACCCAAACAGCATTGCAGGCGTGCGTTACACCTCCTAGCTTCACGGCAACACATAGGGACAGCAGGGAAGAATGGGGAAACTATTTCTCAGGCATTTACATTTGGTTTTAATAGTCAGGGAGCTTTTTGGATGCACGGGTAGCATCCACACTTTTGCCCTGGGAAAAAAGGCAGCTTGGGCTCTGTGCTGACGTCTTCTGGGAGGTGAATGCTGCTGGGAAAATGAGGGTTTCCTCTTCTCTTGGACTCTGTTAACACCCTAGTTATCTTAAACTGAAACTAACAGCAAGAGAACACAGTACAGAGGAAAGACTATGGAAAAAGTAATCTGCAACTTATAAGGTCCCTTTCCCCCCTGCTAGCCTTCCCTCTGCTTTTCAGCGTTACAACACAGAAGCTAAAATACGTTTTAAGGCACACTTCCCCCGCATCTGCTTCCTCGACTTCCAGCCGTCTTGACATTGCAAACCGCTGGGGCCACAGACAGTCCTGCTCTCGCGGTGGCTTCTATTTAGTCTTCAGCTGGGTCCCCAAGCGGGTAACTGACTGCTGCGTTTGCCGACTGCTGGCACCATCTGCAGGCCCTGCAAGCGAGGGGAGACAAAGTACTCAGTCAAGTTTCTCATGCTTCGGTTTGAGCCTGCCAGTCAAAATGGGGAAGAGACAGATTGCCACGGGCTTTGGAGAGGCAAGTTTGGCAAAGGCACTAGGATCTGCACATCGTTGCCTTAAGAAAATCCCAAGGTGACACTTTCAGTGGAAGCAGTATGTTGCTACATGGCTAACTCAGATTAAACTTCGTACTTCACATATGGATTAGACTAGGATTATGAACAGCTCTGAAAATGTTATTTTCTCTTCCTAGGAGGTTATTTTTGGCTAAGAGAGAGATGGAGTGTAACTCACTCTGGAACATTGCCCATGTCATCTGTTGGAAAAAAAAAAAGTGGGGGCTTAAAACTTGGCTGTAAAACCCCCACCCATGTGACTGCTTTCCCAACTGGTCTGTCTGTGTTGCATTTACAGCTCTTTAGGTTCAGATTGCAACAGAGCAAGTGCCGAAGAATATAGTAGTGCCTCCTGAGCCAGCCAACCTGATATTTCATGTGCTCACCCTTGACTTGCTTCTGTAGGACCCGTCCTTTGACATGATTAGAGTTGCTCTGCTGGATAGTGCTTGCAGGAGCGTTGTCTTTTGGCAGCACCTCTCTTGGAGTCCTCTCTGTCAAAAGCCGGGAGAACTTCATTATAAACACAGTTTTAAAAACATTTTGCAATGCATGAGTCACTAATAGCTAGCCAAAATAAATTATAGCATTGTAAATAAAAAGTTAACCATTTTTTAGTTTAAAAAAAAAAATTAGAAAAACTTAATAGCATGTGTAGCTATTGCTACCCTACCAAGCTAATAGCACCCTTGCCAGAATGAAGAAGGATTCTGGCTTACATTTCAATGGGATTTGAGTATGCAGTTCCCCTAAACTCATTCTGGCCTTGTGTGTCTGCACGAAGCAAAACAACTGAAGCTGAGAGATGGTCAGTGCAGACTGTCATGTCTTGGTCTCCTTGCTGAGGCTTGGTTTGGATGTGAAACTCTCTGAACGACTAGACAAAGATCAGCGACTTGTTGCATGTGAACCCAACTGAACCTTAATTCTTCCCCCTAAGTTACAGAGGCGTAGTTGAAGCAGTGGTCTACAAAGGATATGCTTTCTTATCTGTCAAAAGCTACTTAGACCAAATAAAAAAAAATAAGATGAGATTACTAATAGTTCTGATCCTTAGACTTTACTCTGGCTTCTTTCTCACATGACAATCCATCTTTTACAACAGAGCTGATGCAGGATGTCACCAACAGCTCTTTGGCCCCTACCTGAATGGGGGCTGATAGGAACCTTGACCTTTGTAGCAATGGATATGCTACTTGCAGCTTTTGGCTGATGGAAGAGTCTAGCTCGGTGCAGGTGGTTCTCACAAGCTTTGCTTGTATTGGGGCTTGAGGGAGTCCAATGCTTAGCTTTCGAGATCTGAAAGACATCAAGTTGAGTTAACCTCAGTGGTGATGTCTCTTACCTCTGAATGTTGCCATGTTGTACCAAAAAGATTCCCTTCCCACCTGACTGGCTTAGTTTGCTGTTTAGGCAGGAGGCTGAGGGCATTATAAAAGAATAAAGATATTTAATTTATTTCTTCATGCAGTTTGTACTATGTTTCTCTTGCTGTATTTAAAGACCACCCTAGCTCCACTGGGTCCATGCCTTCTGCTCAACCCATCCCCTTTAGAAAGAAACACAACCAACCTACCCTGTGGAAGTTTGGTTCGAGAGAGCGAGATCTTTCCTTTCTTGCTGCCCTCTCAGCAGACATCTCCTGGTCTCTCCTGTTCTTCAGCACTCCACTGGCTGGGGAGCACAGCTGGCTCCCAGCTGCAGGCTCCAGCAGCAAACCCCCAATACACACGCTGTCTCTTGTCTGACAATCTCGGGTGGAGTTGGCCTCCAGATATTTCAGCTCAAGTGTGTCCTCCTGAGAGACGTGGTCTGAGGAGACTTTGCTCCCAGGGTCTTTGTGTTGGGCTCTGGAACGGCGACTGGCTGCAATGAGGGAGATGCTTTTGGTGTTAGCAGCAATTTCTTCCGAGGTCTCCAGACTCGGTGGAACAGCAGCAATGTCTGCCAGTGATTTTTTCCCATGCAAGCCTAGAGAGGTGGGGGAACGCAGCCTGGGAGTCATCTTTCCTGCAGCAACACCTGTTGGTTTCTGCTAAAAATCAAAGAAATTGCAGTATAATTTGCTTTTCATTCAAAGCTTTTATACTTTCCCCCTTCAAAGCACTTTCAAACATCTGGAAGACATCAAATTTCACCTAAAATACTGTTGTAACTTCTATGTATAGAGAAACAAAGGCAAAGCTTTTTGACTGTGCATCTCCCATACAGAGTGATGGCTACAAAATGAGTCAGCTGGCGAGCAAGAAACTGATGAGCTCTTAACTCTCCCTCCTGTTCCACGGTGCTGAGTGAAATGGGTTTCATCAGATAGACATCAAATCAGGGTCCAGCAGACCAGTGAACAGCATAAAAGGAGGCGATCATCCCAGACAACACAGGTCCCCTCACACCAGACTGCATGGTGCATCTCTACAATTCCTGTCACTCCACTGGACACACTGGAGACTCGGTGATTCAGAGGGAGAGCCCAAACTGGAGGTGGCAGCTAAACCTTGGCCTCTGTAGTAAATCCCAGGCTTTAAACCCAAGGCCAGTGCTCTAGGAGTGATTTTATTGCCTGCCAAGGTTTATCTTCCTCGTATGCAATAGATTCTGTGGTTTAGCTGCCATGCATGTTCTGTCATCACAAGAGGAAGCTGCTATCCACAACAGATGTGCCTTGAATGCCATTCCTGCCACACTGACCTGCTGAACTGGGCTTTTTGGCAAACCAGAGAAAATTGGGCTGAGATGGGTATCCAGAGACCCCGCCTTCCCACAGGGCGTTGTTTTAGATGATCTGCAGCTGCCACTGTGAAAAGAATATGTCAGGCAGTTAACAGATGAAAGCACAGGCCCTTCATCAACAGGGAGAGATGAAACATGTCTAGATGAGAGCTCTCAAGCTGTGGAAAAGCCAGAAGCCTGGTAAATGTGGTAATAAAGGACACAGCAAGGAAGGACTCCAGGATTCATGAAGGAGAGAGATTTTTGTCCCCTGATCCTCACAGACTTTGCTATTTTATTTGGTTTAAATGCTTGCCAATCCACAGAAGCAAATTCAAACATTTCCTGTAGCCCTCTCTGCAGAGAAGGTTCCTGCTAACACACAGAACTACTTTGTAAGAGCAGTATATCAGGCAACTCTTTTCTAATAGATTCTGGTTTCTAGAGGCTTTTCCAGTTTGATATCTCCCAGCTTTGGAGACTTAGCTGGGAGCTGCCAGGTCCCAGTGCCCTAGAGAACAGGTCTAAGAATGATAAAGATTCACGTTACCTGTCTGACTCAAGGGTGATAGAGGGAATGTCAAACTTCACCCCCCATGGAATATTCGTCACATTCCCAGGTAGACACTTTCTGATCTCATGTTTATTAGGATCCAGGTGCTGACTTACATCCAGAGAAGGACCATTGTGGGGCTGCAGGAAGAGGGAAGAATGAGATCCACAGCTGATTTTTCTCACTGTAAAGCCCCTCCTCTAGCCCAGGCTCTCAGCCTGCGGTCACAAAGACACTCTTGATACCTTATGTGCTTTTCCATAGTTCCAGCCACCTGCTATCTGCTCCCCTCCCAACATGAATAGCATTAAATTTATTATTCATGGTGAAACCCAACTCCTTGCCCCGTTCATTCTAGACAATCATAATAAACAGGGGAAGCTGCTGCTTGGACTCCCTGCTGAAGACTGGCAATTTCCTGCCAGCCCCTTACTGTCTCAAAACACAAGTTTTCCAAAGACAAAAGAGGACAGCAGCATCTTTCCTTTCTTGCAGGAAAGACCCAAGGACCCGGATAACTACTGTGCCATGAGCGAGCAAAGGCCTACAGCCGGCACTCGGACAGCTGCGTGTTTCGCCATCTAACGTTTTCTTTTCTGTTTGCCACCAAGCCAGTTATCTCTCCCCAGTCTGACACAACAGCAGCTGGGAGGATGAACATGCTGGCTCATGCACAACACTGCCTGGGTCCTTTTCTGTCACTAAAAGCCTTATCAATTCTCTGAGTCAAAGGGAAGGGGGCAAGGAGAACGGAGCTCCAGAGACAACATGTTCATAAAACAAAGCTCTATACAGCTCCTGACCAGCACCAGGACCCAGCCAGGCTTTGGCAGGATGTGAATCTATGGCCATGACACAAGATAACGGGATAGCATGGTTTCTCCAACACAAAGGTCTGCTCTGCCTTACCCTGAGCATGCTGGACATCACTGAATGTAGCAGAAGCAGGCAGTTCAGTGTCCCCTCCTCCAGCTCAGAGAGGTGCAGGTGGTGTAACGTTGCCAGTGTCTCTGGAACAGGAATGTTCTGGGCTGGAACAGAGATGAGGAGGAAGAGCTAAAGATCTCTCCTAGAGAAAAAGCTGAGAACCGTGGAGTCGTGACATCCAAACAAGGTTTTCTGGGTGGATTGTTCTCCAGTTTGCCATCAGAAAACAAAGCTTGGAGACAATGACAGAGCAGGAGCAAAGGTGTTGCTTTACCTTTTATTAGAGTTTGCTGCTGCTGAATAATTTCTTCACAGAGTAGCATGTGCTGCTGCAGTTGCTGGATCACAAAATCCTTCTGGCACAACAAATTCTCCTTGTACAGCGTGTTTGCCTGCAGCTCTGTGTTGCCAAGCTCAAGCTCATGGGCTCTGCAGAGGAGCCTTAGCACCTCCTGCTGATCCTCACTGGTGAGTTTTCTGGGGAAAAACTCCTCCATCTGGGAAGCTTTGTCCTTGGCATTTGCCAAGTGCTGCTCCAGCTCTGTCTGAAAAAGGTAGAGAGGGGTTTGTCTAGGCAGCTCAGCTTCTTGGGATAACAAAGGCATCTGAACAATTCTCTGCTGTATCCTTCATGCTGAGATTAAAGTAATATCTACAAAAAGTATTTTGCTTATTCTACTAGCAGCCACCATGTTTCAGTCATGACAGATATATCCAGACACACAGTCCTTGCCCAGAGGAACTCATGAACATTAAAGTTAGCTACCAAAAAAGTAATCACCAAAACTGATTACCAAAACATTGAACAACCAGTGAGTGACAAACCCCTAAAGTGTCCCTGAAAGGGGAAATGGGGAGAATTAGCTCGCTTATGGGTGCATAAGCCCAGTGGGTGCTTTTCCCCTTATACTAAGAAACACGGGGACAAGAGGCAGGATGCCAACATTAGTGTTCTCATGCAGTTTCCTTCAGCAAAATATTTAGGAGTCCAGCTGAAATGCAGGTGCCACACTGCTTTCGCAGTGCTAGCCCAAAACCATAAGAACCTCCCTGAGTTACGCTGCTGTCATCCTGCCCTCAAGCACCCGCTGGGCAGAGGTCAGACTTGCAACCGTAAGGGCACCTTCACCCTCTCACCTTCAGGGCTGCTGTCTTGCACTGCTCTGCCAGCAGCAGGTTGATCTCTTCTCTTGCTACTGTAACTTCATGAGGTTCAGGTGAATCAATGAAATCCACTGCCTTGTCTTCCTCCTCTGTGTTTTCATCTTTTTCCTCCTCTGCTGGCTTGCCATACTTGCACGCACCCTGATCTTTCTCTCGTTCCCAGCTGCCAGCAAAAAAAGGAGTTTCTGGGACATGGTGACATAACTCTAACGATGCACTTCATAGTATCTGTCCAACAACTTCTTGCATGACAGCAGTAGAACTAATTAGTCCAGACTGCTCTGGAGCTGGACAAACCATGCAGAAGAGCGCAATGATATTCCTCCTGTTTGGAAGTCTGTAAGACAGACTTCCTATGTGATCTTTCCATGGCAAGGCAAACAGTGCTTTTCCCACCTCATCACAAATTGTTGCCTATTCACAGGTACTTGCTGAATATCTTTAATGTCCTGAAGACTGTTTTAACCACAAATGACCCAAATCCTAAGAGACTATAAAATTTACAGAGGCATTATATGGGTGACTAGCGATAATGAGAGGGAACTGACACACAGATTATCCAGAAGAAAGGGATGATTATGCTTTCTCTGACATGAAATCATGCCCAGATGCAGTGCATCCAGATGGAAACCACTTCACAAACACAGAATGACTGGACCATGGAAGGACCAACAATCCTAGTCTGCACTGCCATCCATTTTTTCCATTAAAACTCAAGTCCAGAATAAGGGCCAAATAGAGGTGAGGCATCTACCGTTTATACTTTCAGTCTTGAGCTTAAACCTGATGCTAGAGGTAGCAGGTTGCCTTACAGAGGTATGTCAGGCAATTGCACTGCAGTGCAGCACCATGTGCAGGCTGCAGTCTCCTTACAAGCACCAGGAGGGATTAGGGACGTGTTTCTCAATAGCAGAAATCACCTGTTGCAAATATAGCACCTTAATCTAAAGCTCAGAGTTGCATGGATTTAATCTACCTTAAATCCCTGGGCACCTTTTGCAGACCACCACCTTCCCAAGTTTTTCTCGTCACACAAGTAAATCTCAAACCTACACTTGATCTCATCCTTTTGTCATTTTTGTTGGGGGGATCATGGGATATCGGCATTTCTCATGGCAAGTTTGGAGGTCCACGTATAAATCGTGCTGAAAGCTAAAGAGAGACTTACTCTGTGATTGTTAGGAGGTGCCTGCAGGTATCAACGTGCAGCTCAATGTTGGTGTTTTCCAGCTCCATCAGGCTGCGACGCATCTCCATTTGCTCCCTGAAAGCCCCAATCAGCTGTGCCCGCAAGGTGTTCATTACTTGGCCACTGTGTGCCTCAGAGCCTCTGCACCTCTCTGCTGCAGGAGAAGACATTTCTGATCTGCCGTTAGGCCAGGTAAACTTCTGCCAAGCCCCCACAAAACTACCCTGGGACCAAGCCGCTCAGTCCACATGTTACAAGGCATTCGTTCATAGGACTCTGCTTCATTCTGCAGTCTCTTGGAGTTAATAGTTTGCTTAATAAATCTGATATATCTTTATTATTAGCAATAAATAGGTCTCACTGCTACTGCTTTTGTGAGTATTAAGAGGATACTGCATTGCAGGGACATCTCTTCCATCTCTCTACCCACCAAAAAGAAAAAGTTATTGGTTTTTCTGTGCTGGTTATCTAAAAATGACCTTGGGTGTTGGTAGCAGAAGCCAGTTATACCTCGTGTCTTGTCTGTCAGAGAACTTGACAATTTTTATTTCATTCCTTGCCAGATTCACTGACAAAAGGAACAGTCCTCAGGGCAGAACAATCAGTGTTTTAAAAGCTTCACCCTGCCCTCCTCTCTATTTTATTTTATTTTTAAATTAAGTGCAACGAACCATACAACAGATCTCTGTGTCCTGACATGGCCTCAGAGCCCACGATGATGCAGGCTACAAAACTCGGTCACATCTCTGTGAGAGTCAGAACTTCCCACAGCAAATGCCACCACTTGATGTTAAAGGTCTTTTCAAGGGCAGATTTGTGAAATTTAACACATTTTAATGTTGGGGAAGATGCTGAGAAGGTTGAATGTGTTGTCCAGAGTCACACAGTACGTCAGGGACAGGCTCACACAGAAAAACCACCTCAGCTCCCCTGCCCATCAGTCTGTGTTCTCTGCTCTGCTTCTCTACAACCATTGCCAGATCAGCTTCTCCCAGCCACATCTGCATGGAGGCCCGCCAAGTGCTACCACAACCTGTCCGCACAGCTCCTCTCCCCGCTCTCTTCCCTCCAGATACCCCAGAACAGTTCTTGCTCCTGGCTCTACCTTGCAGATCCTGAAGGTCAGAGCTGACTGCACTTTTCTCCTCCTGGTTTTCTGCCCTTGCCTTCAGATGCTCGATCTCCCTGCGGAGGTCTGCAATGATGCTGGTGTATTGATCAATGTGGTAGGAGACATTCCGCAGGTTACATTTTACCTGGTGAGACAGAATACGTGAGCATTTGTCCCGCAGTCCATCATTGGTACAATGGCTGCAAACAAAGCTATGCTTTCAGTTGGAAGAGCACCAAATCCTGTGATGGGGAAGAATTTTCCCTCATGAATGGCAAAACCATAAATTAGTGGTTTTCCTTAATTATGGGAAATTCCCAAAAGGTAACAGAGAAAAGCCGCGGACCCTGTGTCCACAGGGAAAACACAGAGATCCACAAAGAGTGAAAACCCTGCTGTAGATCACTACTCATCTTCCTTCACCCCACAAGCCTATCCATTTTATTCCTCCTTTCTGCAGCCCCCCAGTTCCTCTTCCAGGCCCAGCATCCCATTCCCCACACACTGGCCTCCCAATAGACATCTTCCAGCCATCATTCCTTACGTTCTGCACCCAGGTCCATACCAGTCTCTTCAACCTCTGCCTTTCCATTATTCTGCTCCCTTGTTTTGACCCTCATGTTCCTCTTCTCATCCACGACTCACACAATTTGCTTTCCACTGTTCCCTTCACCTGCTTTTCTTCTGTCACTCACACAGAGCCTCTATGACACCGTGCACTTGAAGTTTGTTCTCCCTCCATCCACTACCTCTTGTATTTCCACCTTACAAGCTTTAATCTCTAACCTCCACCTCCTTGTGAGTTGTTTGTTCATTTACCTGTGTCTTGATGTTTTTTGCTCGACAAGCATAGATCAAGGTCATTCTAGATTCTTCAAAGGAGGTGCTGGCTGGGCTGATATGTGCAATCATAACAGTCCTGCTGTTGCCCCCTAAGGAGTGCTAGAGGGATGCAATGTTGACATGGTTAGTGTGGACACGACAGGGTCTTGCTGCTTGGTGGTAACCACCATGGCTGGGTACCCCAGAAGTTCATTGAGTTTCTGGGGGAGAATCCCAATTAGGAGTAAAGGAAGTGCTGGTAAAAGACTGTTCATTAGGCCCTCTCTCCATCAACAGCAAAATCAATAATTAACTTTCTACAAAAGAATTTTTGCAAAAAAATCACAGTTTCCACAAATGCACTGACAGCTTCTCAGTTCTGCTCACAACAGAAGCCTGCCTTTTTATCCATCTCTTGTCCTCCCCAGATTCGTCTAGAAAACACATCTGTCATGCAACAGCAGTGGTAGGTCAGCACCAAGGCTTGAGGTGAGGTTCATAAATGAGGTTGTGAAGTATCCATAAAATAACTATCATAGCAAAGAGTGTGTCTGCAGCCCTTCTGATTTCCTAAGGGGGACACAACTTAATGACAGCACAGAGTCACCCTCAGTCTTTCTTCCTCCTGTCCCAATGATATCCAAATTTATTGGCCAATTTCAGCCAAATCTTATAAAAGGGATGAAACATTCAAAGGCAGTAAGTTAATTTAAAAAAATCACTGGTTACCTGCGAGCTTAGACATATGACCCAAATCTATAGGATTTCCTTAGGAAATCTATCGGAAGCCTTTCCTTAACCACAGAGATCACAAGACAACATGCTTGTTACAGAAACAGCACTGTCTGATTCAAGCCCTGATTGTATTGCAAGGCTCATGCAAGATCCTGGAGGACTATTCCAAGCTGGATAGAAACAATGCACAGAGATAGTCAAGGATCAGCTCTCAAGCCCTGTCTGATTCACGTGGTGATACCAGCAGCAGACACACCGAGGTTGTTGCTGACCCTGGGTGTGCTACAGTACCTTCAGCAGGCGCGTGAGTTTGCTGTCTCGAAAATTGACAAACTGGGTCCGGCTCCCCCCCTTCTCACTCAAAGCGTTGATGCAGTTGCCCAAAGCCAGCAGTGAGCGGTTGATGTGGGCTCCTTCCTTCATCCTCTTGCCCTGGTTCTGAGTCTGGTGGGAGGGGAAGGAGGGAGGGAGGAGGACAGACAGACAAAGCACATGCTTCAGAACGGTGGGTCTGCGCCTGAGGAAGGTGTGCGGCATCACCGGGGTCAAGGTTTGGATGACAAAGCAATGCCTCCTGAAAAATCAACCTGAAAGTGCAGAGTTAAACCCCATTCTGAGCCACAGAGATGCTGGCAGGAGTACATTTCTTGGAGAAGATGACCCAGCTCTTCTTGCTTCTTTAAAGATAATAGCTATTAACTATCTTCTACAGATTATTTCAGAAATTAAGATGCACAACTACATCACTCCAGAATTCCTGGTCTCAGTAGAAATACTGGGTATTTAAAATCTCTCTCCCTCAAATCACCTCCCTAAGTTCCAGCATTCCCTCCTTCCCACCGGAGCCAGCTGCCTTATTTTCCACCCACCACCACCCCTCTATTCCACTGGTACCAGCTTTCTCTCTGACAGCGCAGGCGATCCCTGCCTAACAGACCTCAGCTTCTCATTAAATGTGAAATTCACTGCTGCTTTTTTTTTTCTTTTCTTTTTTTTTCTTTTTTTCAGAAAAGGCTGCACCCAAAAGCTGGTTTACGTTTTTCCAGTTATACTAGTTGGCCTAATACAAGATATTACCAATATCTTCAAACTCTGTCTTTATTTTCAGGCTGTCACAGATACAAACTACTTCTTTAAAGCAACAGAGAAACACAGAGTGTTCGTTTCCCCAAGGATGAGGACAGGCATGCAGACCCTGCACAGCAGGCCAGGGCATCCAGCCTGGTCTCACCAAAAGCTGCTGAGTTCCAGCCATACCTGAGCTGCTCTCTCCGACCCCGCCAAGTCAACCATGAAAAGCTTTCCAATTCGCACTTCCTCACCGATCGCCTTACTTCGGCTTTTCTGCATCACTGTCACCTGCAGGACTGCATGCGAGCGGGAGGATGTCTTGTTGGTGGCAGTAGGTTCCTGGGTGCGTTGCTTGTTTCCTTTCATTAACAGCTGTGTGATCTAAACAATGCAGAACAGCGTGCACGGATGTACAGCTCTGCCTGAGCCACAGCATGGCACTCCCCACAGACTGAACCCCTCACCCAGGGCACAGGCAAACTCTGGTCCCGCTTATGCTAGTGGGGGTTTTGCTGTTGATTTTCCCCAGATCTCCCCCTTTGGCTCGTAACCTTGGAAGTGTGGGTTTGTGGCCGTTCATTGCATGTCCAAGGCACATGTAGAAGTGCACATCAGTGTAGCTCAAGGGAATTTTGTTATTCCTTCTCCTTCTCCAAATGTTTTTTTGAGATGTGTACACAAATCAAAGCACTCTTGCCTTTCCAGAAAAGCAGCATGCACTCTGGGGAAGCAGAGCTAGCAAGAGGTTAGCTGGGTATTTTAGCCTGATTTCGACTACTCACATGGCTCCATGATCAGCCCTTTCCATAAAATTCACCACATTAATCCAGTTCCACCAAGGTCCTGCTACTAAAGGTCCCTGCTACTGAGCAAGGCACAGGCAATAGGAAAGTGGCAAGAAATTTTAAAGCACTGACACATGAAAGCACAAAACCCCCTCCCTTTCCCCTCATCATGCCCCATAGCCCAAAGCACCTCCTGAGCATTTGTAGTGGAGACTTCTGTAATTCCTGCTATCTGGATGTTGCCTCTAGGGTCCTCTCTCAGGTCTAAGAAGCCTGAGGATGGCTTCAGGAGGTCTCGGATCACCTCGTTATAGATCTGGGGGTAAGAAACAAGGGGTTGGTGTGAAACTAGCATTGGGTCCTTAGGTCTGCAGGGAGGGCTGAGTCGATCCTGCATTTCTGTGGACAGGCTTGGGCTCGCCCCTTCCCATTACGCCTGCTCCACAGAGGCAGGATCCAAGGCAACACAGACACTTCACCTCCAGGTAGGACATGGAGACGGTGTAATCCACCTCCTCAGTGGAAACTTCAAGGGCCTTAAAGAGGTCATGAAGAGCGCGGATGTAAATCCCTGGTTCACCGTCCGTCCCTAGCATTGTGTAGGTTTTTCCTGCTCCTGTTAAAGATACAAAGAAGAGCAGCAAAGCCAAACTTCCATGTGAGCAAGTTTCCACAACAAATGAAGCCTGGTTTCCTACCAGTTTCTGCCCTTCATCCCCTAACTTCCTCTGGTTACTCCTGTTTCTCACCCCACAATGACACTGCTTCAGGAAAGACATGGCACATGCCACCCAAAAAGGGTAGGAAGAGGACTTGCAGATGGGCAGATTAGGTAGGTTAACGGCTCACCTAGGTGTTCAGAGCTAGAGTAGAGAGATATTTTCATCTAGTCTGTAGTCTGTAAGTGCCTTCTACAGCTACATCTATTCTGAGATCAGTCTACAGCGCTGCACAGATGCCCTCATCTCCTCCTCCTTTTTAACAGAAAGATTTGTCTCCACTGAATTCCACCTCAACAACTTAAACAGGACAGTTTAAGTGACAGTGACAAACAGGACAGCCTTGTTGTTACTTCAGCATTTAAGGGAGATCCACACTTCCCAATGAGAATGGTATTTTAACGCTTCAATCTTGTCCTCACAGTAAGCAACTGATTGGCATTATAGCTCATTTCTGGTTTGTAGAGCTACATTTTATTCATCTGGAGCAGTGCAGCTACAGGGGCTACTTTACCTGTTGGACCATATGCAAAAATGGTTGCATTGTAGCCAGAAATGACTCCTTCTATCAGGCTTTTGGTCGTGGACACATATACTTCCTCCTAATTCAGTCAAAAAAGCATAAATTTTTGGTCAGGCACAACAGCTGTCCAAATAATCTATACCTAATTGCATTCCCCATGATTTTCTATGTTTTACAAATTTCCTGGGCTTTGGAACAATTCATGGGCCATTTGAATTTTGACACATCATCAAAATGAGCAGAAAAGCACAATGTTTTATTGAATTTTCTAAAGGCAGGCAAGATGCAGGAGCCTACTAGAATAAATATCCTTAAATATTATTGTTTTCTTGGACTCTGAACATGGAATGCTTTGTTTTTTCTTTGTGTCTGCTGAAGAAGGGAGTAAATTCTCTCCCTGACCTTATCCTTTATTGAGAAGTGCCACTGGGCCTCCAAAAATGTCTTAGGTAGCATACAAGCGTGCTACGCTGAATTTTAATGTGAAAGAGAACACAGATAACTGAACTGCTTGTGAGAAGCAGGGCTGCAGTCACATCATGGTGATCACAAAATGCAGGTGCTGATGAAATCCTCATACTGCAAAACACAGCT
Source organism: Ibycter americanus (assembly GCA_035590275.1). NCBI lineage: Eukaryota > Metazoa > Chordata > Aves > Falconiformes > Falconidae > Ibycter > Ibycter americanus. The sequence continues at coordinate 29,767,022 of JAVJGI010000050.1, forward strand.
CAGTAAGGGCACTAGAGCTCACTGCGTGAGCCTGTAAAACAAAAGAGGCGCAGGGAAGAAGGATGTGAGAACAGAGCCAAGCAACATGACAATGATCTCATTCACTGGAGACCTCAGGAGAGAAAGCTCTTCATCTCTGCTCAGGTGCGATGCACCCGGGGAGCGCTGGTGCAGGAGGGAGAGGCAGGCTCAATACTGCACGTGTCTCCCCGCTTCCCTGACTAAAGGAAAACCCTCACAGTCCTCTCACTCTTCAGCACTGTCACATTTCATCTGGGTGACATGTGGCCTCTGGGATGCGCAGTTCTACTCACATGACAAAAACATTCATCTAAGGAGGGAAAACAATCCTAAAGTTAAGCCTTTTCATTAAAAAGGGGAAGGATGTTACCTGGGTTGCTCTGTGGTCAAAAACCACGTCAAATACAAATGTTTTTTCTCGGGATCTGTTAGCTCGCAAGACATCATCTGGATCTTCACTTGGATCCATCAAGACCACCCTCTGTTACAAGATAAAGCCAGAGGAAAGACCTGTTATACCTGGGTATGGTTAACAGCCTGCCAGGATTTCTTGCAGCACTATCACCATCGCAGCTCTGGACCAGAAGATCGTGGCACTGCAACTCTGAGTGGAAAACACACTTCTATGCACAATGCTGAGGCCAACAAGCTCTGTTGTGCAACAATGTAATCTGGAGAACCAGTAGCTGCTGCAAAATGCTTTGAAGGTCCGCTGTGCAGTGAAACGGTCGCTGGCATTGGGCAACAGTGGTGGTTGCAGGGACATGACACCCAACCAAGCCCTATGCAGGCAAGAGGGAGACGGGACCTCTTACCTCAATTTTCAGCCAAGATTCAGACAGAGGAGCTGTGAAAGAAAACAGGCAAGTTCCTTGGGAGCAAAAGTGCCCAAAGTCATCTGCCAAAGCCTTTCATGCAGAAGGACTGATAGAAATGTCTGCGTTGCTCAAGGACAGAAACGTCATTCCATTTCTGGCTTTTATTAAAGAAAAAGCAAAGGTAGGAGAGGGGTTGCAGCAGGTTATAGAACTGGTTCTGTTTCTTTTCAGTCCCTTAGGATCTATTTCAGTACATAATTATCACAGTATATAATTACTGTGGAGAATGATATTCTTTTTCTTCCACTGAAATGGCTCATAAGGAGATGCTCAAGCCTCAAGGGAAGGGACAGAGAACCCTGTGTCTCTTACTCTAGAGCAGCTTTCACTCTCTCTCTCAGGTAAACAGATCATTAGATAAGCAACTAAAGCATAGATCAACCACCGCTTGACCTACAGAATAACTGCATTGGTGTGCCAGGCATAGGAGACAAGTATCTAGGACAAGTGCCCATGGGCATTTGGGAAATGTTAGGGCTTTGGTTCTTCTTCTGCATTTCCTGCTAAATTCCAAGTCTCTAAAGAGTTTCTCTAGTTTTGATCTGCAAGTTTTCAATTACCAGAATTACCTTTTTTTTTTTTTTTAAATTCTTTAGTTTTCACTGGTCCTGCTCAGGCCTTAAAACCTGAAGCAACACAAGTGTCGCAGCACTACAAAACTAGCCGGCTGCAACAAGGCTTTCCCACACAAGGTTCCAAAAGTTCATCTACTATTTGTGCTGTTTCTTCATCCTCTTCAGGCCGGTCCACCCTGCTTCTTGCCTCTGCTGCATCCAAGTTCCTGGCTTCTCTTTCAGCCAGCCTCTCCTCATCCAGGCCCCCTTCTTCTCTCAGCTTCTCCTGGGGCCTCTCCTCATCTCTCCTACATCCC
>JAVJGI010000050.1:29768891-29793621 GCA_035590275.1 Ibycter americanus
AGGAACAAGCCACAGCTGTACATTATCCACGTCAGCCAACCCACCGCCCCAGAAGCAAGCCCACAACTGTATATTATTAATGTTAATTAACCCTCTACAGTTCTTCTACACGCAAGAACAAACCCTGAATGGAACTCCTGGTTTATCATCAGTGGCAGGATTTGCCTGCAAAAGATGGGCTGACACATAATCATGGGCACATGCAAGTGTGACAGCCAAGAGCAGAGTTTGGAGGACAAGGTCAGCATGTTTCCTTCAGAAAACTGCTCTGTAACACTTTCAGGCCCTTTCTACTGAGTTCTGGTAATGCCCAAATTTTGTTCGCATCCAAAAGAGAGTCCTCCTCTTCCAATCTGGGGCTAACACCCTGTCTAACCAGCAGTATTCCAAAAGCATGGCTCTTCTGCTATTGCATAGAAGCATTAAAACGTAACAAGACACTAACAGAGACAATTTTGAGTTAGGATTAACAAGCAGGCAGAAGCAATTCCAAATGAGTTAGGCTGGAAGTAAAAATAGCAGGGAACATGAATGTAAATCAAAATGCACCAAGAAATTTAAGTACTTCAACTGCCCAGTCAATTAATTTGCTTTCATAATTACAGTTATTTGCGTTACTAAGAGAAACTCATTCTCATAGATAGAAATTACTCAGACTAATGTAATGCACATTTCCTTCCCAGATTTCCATTAGAGCAAATAGATCTCAGGGCAGATGATGCAAGTCTGAATAAGCTGTATAAAAATAAAGCCGCTATCTTTGTGAGGTTAATGGCTGCTTTAAAAAAAATGAAGGGGGGGGGGGAAAGGGGGCTGTTTCACCAGTAAGGTGCTAAACAAAAATTGCATTTGTAAGATAATCTATAAAGAGGAAAGCAAGATTCATGCTCTCTTTGCTTCTGAGAGCTGCTATCATTTGACTACTGCATGGAGACAAGATATATTACAGAATTAGTGTGCATTCAGAAAGGGTTCAGAGAAAGATCGGCTGAAGCATGATAGAAAATAATGGGGTCTACACTGGAAAAGAAGGTAAATAACAAGGGCACAATAAGAATATGTAAATAGACATAGTGATGTAGAAAAGGTAAGTGGGGACCTCCTGCAATCCCTGCCTCTTAAAAAGAGGAGCAAGAGGTGAAAGATGCAAAACTGGAGACAAGTGCCATTTGCCCGGGAAGCGGCATTCCTGCTGTGGCACAGCAAGGCCAGGGTGTTTGCAGGATCTGAAAGCAAGTGTTTGCACGTAAACCAGTCTCGTGGTGGCCTGCGTGGCACCCAGCAGACTCCCTGGTCCCCAGCGTGGGGGCTCTCCTGCAGCCCAGGGACCGCCCCCCAGCTCACCTGCTCGCCCACTCTGCGGGCAATGAGCGCAGCTCCCTCCTCCGCTTCCGCGTCACTGATGGGACGGATGCGAAGGGCCACCTGCACACACAGCACACACGGGGGGCTGACGTGTGCTGGGGCCACCCAGACCTACCTGCAGCAGGGCTCAGCTCTGAGCAAGCACCAGCCATATCTACAGCTTCTGGCTGCATCTCTTCCGCTGGTCAACCTTAATACCTTAAGCTTCAGGCCTAGAGAGTTTAAGGAAGTTTGTAAAGTTTAAACCAGTTAATTCTCCCATTATTTGCACTTTTATCTTGACAAATTCCTTCTCCCTCTTCCCCCGTTTCTGTCTTTAACACAGCAAGGCTCCAAGTGATTGACAAAGAAGGCGGCAGAATGAACTCATCCATGTCATTGCTGCTGCCAGCAGGAACTTTCAGAGGTCTGCGACCACGGTACCAACAGCTGAAGAGTGAGCACGCCTACAGATCCCCCCAGTGTTCCCAAAACACTGATTAAAGTTATCCGTGACAAAGAAAGGGAATCACATTTCACTAAGTACCCATTTCTTTTAATCCCAGGTAGTGATCGTTATGAGCCTGTTCAACCAGATCAGAGCAAGTTGGCCCTGATCTGTGCAGGTCCTGCGGGGTTACTCAGAAGCTGGAATTCATTGTAGGACTGGAGCAATTATAAAGCAGCAATTAACTGCCAGTGCCTTGTGCCACAACTCAATCAGTCAGAAACATGATACTCCTTTTTGAAAGACAGATGATAATTTGACTCGAAGATTTAAAACACACTGGCTGTATTTGTCACTATTAACAATACAGAAAAGCACACAGATTTCAGCCTGTTCAATCTACAGGTGAAGCAACGGAGAAAATGTGGTGCCATGGGTCAGCTGTGGGGTTAACCAGGCCCCCTGAAGCTCAGGTCCTGCTTTGGCCAGGACTCACTCTGCAGCTGTGGGTGAGTTTTACAATCCTAAACCTGTGTGCCTGGTGGAGGGTCTAGTCAAAATCCCACCTAAAAGCTGTCCTTGGGGGTCTCAGCTAATAACAGAGACTTGAAAAATTTTATTTGCACTCTTCCATGGCTGTTTTCCCCTTCACAAAATACAGCAGCATCCCCTCAGCAGCTCCTGACAGGAGAGCTAATGCTGAGAAAACTCTGCATAATGCACAGAAGTGATGCCTCGTCAGGAAGGTGTGCAATTATTAAGACAGACTCGTTCTACAGTCCCACCAGTCGTAAGCAACTAGTTTCTATAGGAACCAGATTTATTTCCACAATAACAAGTTACATGTCAATTTAATGAGGGTTTCACGAACAGCTCTCAGTCTCAAGCACTGTAGCATTTACGAGTAGTTCTGGCAAGGGAACATTTCTTCCCTGTGAGTATCTCTGAGTACAAGGTGAGCTCCTTGGCTTTGGATAGCTTTTAATATTCACAAGAATGTAACAATTAACTTCATCATCTCCCTAAACACATCCGAGTGACGCCATTATGAGCATCTCATTCTTGTGAGCTTAACTCATCTCTTAGAAGCATTGGAAAGTACGGTCTTGCACACCATAATCCTAAGTCCTGCAGGAGGAGTAGGGGACAACACAAGTCCCTCTTGGACAGCCATAACCTCCACCATAGTCTCGTTCGTCACTCTTTGGTAGCTCTACCCACTGAGGGTAAGAAAACAAACCCAAATAAGCAGCATGTGGAGATGGGTCACACCAAGTACTAAGGCTTTTCCTGGCATTAGAGAGGAATGCAAGGTATTCTAGATATTATTTTTATTTTAAGCGATTCCACTTTGAGCAGAAGTTCCTGTGTCTGCCCCAGTCGTGTTTCAGCACATTGCAAGAGCAATGCTTCAGTTTAACGGAAAGCCACAGGGTTGAAGGTTGAAACTTGGGAAAGGATTACAGTTTCAAAGCACTCCTCTCACTCTCATCAACACAGAGAGGTGCTGAGGTCCATGGCAATGGTGGTGGCTCCAACAGGACTACAGTAATCCCAGCTGCTTATTATGAATGTGTCACTCAGATCCCAAAGAGATGGGCACACTGAAAATCACCGTCCAAGGAGGACTAACCACCACCACCCCTCCACCAGGTTACCCAGCCTCCCCTCCACCCCGTATACATTTTTTCCTCTGCACAATACTTATACCCAACTTCTGCTTTAAATCACAGAGCTCTGCAGGGAGAGCAAGTCGGGTTTTTTTTCCTCCAGCTGGACCACATTGCCCAGGAACACCAGAAGACAGCTGGGAAACACGATAGGAAGGATGCCAGGGCAGGGGACAACCCAGCTGCTGCTGTTCCTCCCCACCCTGCGTCCTCCCCTCAGCAAGTGGACTCACCATGAGCTGCTGCTCCTTCACGGCTGAGCTGCGAGATGAGGCCAGCTCCGGGCTGGGCACCTTGCCCAGGGAGGCACACATCGAGCTGGAGCCCTGCAGGAGGCTGCACAGGCAGGAGACCAACAGTTCAGAGGCAGCACTGATCACCCCAGAGAAGGAAGAGAGGCAACACCTGCGCTCCCCCCCAAGGGGGGGAGGTAACTGCAGCGACAGGAGGAGCAGAGGCAGCAGTGAAGTGCTGAGCTCCAGGGCAGGAAGGGGCTGCAGCAGCTCCAGGCTGCAGGAAGCAGCGTGCCGCCGCTGCACCTTGCGTAGGACACGGTGAAAAGGGTCAGTATAAGCAAAACAACCCACCTGCAAGCCCGAATTAGTTCTTTACATGCAAACCCATCTGCACACACCCTTGGTGGGCAGGCCACAGCCTTCGTTCTCTGCCCCCTGGGATGCCAGATTTCTCCTTCCCCAGGATGAAACCTGCGGCACAGCCAGGTACAGGGCCTGCAGCCCCACCAGAAGCTGAGCAAGCAGCACCCTGGCGCCTCCAGTCTCACACGAGAACTGACAACAGCCATCGAGATCAGGAAATGCTTTGCTACCTCCCTGAGCCAAGTGCAACCTTCCACTGTGCTGTCACTTCATGCACAGCGGCATTTCATGACTCCTACGTTCAGGAAGGCAATCCTTCAGCATATTTAGTGTCAGTCCATTCATTGCAACAACCTATTAAAAAAAAAAACCACGACAGAATCACCTTTTGTCTTCATTATTTATTGGCAGTAAACGAGTCAAAGCTCATAAAAGTTACAGTAAGGCTTTATTAAAAAATATTAGAATTTTAGAAGTTAAAACTTAGTATAGCAAGCGAACAAAACTTGCTCTATGAAGTTTGCATTAAGGACTGTAGATGGTTAGAAGGTCAAGAGAATTTTTATTCATTACAAATCCAAAATCAAGACTGTGAAAGTGAAGACTAGCTCAGGATTACATGACTTGTTCCAGTTAATCTTGCTATTTAAGATCATTAAAAATACTTAAGACAATACTTCAACAAACACAATGAGATACACTATCCTACTTGATGTTTGTTTCCCTCCCTCCCCTCCCGCCCAAATTCTGGACCCTTGAAGGCATTCAGTGGAGGTACAACTGTGTCGGAAGCCTTTTCCCCGACTCATATGCATGTCTCTATACAGTACCTACAAACCTGCTTTGTTCTCACCACCCTTCAGAAGCCCTAACAAGGGCCACAGGCTGAAAACCCACAGCACAGAGTACTTGAAGCTACACACCAACATGGATTCAATCCAACAAGACCCTTCCTCTCTACTACAACTCCTAATGTTATTCCAATATATGCCAAACAGACTAGCTTTCCCAATACATACCCATAAAACAATGTCATTAGCACATAATTTGCAAAAAGCATTTGAAGTAAGAAACACTACAGAAAAGACACAGTAATTGAAGGGAGCAGTGTCAGAAATGCCAGCATTAGAGATGAGAAAAGGTCTTAACCGCTGGTCAGGACATCTTGTCAGCTTCCAAAGCTCCTACAGAAGCACAGTTTTGGGTGGGTGTGGGGTTTTGTTTTGGGCTTTTTTTTTTTTTTTTGTGGGTTTCCCACTCCCCCTGCTCACTGATGAACTCAATTCATTTAACATTGGTATTACATTTCTTTACTTTGAAAATGGCCAGGAATAAAACACAGTAGCCTATTAAAACTTCATTGCATGGAGACAGGGAAAAAAACCCTTTCAGCTCAATTTGCAAGTTAGAAAATGGTGAAGTCAGCTCCTCACCACTAACTGGTAATTAAAATGACTCCTGCTATAGCAGTTCAAGCCATTATTGGGGAACTTGGATGTGCCAGAAGTTCTTCTGCACAGTTTTACTAGAAAGTAAGTACATTTTTTTTCCAGTCTAGTTGAGAGATGAGCTTGGTAAATACTGTGGGCAAAACTTTAATTATCCATGTATGTGTATATATTGATTTTGAATGAACAAATGCAGAGAACTGGAAACTAATACAGACTTTGGAAAAAAACCCACCCACTAGTTTAAGAGTGAACTATTGAAACTAAGTCAATACCATCATTATGGAACAATCATTTTGATGAGTCTTCCTGGTGAAGAGAACATGGGAGTTAATTGAGGAGCCTGTACATTTGCTATTACAGAAAGTTCACCCAAGGATAAAAAAAAGTGCGCTAAAAACATTACTGTCCCTCGGCTGCCTCCAGCTGAGTGAGGCTGCCCTTTGCCCAAAGGGTACTTTGGGCTTTCCACTTCAGATCTGTCACACACTGCTATGCAGTGAGCTCAGGTTTTAAAAAGAACCAGTCAGGAGGGCTCACGTTAGCACCCGCCAGTCCAGGAGAGGTGACAGGAACATCCTCATTCTCCTCTGCCCCTCAAAGGGCAAGCAGCCAGCCAACCTCTCACTGCTCTGACAATATCCAGAAAAGAATTTCTACTCAAATACAAACACAGAGAAGTTGCTCCACCAGCTATAAGTACACTTGTCCCCTCTGAGCAGAGGGCTTTAGAAACGAAACTAGGTACCGTAACAGGGAGCATAAGGCTTGTATATACAGAGCACTTCTCTGAAAGTTAGCAATGCTCACTGATAAGACTTAGACTAATCAGTAATTCCTGAGGCTAGTATCAGTTTGCAAACCATTTAAGAAATCCACTCATTTTCTAGTCACTCCACAATAGCGAACAGGCCAACTTGTCAGAGTAATGAGCCATACCATCACTGTAAAAACCAAACCAACCACAACAGAAAACCAAAAGAGCCACGAGGAACTGAGATTAAAAAAAATAAATCCAAAAGAACCATACAGCCAATATAGCAAACACTCTTATTACTGTGGGTATGTTTGACTTTCATCATTCAGGGAAAGATTCCCTACAAACAACGCGTAGCCAGCCTGGTTTTAGTATAGGTCTGCTTTTATTTCCATATTCAGCTCTTTGAGGGAGACATCCTTTCACAATCTGAAAGGAGGAGGATATAGCCCACTGTAGTGCTGCTTCAGCACACTAAAACACATCATACGAGAAATGGTTCTGTTGACTTTTCCCCAAACAAAACGAACACCTGTCCATGCACTCGGGACATAGAAAGAGTCCTGAAACAGAAACATCGTGCGTGTAAGACAGAGGTGCACTGATGGAACCTCACCTCACCGGCAATAGTCAAAAACTGCCAGTTGGTAAGTACTGCACGGGAGTCAGGAAGTAAATACTGGTAGCAGTGGATTTAAAAAGGGGGGAAAAAAAAAAATCAAACCCTAAAAAAAAAAGAATAAAAATTTAAAAGCAGCGCCTTTCCAGTATCTCACTGCAGCAGGCAGCAAGACTTAAAGGCACTACAATGTGTCAGAATGGAGAAAATCTGGTGCATCCACCCTTCCAGAGTGCAAGAATATGGATTAAAAATTCCAAAGTTGATGTAGGCTTTCTGAAAATGAACGAACTTCTTTTCAGCACAAGATCTGGTGGTGCTGCAGAAAAGGAAAAAAAGAGGTGAGTTACATTACTGTGCTTTTATGCAAACAGCTCAGCCTCACCACATACGCTAGCTGTCCAAATCCTACGCAAGCACGTGTTTCACCTATTAAACTGATGTTTAAATCCATACACTAAGCAGCTTTCTCTCTCTCTTCCTTCCATAAAAGGATCCTGCATGTATGGAACACAGATAAGCCACATCCAAATACATTCAAAGGTATCACTGCTATTAATTTTTCTACAGGTCCAAGAGGTGTACTGCTCACATTCTACATGAACTCCTTAGACATCTGGAAGCTAAAAAGCTGTAGGGTGACTTACAGCTGCAAAAGGCATACTTCCATACTCCCCTTCCTCTTTAAGTGAAGTCCTGAACATGACAGATCAGGAACCCATTCCAGGTTTTAAGTCCCACGTGAGTGCCTTCACTATCAAAATATCTTCTCCCTCCTCAATACAACAATGTCATGCTCCTTAAAGCACATTTCCTACAACAGGGGCTGAAAGTAGCCTCTATTTTCAACATACCAATATATAATATGAATTCACAAAAAGGAACTGGGAAAAGCACTGGATTAAATACCAGGTATCAGCAACAAGCAGTGACAGTCAGCGCACAAAAACCTGCTACTACTTGAATTGCACCCAACCATTCTAGAAAATAGCAGCAAAGTGTATGTGGATATTTAAACATCTATTCAAAGTTTTATCAGCGCACAGTCAACTTGCTGTATAATCTTTAGTACAGTATTTAAACTCTGTCCAGTCTTGAACTAACATGCAACTCTTCCAAGAAGCAAAATTTCTCTCTCATACTAACTACGCTTCCTCCTACTGACAGACTTACAGAGTCTGCAATACACCGTGTTTGGAAGTTGACCCTGAATCTGTCGTGGGTTTCATCACTCTGGCAAGACAGGACATACACAGTATTCTGCTCAGTACAACTCATAAATCTGACCCTCCGTGATTACTTTTAAAAAAGCTTTTGCCCCCTCTAGCCACAGGCAAAACATAACCAACTCTGAGAACACCACATTCACTCATGCAGACAGACTTTTCTCAAGCAAATTATTGAATCTATAGCAACAGCTGACAGAAGAAGTTTCTTTCTACTGAGGGGTATGCTATCTTACCACAGTTTTATTAATTACTCTGGTTCTGCAAGGGTAATAATTTCTTCATTGATAAAAAATTCAACAGTCTCCTCCTCCCAGTCATCAACATTGCTGTCCAGCTCATCTGTGTCTACCCCTGGAACAGAGAAAACATTAACACTGAATGCATCAAACAAGGCAGCAATGGAAGGACTTTATGCTCTTGGCAGAAACAGTCCTTAAACCAGCAGTGAAATAAGAGGCATTTGGTGCTTTAAAATTGCAACAAGTACGTGCTGACTTTCATTAAATGAAAACCAAGGCATTACTGTCTCCCACCACCCGGCTTCTGTGGATTTTCTGATTAAATGCAACACCCAAATCTCTTCACAGTATTATCCCAAGGTCAAGCTAATGCTTGCCTTGAAGCATAAAGAGGCGAGGTAAAACACGAGATACCAAAATGTGGCAGCCAGCAATATTTGACCTTTCTCCCCATAAAAAAAAAAATTCCTATTGCAATTCAAAATAAGAAGTATAAATAACCTTCAGAGAACAAGGGACTAGTTTTGGCAGGAAATAGAAGGAGAGAAGAAGTGGATGAATCCCCAGAACAGGGTATTTACTTGGAAAGAAGCAGCCATTAACAGCAAGTCGTTATAAGTACTATGTGTGGCTTACCTCCTCGAAGCTCTAAACGCTCGTTCCTCTGCTCCATGTACAACTCTTGTGCCATCTTGCGGTACTTCCTGAACTCTTCCATCATTGTACGTCTCCTTTCCACTAGCTCCTACGGAGGTATGAGCTTGTTAAACCTCCCCAATAAATCAAATCCATATGTGATGCATTTGTTAGCAAGTCAAAATTTTTTTTCATGAACATACTTTCTACCAACTTAAACAAAAGCAAAGATTACTGTGTAACCTGACAGTTTAGTAGTATTTGTCTGAACTACCTATTGGAACTAACTCTAACCATATGGATTCAAATGAACACAGATGTTTGTTATAAAAGAAATTAACTTACATATCACCATTACAAAATAACTAAGGACAGGTTACAAAAGTTTGGTCTACACTATCATATTCTAAAAGTGTCTTGCCTTTGAAGCTTTAGACTGGCTCAGGCGATCCTTCTGCTCAAATATCTTGGAGTATTTCTTCAGGTCCTTCTTAATTTGCTGTAAAACAGGAAATTTTATTTCAGCTAGGATATCAGACCAGCAATCACAACAATCATATGCTGCAAGAACTCCCTGGTAGCCCTAAGCAGGCTATGCATTACATCTCTTCTAGGCAATTCCCTTCGCTCTAATTCTGTTCTGCCTGGCTTACAGATCATGTAAATGCTTCTGTACACATGCAACTAGTGAAGTCTGGACAGCTAAATTCAATTTTGTTATTCTTTATGCCTTTTCACTGTACCCTAACTGTAAGAACAGCTGGTAACCATTTCTATTCTGAGCTTAAAGAACAGTTAATATTTACAGTCATTCCCAGAAGTGAAGTCCCCTCCAGCAGAATTTTTTTTCAAAAATTCAGGGCAAAAGGAACTCTTAACAGTTCAAGCCTCAGCTTCAAGAAGACGGGGTAAAACAAGTATGCTTAGGCACCAAATCAATGTCAGTAGACAAAGTGAGTGGAATACAGTACCTTTATCTGATCCTCACTGAGCAAGGTAGCTGGTCGTGGCCTCCAGAGAAGCTGACAGAACCTGTCTTTATTGTTTTTCTGAAGCAGACGGCCTTGGAAGGTCCATAACCAATATGCATTGTCCACCTGGAAGGGTAGCGCACCATCTCAGTCAAGGTAAGCTATAACTTAACACTGTAGTCCTCACTCCATGTCTTAAGGGTAATTTTTATAAAATCAGCACCATCAGTCAACAGAACCAGGGTGCTCTTTTTGTGATTGCCTTCCTTGCACAAGCCAAATTCCTCAGTGAAATATTTGTTCCACTGAAGCTTTGCAAGAAGTTACCTTCTGGAGGATCACAATAGTTTGAAACTAAGACAGCCCTTTACCATATTCTTAGAGTCTCAGACTCTATACTTCTGCAGGAAAGGATTACAGCGTGGTGGCTGGAACCATGCAAAAGTAATAACGTGCAATAAATCCTGCTGTTCTGCATGGACCACAAGGACATCAAGTTTCAAACCAATAAAGACATAATGAAAATCCAGAAAAAGGACACCCAGTTTAGACTCATGAACTGCCCTTCCAGAAGTTATTCTGGACAACCAGTGAGGCTAATGGCCCAAATAAAACCTGCACCATAGTTTTATATGTTAATTTCTGAGTATCAGTATTTAAGTTACCTGACCAGTGACAGATATCCATCTTCCCTCCCTAATCAATAGCCCTTTCTAATACCTCTGAAAAAGAAAGGAGAAACCAAAAAGCAAGCAAGCATCAGTACCTTGTGGCTCCACCAGGACACAGAAGTCACAATGTATCTGCCTGTAGGATCCCATTCCACATCTGAAGCTGTATAGTGTTCAGCAATATTCATCATGGTGCAGTCAGATGTATCAACAAATGCTAAGGCACCATTCATGCTGCAGAGACAAAGCAAGACAGACTGTTTTACACACTAGCATAGCCTGTTTTTTTAAAAGCACTTCACAACTGCATGTTTACAACTCCTCCCTACACAGATTTGTACAATTTTCACAGCAACCAAGAGACAGGCTCATACCAGTCTCTGTGGCTAGAAAGCAATGAGATGAATAAAAACAAAAATCCAAGAATGACACTTCTGTTTCTATGTTCAGTGACCCTTAACCCATTTTTATTTCTGTTCTTAAAGTCACAGTGAAGACACACTATAGGTAAGTTACAACCAAAGTTTAACAATCGCATGCTTAGACTTATTTAAGTAGTGAAAACAAGATTAAAGAAAAAAAATAGATTTCCAAGATGAACATCAGCTTTTCTGAAAGCAAATAAAGGCAAATACTACTCAAGAAGTTACTAATTTTCTCCTGCTCTAACGTGAAACTTTCTGACAAAAACTTTTTTACAAAACAGATTTGTCATGAAGAGGTACTGCCCATATGGAGGCACAAGGCTATGACAACAAATGCATTGTAAGAGACACATGCACCGTGCAAACCGGATTAGTTGAGAGTCAGCACTTAACCAGCTGAAATGTGTTCCTAAATATTCACTTTTCTGTTGAAAAATGCATTAATTTGATGTGGCAAAACTAGCAAGTTAAAGTTACAAAGGACTAAGCTACACTGTGAAATTGCATCTCTTCTTTTCCTTTGCTTTTGCAAAACTGCATCAGAATCACACAGTAATGCAACATTCACAGAGACACCAAACACTTTCTGATGATAGTCTAGGTTTTTTTCTCCTAAAATGAATGTGGTGTTCGGGAACCTGTGCAATACTCACCTTCTGAGGCCAGCCAAAACTACAAATTGCCCTTGAGGACTCCAGAATATCGTGTTTGCCTGCTGCTTGTCAAATGTTTCTGGAAAGAAACAAGACACATTCAGAAAGACATCTCAATCCAATGCCATCAATTAGCTTACAAGCAGTCAACTCCATTCCTCAAAAGACATTTCTGAACTCTGCAAGCAAGTCCTAACAACAGCCCTTAGCTCTACACTTCTGAAGACAAAACCCAGTAGCACCAGAACATCCAAAGCTAGCAGCAGAGAAGAAGACAGAAGACCCCAACACCTAACTTGGGAATGAATTTTATCTAAAGTGAGCCAAGCCTGTGCCATCACCTCACATGAGCTTCCCAAGGCTATAAAATTATTCTGGATTGTAGGTCTTTTATTCCCAGACCCTGGACTGATTCAAGGTGAACAGTTCAGCTGTCACCAGAAAGTTAGATTTCTAGAATACAAAGTCAGGCACAGCACCTATTGCAATACTACCCACCATATGTGCAATATTGCAATACTACCCACCACTCACAATTTTGAGTTTACTGCATCTACTGCCACGCAAAATGCTTAGTATCTGCACTTTTCACTTGTTTTTCAGCCACTTACTTATGAGTTCTATTTTCCCATTGTTTTTAACATGGTAAAAGGACACTGAAATTCGTGGAGTTTCTCCATGCAACACAGCAAACTTGCTTCCATTTGGTTCCCAAGCAAAGGCTATGATGCTTTCTGTAACAAAAAAACAGAGGGGTCAAAACTCTGTCAAAAGACAATGCAAAGCTTTGATTTCAAGCAGTTACCAAAGAAAACCAAGACTAGTCATAAGCATGAACAGCAACAAAACTTATTTCTCATTTTTACGCCCTGCAACATGAGTACTTTAGCTCTTATCAAAAAGAGTTAGCTTCCTAATTATGTCACATGTTGACAGGAATTCCTAAAAGACACACAAATGTGCACTCAATAACAGTTAAAAGATCAAAAGTAAGGAAATACTTGGCATTACCTTTCATTTCCACCACATCCACTGGCACCTGTTTCTCTCTCATTCGGAAAATTTCGAAGTTGGTCACTACTCCCTGTAAAGGACAAGATCAGCTCATTATCCAGCACAGAAGCAGTAGAGCAAATAATTTTATCGCTAGGCAAAGAAGGACAACCACACAGCCTGCCAAGGACACGGGATGAGAGACAGAGTCAAGATTTGTTTCCTTAATGAGAGCAGATAAATACAGTATGTCTCATTACCAAACGCATTCTAAACGTTCCTGTTCTGATGAAGAATAACTGAAGAATTGTACAAAAGAATTTGTTTCTTTTCAGACTGTTATGAAATTTAATTAAGACAGATAAATATCTGGCACATTGTGCAGCATGGCCTATGGGTTGTTCAACAACTGCTTAACAGCGAGTAGAAAAAGAGGTGAGGCATACAGCTCTCAAGTCCAACATGCCACTAGAGTCAAAGCAACTCTTGGATGCAAACATCACATACAATTTGCTCTCCACATGCCTCAAATTCAAAAGGAAAAAATGAAAAACAGCTCTGACATCATATAATTCACACTGTCTATACTAAAGGACAGTACTGTAAGAAAATGAGGTGTCAGCATGAGCTAGAACAAAATTTTATGAATATAATCAGAATCCACATACCTGTGTGCCTTTGGGAGTCCTGTCTACCTTCACACACAGGTAGTCCCCGTTCTTCTGCCAGTGTAGTTTACAATCTACGACATTGAACAAATTTCGCACACGAATTTCTTGTCTAGAAGGCAGCTGCATTAAAGTTACTCTTGCTGGAATGTCTTTGTCCTCAGGCACCCAGAAAGCAATTATGTTACCACCTGGAGACCATGAGAAGTCTCTACAGGAAGAAAGTTAAAAACATGTCATTTAAATTTTTCATTAGAGATACTACAAGCAGAAACCATTTTCATCACTGTATCTGAATGTTGCAGACGAAGATCAGTTCTCAATAATAAACACAGATACAGACAAGCAACTGAGGAGAATTTAATAACCTTACACATATCACGCCAAAACATATTTTTATACTGCTATTTAAATTTGCTATATGACCAATGTTATCAAAACATTCTATTTCACTGAAGAGTAGGTTACATCCAGTGTAACTGCCAAAGATGGAAGAAACAGGCTGATTAAGCCAGTGAGGAAAAAAAAAACCCTATTAAAGTACACTGGAAACAATCTTCTTGCATCTGGGTACGCTTAAATTTTCTTCTTGCTTTACAAAGAAGTATCTAAAAAACTAAGTCATTGTCTATTGCGCAGACATGCACAAATCCAAACCCATTCCTTGCCAACAGGCAGTATACAGCACGCTGTTTTAAGTCAGCATCCAAATCTTGTTAGGGAGATATTCCCTAACAAACTGCATTCCAGTTGGGTTTTGTAGGCAAGGAACAGGACTCCTGAGCTAGACCTTAGATTAGGTAGTACCACAGAGAGAACTTCAAAGCATACAAGCTGTCAACTGTGGACATCAATAAATGGAGAATTTTCCATTCCTTTTTACCAGTTTGTCTAACCTGACCACTGCAGCATATGAGGCCATTTGCTCTAGTCAAGTCTAAAGGTTCCTCTCACCGTAATAAAGCCCCAGACATAAAGACTCCAGCTAAAGAGAGTTGTTATCTTTACAAAGGAATAGACTCACCTTATCCCAGTGATTTTCAAGCTTTTTTTGTCCAACAAACCCATAGACTAAAAGAGAAAGGTGTGAATTTTTAAGTTAGTAATGCACCTTCTACTCTTATTATTAAAGCACATAAACTAGGAAATTGTGTACAGTTTTCAGAGATCCTGTATCCCTATTTTTTACTATGAACATACGTATACCACAATTACAAAAAAAATACAAATTGCTGTACAGAATTAATGAGTACAGCAGCCTGAATTATAATGAAAAAGCAAACCAGACTACATTAGTCTTCAATTTATAGCGTCTTGGGTACTCTGGCACCTACCTGCTACCAAGAGCTGGGAAACATCACATAAAAGAGTCAATAGGATCAAGGTTAAGCAATATACTGAGCTGTCTTGTCCTTCTAGAAGTGTGGTATGGAATCTACTGTCAGACTCAGCTGAAGTTTTTCAACCAGGAAAGAATAAGAGGCAAATGGATTTCTCCCCTTTTAAGCCCAGCTCTACAGTGTATTATTGAAACGTACCCTTTAAAATAGATATCATGGGAAAGACTGACATTGTAATGCAGTAAGTTATGCAAAAAAAAGGCAAGAACTTACAGGTGTTTCATAGATGCTGAGGGTATCTGAAGTCATTCGAGCAAAGAATTTACCATCATGACTCCATCTAAGCAAATGAAAAAAAATAATAATAATAATAAAAAAAAGAGTATTAGATAGGAACTGCCTTTTCATTAAATGAAGCGTGGGACTACTTTCTAATTCTGTTTCTCAACCTACTTAAAAATAGGCCAGTGAGCTGAGTTTTCACAGTGGAATCCTCGCTTCTTTTGCCCAGTCAGAATATCCCAGATGATAATAGCCTGAGGGTCATCCTGTGCATCCATCAAAGGGCTGAAGGTCACTAAATACCTACAAAAGAAATAACCAATTTCATTATTGAAACTTCATCTAATGTCTCACTACAAGCAGAATTTCATCCAATTGATATTTAAATACAATTCACTTTCAAGCAGCAGTTTCTCTAATGGGATTTGTTGGGACAGGAGGGAAATATAAGAACAGTATAACAAATGGGGACAAAGCTTCCGAGATACAGTATTTTCCTGGCATCCCACTGGCTGAAAAGACTCCAGATTTATGTGCAAGTCTTTCCATATTGATGTTAACAAGAGAGATGAACTCACCGAATACACTGTTACCTACTATAGTTTTGCCATAAGAACATCAATGGTTTTGGGCCAAATATAAAGTCACTGACCTTAGCCAACCTGCATAGGTATGCTAGATTTCTCCATTTAAAGATAAATAGTGTGTCTTTAATACAATAAAACACAAAACCTAACCGCTTCCAAGTACGTTACTTGAAAACTAGCAAAACAAAATGCATCTCAGTCCTGAAATTATTTTAGCCTTCTCCAAAAACCTCTTTGAAGTTAAAGAATCTTAAGGAATTAGTTTCAGTACTACAGATTTGGAGAATGCTACTCAACTGAAACTCTTCAGAGAACTAGAAATCTAACACTATAGACATCCCATCCAACTAAGGAGGAAAAAATATGGTTGTCTTCCTTGGGATAATAACGTTTTTGAAGAAACTTGTCAGCTTGGTTTTGTAGACCAATTATTCCAGATTGTTAGGTATCCTTCCTGAAGTCAAAGAAAAGTTAGGCAGAGTTTCACTCACTCTAAGAAGGATTTATACATGAAAAGCAGTACTTCCAAAGGCAAAGGAGAAGACCCCAACCACGTGAGATTTGAAAGCACAGCAGCCAGAATGTATGCGCTTCATACTTTTGATCCCTTAGCCCAAACCAATGTCATACTCCGTACCTTTCACAAGGCGAGAAGTCAATAAGCTGCACTCCCTGGTGACTAAACCTTTGAATCTGCTTGAACTTCTCTCCACCCCAAAGTGCAATGCCTCTCTGGTGGAACGTAGCCAAGTAGGTACCCTTTGGGGACCAGCGTACGTAGGTTTCTGTCCACCGCTGGATTTAAAAAAAAACAAAAGAAAGTACACACAAAGGTTTAATGTCATGCTGGATTCCTAAAGGGGAAAGAATTAACGCGTGGCTTGTAGCACCACATTTTGCAAATCCATTTACTAAGTGAAGATCTCTGAATTAGTGATACTTTGGAGTAGTTGTGGAGTTTAATTTCATGCACATAATGCACAGTACTTATTTTTCAGGTTGAAAACTGTCCGTTGAAACCTTTTCAACTTACTGATCACCAAAAACATTTCCAGGTACAGTGACCACCTTTGTATGGTAACAATTAAACCCACCTAATAGGCTTGGGTTTCCTTGCTGTCTTTCAGCCCTGCTAAGAACATACTCTTCTCAGAAGTAAAAGATGTAAAGCTAAGTATTTCAAGTTTCTTAATAACAAACAGCTCTTGACCCTCAGCTAAGTTACAGAGGTTTCAGCAATACAGACTATGGCCAGTGACCATGGTGACGAGCAAAATTACTCATCATCTCAGAGACAACTTCTTTCTACTGTAATGCACAATGGTTATTAAAGAAAATGCTGCTGGGTACCAACAGTTCTCAGCAAGTCAACCGCCTGCAGCAGACACGCTCACAAACTCTCCCTTTTATATGCTGTTACCAAACCAGCTATTCTTCTTTAGCACCTCTGCAGTCAGCAAAAAAGCATAAAGTGATCAGAAGCAGCATACTTAAGCTCTAATGAACAGTACTCCTCAAACTCATAACTTTGCATTTTCAGGTCTTTCTGAATCACCTATAATGTACAGATGAAGGAAACTAATAGGCATCACAGACCAATAAAAAAACAAAATTAAAAAAACACAATCAAAACACCCTAACACCACAAACAAGTTAACCCTGCATTTATTTTACCTAAGCAGCTAAGTCTAATTCTAAAGGATGTAATGTCACCGCTCCTCTTCAAAAGGAAGAAAAAAGTATTTCAGCAATGGGGAAAAATATTTTTAAAAAAAAAAAAGAAAGAAAAACCTGAAGTGTCATAAAATGAGGCTGACAGCGTATCTGCAATGTACAGCACTTCCAGGACACTCACTGCTCTGTCCTCAATTTGAACAGGTTCCTTGATATCATTCCAAAAAATGGAGGTCCGGTCTCCTGACTCAAAGATCACACTGTATTGATCCCTACAATCAGGATCTTCCAACCAGTATCGGAGATTTCCCTAAGAAAAAACAGAAGCAAAGAGATTATTAGCAAGTCAAAGGCTAAGACATGAATTTAACACATTTCCCAAATTAGTATCTACCTGGCAGATGGAAGTCAGTCTTACACAGAGTGTGCAACTTTGGAGCCTTACCATTGCAAACAAGTTTTTAAAGTGAAATTAAATAAGTCAAACTATTGGTTACTGGAAGCTAAGAGAACAGATCATAAAAAGGTGGACTTTCAAGGTGGTTTGATGATGTTTAACACTTCTTGCCTAAAATAACTTCAGGGTTTTTTTGGTGTTTGCTTTTTGTTGAAAACTATCTCTTCCTCCACAGAACTTTTTACAAAGCTACTGGTAACAAACACAGAAGTCTGTCTCATACATTTGAAAATAAAAGATGCTTTCAAAATTCTATTTTTAAATGATTTGTGTGAAATTATTTACTCTTAAGTTTTGCCCTGCACGGAACTACTAAGCAGAACCACTACGTTCTTCCTATTATTTCATGACAGCGAGGGCAAAGGCACAGGAAAACGTAGTCACTACCACTACTTATAACAACACTATTAACACATAGTTTCTGTTTTCATATGAACACTCAGCAGCAAAGCAATCATTTCATATTATGCTGAATATTCTTTCCACTTTTCCAAAAAATCCTTACCAAATCCTTAAATGGCTGTTTCTCAGGGATTTCCCATTCATCACTGATTGTCATGTACCTGAAGGAGAAATATGATTGGTTACACTCCGTGCAGGCACTCTTAATTAGAATCCCAAAGTCTACAGACGCACAATAGCTGCACTCACTTATCAAAGTCTGTGAAAAGGTTGACTCTGAAAGTGTGCTGTTTATCCAGTTTGTATCCATCTGCGTTCTTCACAGCATCCACTGCATGAGATGGAGACATGTACTCCAGGAAGATGTACCTACAACGAAGGAAGACGAAAGTAGGAAGCCATCGTTGACTACGTAACAGGCTCATAACAAGTATGAAATTAAATAAATGAAATGAGAACTACGGGGATGAACCAAGAACTCAGTACAGGGCATCTACAAAATAACTTATGGTCTTGTCCCTAACCAGTAAGGGTCAAAAGCAATTATCTCCATTTTGGTCACAGGTACATACACACTTTTTAGCTGCATGGGCTTGACCTGAATTAAACTGATCTCTTTTCCATAAATGTGCTAAAAAGAGAACCAGTAATAGGCAGGTTAAGCATCACCTCCTTCCAGCTGAATGACAGATCACGTTTAGAAATTGTAAATCTTGCCGTTACAGGCATCTCAAAGCACCACTCTTGTTTTTCAACTACATTGAATATAATTCAGCTCCCTTCTTGCCACTAACAACAACCTAGCTTGTAGCCCAGTAGACTTAAAATTAACAGTATCCTGAAGACTGTCAGACACTGCCTCAGAGAGGCATGAACACAGAGAGAGAATAATTTTCCCATGCTTCTCACACTGACCTTACGGAATGAAGACTCCCTCCACTCCAGAAAACCCACTTTTTTTTATGCTTTCTAAACTATGGATTCCTCCCAAACTCAGGAATATGCACAACTCCCAACTACAGTAATAAGACTCAGTAAAACCTCATATTTACCAGATTGATTTTTGCCTGGTTTCTCTCCCTGAAACTTTCCTTCCCTTGCCCTCTCCCTTTGGGCTTGATCATTTCTGATTAGCTTTCTCTCAAATTCAGATGCTGCAATTAACCAGGAACAGAGAGCAGAAATTGGCAATGGGGAAAAGGGTCCTGGGAAGGGCTCGCTGAACTTAAGGAAGCTGGAGTCACTAATGTAAGCATAAGTACTGGCAACCAGAGACAACGTTGACATTCCATTTTGCAAGAAACAGACCATTCACTGCTACGAAGTTTTAAATAGGTTAAAGGTACATTTTAGTTAATTAGCCATGTCAGAAAATCAACAAAAATATCTCATTTAGTACTGCACAGAAATTTGTCTTCCAAACCCAGCTAAACTGTTTCCATAATTAATCCCTCCATCCCTGTAGCTTAACGAGCTATTAAGCTTCTCAGCTCCATCGGGAACTTCTGTTTGTCACTGAGACTAGACATGAGGGCTGTACAGACTAAAGTAGAAGAAAGCGATGAGTGTGACTGAGGTCACCGTAAAAAACAGCCATAAAGTACTGACGCTAATAATCAACAGTAAGAACAGTATTTCAATCTTATTTCCAATAGGAGTTATCATGACTTACCCTTTTGTTTTCCCATCTGCTTCTGGATAAAATTCATTGATAATTTTACCAAACTTGGAAAATATTTTGTGGATGACATTCTTCAGTTTCTCAAGTCGGTCTGGTCCAACCTGGGGAACGTTATCCACAACGATTACAGAGTCAATTCCATCTGCCTCCTGCGGCCGATCTTTCAGTACATCACCAAGTAATTCTGCGAAGAAAAAGCATATGGAAGCTAAGGCACCAGTCTACATCATTAAAGAGGACGACAGAAAGATGAAAAGAACAGTGATAGTAAGAGAACAGGAAGACTGCAAATTTCAGGAAATCTCAAGAATTGTTTAAGAAACTTGGTAGCGAGTCAACGTTCTATCAGAGAACCAAATGAAGTGAATACACAACACTCCAACAGTTCTTCCTTGCTAAGAGGCTAACTCCTGAAGTCTTTCTTAAAGAAATACCTTAGACTGAGGACGTTAACACTTGCACTACTAGCTTGTTTCAGCAGTTGAAACTGGCTCACCAAGTCCTCACAACAGACGATAGAGCAGACAACTAAGATTTACTACCCAAGCTCTGAGTAGAAGCCTTGCTCAAACTGCAACTGGATGACTTCGATTAAAAAAAAACACAAACACGTACGTCCCTCCCAAATTACATGAGTTTTAGCATAATTCAAAACTATCTGCCCTATTAGAAGCTCTGCATGTCTTAGCATCACTATAATTATGTTTAAGAACTCAACACTCTGTCTAAACCTTTAATTAAACACAAAAATGAAGCTCTAAGACAAGACACTTAAAGCCATATTTAAACACACAGCAAGTGAAGACAAGCACACACCTTTTCGTACCCTGGATTCTTCAACGATACTAATGCCCCTTTCCTAAATGATCTTATAGATTTTGAGAGTACTTGCTGGTGGGTTGGTTTGTTCAGTCCCTGTACTGCCCGCTTCAAGCTTCTTTCTACTGGGAAGAGATTGTTTACAACATTGTTGAAGTTTTCCATACACAAAAGGGAGAACATTCAGAAGGACTGTAATGATGCAGCTGTGGCTTGTATACCACACTGGGATAAAAACAGTTACAAGTTACACCTATTTGTGCACAAAATTAAGAGCTTCAACAACAATGCTGCATTATTTTTACATGGTAGGCTCCTAGACACATCTAACTTGAGGAACAGATTGAAGTCAAGTCTATTAGATTATTCTCTATCCACCAACTCCATCGGTAATTTAGATACTTCTCAAATTACCTAACTACATAAGTGTAGAACCTGTAGATCCAAGGATACTCAGAAAAATTACATCAATGATTCAATCCTCAATGGACTGAACCAGAAGCACTAAAGACAATGGTACCCAAACAATCTCTCAAATAACTTTAACGTAAGGCTATTTTTAAAACCTTCCCAGGATAAAATCCCACACTGTCCCTAGCTATCCTGTTCAAACATACGCTTTAATTCTTGTCTAGATGACTGATCATTTCATGTTGTAATCAGTCATGCCCCTGTAACTTATTAACATGATCGCATTACTGTATTCTAAAGAAATATCAGTTAGAAGTGGCAGATTATTTCTATTTCATTGACATTTTTATTCCTGTGTACTTAAATGGACCAGAATAGATACTCTGCTAACAAAAAAAAGTCAAACATACTGAAGTGAACTGCCATATAAATAGGAAAAACATACATGCGTATCTGCAGTAAGTTTTAACCTTATGTGAAGACCACTATAAAATGCTAGATGGAAAACAAGTGCATGCCACTATACTTTTGAATTAGAATATAAAGATAAAATTTGGTGAGTCAAGCTATATATAGCATTCACAGACCAGGAAAAAACCCCAAAAACTTAACACGTGTACAAACATTTAGAATATGAGGACAAATGAAAAAGGGTGTTAAGATTTATTGATATTTTGAAGACATTTTTACAGAATTTTGCACTGGAAAGACCTCTAGCAGTGAAGAAATATGCTTACTTTGAATTTCAAACTACCAAAAACCCTTGGCCTTCTGTAAATTTAAGCTTCAACAGCTTATTACATGTGAAGCTTTCCACTGATTTGCAGCAATACACTTCACAAAACTTTATGCAAAAACAGATGCTATCGCCACCGAAATTACATAGTACTCACAGAACGTTGCTGTTTGTAGTATTTTTTACTCAAAAAGATGCTCTCCATATGCATGTAGGAACTACAAATAAAAAGTTAAAAGATGCTAACTTGTATAATAAAAACAAAGGCCCAGAAATAGCAAAAATATACCCACAAACTTCTCCCATTTATAGCAACTATTTACTACCTTGTAGGAGCTATTAAAAAATAGCTAAGAGAACATTTACACTTCAGAAGAAGTCAAATATTCAGCAAAGAGCGTATGACGCAGAGGTTAGTGAACAGCAGGAGGACTTGCTAGGAGTGAACGTTTAAGAAACAAGTTAGAAGAGAGCCCTTAGTGGGGAGCAGCAGACTGAAAATTGGGAAAAGAAGTCAAGCACAGGAAAAGTTCATAAAACCTCCCCAGAGTAAACAACAGATATTCTGATTGCACAAAACCATACAGGTCACTGAGGATGTGCAAAAAACTTGACAGGAAGATAGAGGCACCAGTCCCAATATGCCCAATCACAGATGACAACTTCAAGAGCACTATTTGAAACAAAGGGGTAGGCAAAGCAGTAGAAGAAAAAGAGAACACACAGCACAAACCTGACTTCTTTCAGACGTAGAGCAGTGGGTATTGGCAATCACTCCATAGCCAGTATTTTCTACCACAGACTAAAAGCGGTTTAAGTTACTACAGAAAGTATTTCGTACTGCCTTCCCCTCCTTCTTTAACTTTTTGCTCCAAAGTTGAAAGCTGACTCAAAAGGTCCAGAAGAGAACACCATAGATGAGGGCTGCAAGTTAACTTCCTAGTATATACTGGATCTCAAGATATTCCTTCAGGAGCAAGCCATTCTCCAGGTAGCTGACAATACATTGAAGTTCTGGAGAGGTAATCACTTGCCTATGATTTAGGACACGTGCAGTGAAGTGTCTGCTATGCCTACAAAAACTGTAAGGATTGAAAAGGAGGAATTGAAAAATCTGGTATTACAGTAAAATAACACGTAGATTTCTTATTTACCCTGTAATCCCATATCTTAGACTTTCCCTGCATATAGAATGAAAGCATGTCCCACAAGGACATTTCCACAGAAGTCTACAAGGAAAATAAACAAACCCCCACAAAAGGGTAATTTTTTAGACTCTATTAGACATTTCATAACCACTTCTCACAAAAGACTTCATAGGCCTACAGACAAACCAAGGAATGCAGATTCAGATTCATGTGCAAGAACACAATACCCTGTATTGAATCAAACCTGTAACAGATTAAAGACAAATACCTACACCGTACCCTTCCTCTACCTGAAATTCGAAATTATGAACAAAGGAATCTTCAAAGGGTAAGAAGCTGGTTTAGCCAGCTCTTATTCCACCCACAAGAAAAGCAGGGTGTGGTGGGTACCCAGCTATCTTCAGCTGGCAGTATTTTAAGGACCACTATCATTATCTCAACTAAAGCTTCATTGCACCAAAATGGTTATCTGACACATCCCTCCTCCTGCCTCAGCTTGGATCAGCTGTTCTGCCATGCCACCACCATTCCAGAAAAAAAAAAGTTGGAAGTAATGCATCTGAGGCAGTCCAATCCTAAAGCTGGTCCAGCTCAAATATGTTCCTGAAGATGTAACATTATAAGCATTGAAATAGCCCTGGCTCAGTGACACTGATGGATTGTCCTCCTTGGAGAGTCATCAGGAAAAGGAATAAGGAAGCTGAAGAAGTTACATACACAGATGGAAAGCCAGACCAGCAAGAGTGACTAAACTTAAAACACTGGAATTCAGCCACTAACACTGTAGTATTCATACAGCTAAGCAGTTAACCAAATTAATCCCTAACAATAAAATAAGTGAAGATGGAAAACATGCTTAATTTCTGAAGACAGACAGAATAGAAGATAATAATCTTAGAGGTATACAGAGTGTACCAAGCACACATTTAGCTAGACAAAAAGAATCCAACTACGTACTTGCAGATAGTTTTGCCAAAGTCTCTTCAAGAAACATACAAATTCAAAGGGCTACACAGACTACTAAATTGAGAATAGCAAACACTTTCTTAATCTAAGATATTTTGCTGCTGCTTTATTAAGCTAAACACAAGACTGGAACAGTAGAAGGCACATGTATCGCCTGTATTCCACTGCCAATTGAACTAACCGACTGACAAACCACACGCTCTAGGAGACATTTTCCCAGTTTTGATACACGGAACTTAAGGCCCTACAACACGTAGGATACGCACACGAGACCCTACAACAGCACATATGCTAGAACAAACACTGGCAAAGGAAGTAATTTTGCTGTTCAAGCACTGAAATGATTTGTCTATAAAGATTTAGCTGGAAAATACTGGAGTTCGAACTCCTGTACGCCAAAATTAGGTATTCCCTTGACTGCCTATGCAGCTACACAATGGCTTAGCCATTTTAAGACAGACAATATCCACGCTTTTTAAAGAGCCTCAGTTTGAAATTTCAACTGCCAGAAATATTTTTTCCGTATTTTCTTGTCACAAAGTACCCAGGCCAAATCTCCGTGAGCAGTAACTCTTCTCAACCCTTTTATCTATGGGTTTCACTCTCGATGCATGGCGGGGGGGAAACCTCCCACAATGAAATCCTAGTTGGTAACCATCAGCTCAGCAACTTAAAACTTGTGTTTCTACAGCTGAGTTTAACTAACGAGCGGGCAAGTCGGCGACCGCGCTTTGCGAGGGCAGCCCACGGATCGATACCGGCAGGGTAACGGTAAGGAGAGCAGCGGCGCCGGGGGAACGTTTACTAACCGCGGCCAGGCAGAGGCGGTGTGCGGGGCCCGGGCGGCAGCGCGCCCA
>JAVJGI010000050.1:29813229-29909452 GCA_035590275.1 Ibycter americanus
GCCGGAGCCGCCGCGCCCGGTGCCCGCCGCGGCCGCTCCCGGGGCTTTGAGGTGCGGGGCTGTGAGGGCAGGGAGTCCCTTGGTGCCCTGCAGGGGAGCCTTCGCCAAAGGGCTTAATCTGTAGCGCTCTTGGTTTCGGAACCGGCTTGCTGGAGCGGTTACCTGTTGGCACTGGTCTCTCGAATTAATTTACCTGTGGTAATGAAGTATTTACCTCGAATAAACGTTTTCATTTGGGTTTTGGGTGATCGTGCCTGTGTGCTTCTATTATATCTCCTCATTGTCATGATATAAATCAGAAGAGCGACTGCTGACTTACCCTGCGAGTTAGCCCCGCGCCCGTGTCTCTGGTACAAGCCGGTGTGAACGTTGTGGGTTGCCTTTCCTGGCCCTGAAGCTTCATCCGTGCTTCTGGGGCTTTGTGGGGTGGGCAGTCACTAGAGGGTCTCGACCTTAAGGCTTCCTAAAGTCTCCTGGAAAACCTTGCAAGCTTTTCCAAGCTCCAGGCTTAGTTTGTCTTTGGCCTTTTAGTTAGTACCCTTCCAAATTTGAAGGAAGAATTGCAAAAACTTTGATGTGAACAGGGAGACACGGTATAGAAATGATCTGTGAACATAGGAAGTCTTGTTACTTGAAGTTAGGTTCCAAAGTGCTTTTTTGGAAACCAGAATCGAGTTGTGTAGAAGGTAGGGTTTGCTCCTAATATGGAATTATTTCTACTCCCCCATCAGCCTCAAACGTTTGGAGAAAGAGTAATGAGTTCTGTTTGTTAGTGTTAAGTGTTGTAGATCTCTGCATCCTACAATGTTGACTTGTATGCCAGAATCTGTCTTGATTGTATAGGAAAGAATTCAATTTTGTATGACTTACGACAGTTCTTTGTACGCTTGTGGGCTGAGGTGCTGGGGAGAGTGTATTTAAATAAAATCAAACTGTTTCAGGTAGAAAGCTCAGGGAAGAACAGGATGTCTTGCATCAGTTTCTTGGTTTAGAGGCCTACAACTTCAGACTTGGTTGGATAGTGTTTTCTGGTTCAGGTTCGCCCCAGCAGTATCTGTGGATCCCAGCAGTTACTAGCAGGTTGGGTGTTGTTTTCCTGTAAGTTGGAAAACCTTGCATTTAGTGTTTTCTCAGGGCAGTGACGTTAGATCTCTTTTTAGTAAAGCAGCCATTATATAGCAGCTTGCTCCGATCGTTTTGCTGATGAGTCTCTGTGTATTTCCAGAGCCATGGAGGACTTGGAAGATAATACCACTGTTTTCTCCACCCTGAGATCCCTCAACAACTTTATTTCACAGCGTATGGAGGGGATGTCTGGGCTGGCTACGCCAGGATCGTCTCAAAGCGCCTTACAGATTGAGTACCAGCAGAGGGTGCAGGTGAGGTGTCCTCATCTTGATGATGTATCACTTCAGCGTGGTTGTGTACTCCTTTTGACTTCAGGATTCGGGATCGATTTCATTAAGATTTGACCATTCTTTCTAAAACTGATATTCTTGCAAGCTCAATAGTGGAAGCTTGCTTTTGATCAACGTTCTAGAATCTTCCGATTTTTTTCAGTGTCAGACATTTATTTCTGTTTTGTGAAAATTTAAGAAAGGTCCTTTGAATTTCTTCCCTGTTAGTTATATCTGTATACCAGCTCAGGAAATTCAGTTGTAAGTTGTTTTCACATTGTTGAACAAAGGAGCTTTATAGCTGTTAATCTTTTTCTAGTAAGTCGCTTTGTTACCTTTTTTCACAATCTTCCTTGAAGTTTCTTTGCCTGGACACATACAAGAGACTTGCATTGTGCTGTGGCTTTGATGTGCTAACCAGTTGTGATTTGTTGTCCACTTCTGTTCATATCCACGTGGGGTTTTTTTGACTTTTTCCTGTAAGCTGCTTCATGCACATAAAGCATGAAGTAAATGGACATCTTGGATCATAAGGACCATTTGTTAGGCTGGAATGAGGTTTCTGTCTTCTGTTTCTTAATATAAATTCTATTTCAATCTCTTAAATATAAAATAAGCTTGTTTTCTTTTAATGTAAATCTGCTGGTCTTGGAATGTTCACAAAAACTTACGCATTTTCTGTCTTTTACAGAGATTGTTAGAGGAGTCTCTCGTTAGAGTCTTCCTTAGCTATGTGTTGAATGTACATTGCTTAGACGTGAGGTATTTTATTAATACTGTCTGTGCTTTAAGGTGATTTGAATGAAAAAATGAAGTGTAATGTAGCAGGTAGTTAGAAAAACATGTTAATTCGCTCAGTAGTTAAATTTCTCTGGGAGTGTGATCTCTGCCACTTGGTTAGCTGCTGTTACTTTTAGAGGCCTGTGGAGTTCATAATTAACCTTTTTTTTAGATACCTTTTGTCAGAGTACCTCTAGAGATTGAATGAGAAATTCTGAATGAAGAAGTTGAAATTCACTTCTTTCCAACTAGCATTGATTTGATGTGGGTTTCTGTGTTATTGAACTCTTGGTTTTCCCGTCTGCAGCTGGTGTGAGAAGTACCACAAATATGGTGATAGTTTTCTTGTAATTTGTGAAATGGTGTGCAAGTGTCAGCTGAATTATATAGGGTGTGAGATCATGATGATATTGCAATGCTGTTAATGGTGTGTAATGTCCCTTTTCACACATGAACTGGCCAGTTGGAAGAACAAGCTGGGCAAATCCGCTCCAAATCCCAGCTCTTGCAGGTGGAACGAGAGAAGATGCAGATGGAGCTTAGCCACAAACGAGCTCGCATTGAGCTGGAAAAGGCAGCTAATACCAATGCCAGAAACTATGAGGTAAGTATGGCAGTTGCAGATGGCTTGATATCATAGGCCTAAGTCAGAGCATACCTACCACATCTATGTTGGTGTCTTAGTTTGGATCAGGGATATGCTGTTGACTTCTCATGTGCTGTGCTTTGGTTTGCAGCGGTGTGTCTCCCAATATGTGTAGTCAGCTTCTTTTGGATGAAGCTAAACTGAAAGATGCAGGCCAGAAGAAAGCTTGGTGCTCTCCAACTGCTAATGGACACTGTCTTCAGAGCAAGACTTCAGCGAATCTGTAGTGAATGCTCCTGGAAAGCATTTACTGTGCTAGCATTTACTGCAGATGTGGTGGTGGTGCGGGTGTCGAGTTCCCAGCACCAACTGTTTTGCTCTACAGATCCCCTTGTAGTGCATTGCATTAACTTGCTCATGTACCTGAGTGTGAACGTTGAAGCCTTGTTTGGTTGACAAACTGGTGATCTGATCGCTAGATTCTGTTAGTTTAGCACTGAAGTCGTCATGGGCAGCAATAACAAAAAGGATTTGGAATTTGTTTCTCCCGCAAGTATTTAAGTGTTTTTCTCTCAGATGAATTTAAACTTCTGCTGGCACAGTTGCAAGCATTTAGTTTTTGTGACTGTAATTAATTGGAATGGCAGCGGTGCCAACCATGCACTGTCACACAAGAGAGCTTGCACTGATAAAACAGTGAGCCTCACTCAGGGACTAACAGCTTTTATTAGTTTCTGGTTTTGTGCCCACATATGTTTACTTAACTGTGTTACTGAAGTAAGTAGTAGATCTGTGGGTTTTGTAGCATAAGAAAGGTCTTATATGCGGCTGATTATTTAAAAAGAAATCTTTAAAAAATAATAAGCATGTTTTTGTTGCATTTTACAAGGGTGTGCTGGGTGACAGATTTAGTGTGTAGTGGTGAAATAGCGAGTCAGTGACTAAATTCCTCATTCCTCTGAAGTGAGGTGATGTGGGATTAAGCCATGAAGAGTTCAAACTGGAATATAGCTGAGTCAGTCACAGAAACCCTTGAAATACTGGTATAAAAAAAGGGAGCAGCACTAATCCAGCACTGTGGTAATTACCCTGCTCAGATTCTGTGTTTTTCTGAGTCATGTGGATAAAGGTTTTAGGAACCTCACACTGCTTTGCATAATCCTTGCTTACTATGTAAATCCGTGTCTCGATTTGCTTTGATTAGCAAGGCAATTTACTGCACATTTTTTCAATAACTGTTAATCAATTTGTGGTAGGAACAAACTGAAATGGTGTATGAAAGTTTGTCAGACTGCAAAAATACTTATTGTATTCATTGATAATACTGTGCTTTTAAATCCCGTTTCTTTTCTATTAAATAGCCTCATATAATTTCGAGAAGTTGCAGAGGGAAGTTTGTCTTATTAACCCAACTACAGAGATCTGAGTTTCTGAAAGTCAATTTGCTATGCATGGGTCAGCTTTAAATTGGAGCATCAAATGTTTTCATCTTTGATCCACTGGAGAGTGTGCAGTGGAGTCTGTGAAACCATGTCTATATTCTCATATTCATGTCGTAGTCTAAGAGATTTGGAAGACACTCTTTTAATTTTCTAGCTCCATTGCCCTGCATAGTTCCTTGTCATTGATCTGCTGCTGGTAGGATCTCTGCTCCTGCTAGTGCAAAAGTTAAAGCTATGGTTTGAGTAACATTGCTCCACGATGATGCCTTGGTGACCACAGTAATGAGTAATGAGGAATGAAGACAGGAGAAATGAAAGTGGCTTCACCTTTGTGCTACTTTCTCCTTATGTTTCTTTGCTTTTTTTTCCTTCTTTGCAAGCGAGAGGCTGACCGTAACCAGGAGCTGCTCACACGCATAAAGCAGTATCAGGAAAGGGAGACAGAAGCTGAAAATAAACTGAAAGAACAAATGGAGATGAACAAATCCTATAAGAAGAGCATGGAGACAATGAGTAAGAAGCTGCAAGAGAAGGAGAGCAAATTAGCTGAAGCTAATGAAGTAAGAACAGAGTAATTTTTTAATCTCTTCATAGCTTCAGGTGACTTTGCAGTTCTTATGAATAGAAAATGCCCTTTCTGATTTAAAAAAAACCAAACAAAATTATTGGAATCACTGTGTTCATCATCTGGAAATGAATAAATACTGGTGGTGTGTGTCTTTGCTGTCAAAGTTTAGAACCTAATCAAGTCCAGACCCAAGTGAGCAGGTCAGAAGATGTTGCTGTGTTAATTGATGAGAAGAGATTTCTTAGACAGATTGATATGGAGAAGGAGGAAAAGTGTGCAAGAAGTCAGGTTACATGACATTGCGTAAAGAAACATGACATTGCACAAAGAAAGGGGACATGACAGAGGAGGTAAGGTGAGAAGGTGTTCAGGGAAGCAGGGAGAACTGTAGAGTGAATGAGGCCAAAGTTAAGTCTTCCCGAAGTGTCTTAAATGCGTGTGTTCCACTGTAGAATGAATGCTTGGATAATAATTTCACGTCTTTTGGATGAACATCTTCTCAATCCTCAGCCTTTTCAGATATCATGATAGTTAAGTTCAGCTAGTTAATTTGTAACTTTTCTGTTTAGTTTGGTTTCTTGCACCAGTTGTGGATCAGCAACCGCTAGGTCCTTAAGCCTTCCTCCTGCCTAGGTGTCACTGGAAATGTATCTATGTGATAAAGCGGGTAAACAGATTTAATGTGCCAGTTACCAGTGATTAAAAACAGGGAGGCAGTGACGGCACGTGAGATAAACTAAACCCACATGTGAAATGTGTTCTATTTCTGTGTTCTTTTTATTTCCGTATCCATCAGTATCAAGATGAGAACCCCCTATGTATCTGTCTAGAAAACACCTTACATATGTAATGATTTGAGGTTTTCCTCTCTTTGTCTGTTCAAGGGAGCTGAGTAATGGCTATTTGGAATAAACCTGTGCGTTTTTTTTAGAGTGAAGATATTTAGAACAAAATTTTAAAAACAACTGGCCTCTACTTTTAAGGAAAGCATAATACATCTGGTATTTGGTTGAGGCAAACCCAGACACTGTCAATTTTGAAACCCAGACAAAATGTATTTGGAATGGTTGTGGGATAATTTTGTTACTTTTATATATATACTGGTGTTTTATCATCATCTAGCTTTGAAGCTTGGTATTTTTCATGCCAGTTTGAGGTCACCCATTTTAAATAGGTAATGGAAATCACAATTTGGGTGGCAGATGAAAGTGACTAAATGATTTTCTCTTGTCTTTGTTTTTGAGATGAGTTTGCAGGTCTGAAGGTTTGCCAGTGTGTGGGATTGTTTCTAGATTCAACATATGTACTTTTTAGTTGGATATGATTTCTGTCTATCAACATTCCTAATGTCCAGCTTGGAGAGTCATAGCCTTATGTGGTTATTCTTTCTTTCCATTAATTCAGACAATTGCTGTATTAAATGGGAAAATATCAGAGCTGCAATGGAATATAATGAATCAAGAGATGCAGATGACAAACCAAGACTCTCAGAAGCAGGAGCTGATGGAACAGCTGGATGTTCAACATAAGTAAGCAGGGGATGAATGACTGTAGGGGGGAAAAAGGCAAACAAAACTTCAGTCTTCTGCAGCTGTCATCACTCAGAAAAACTTTCAACAGCGTTTGATTTCCGCTCTTCAAAGGGGTTCTTTGATCTGGATGTGCAGGTTATAACTGTTGTTTGAAACTAGCTCTGAGGTGCAATTTAATTGTACCTTGAGAAGAAAAAAATACTTGAGCTTGAAATCTTGGCAATGTCTCGTGTTTGTGGCAGAGAGTTAACAGAAGGCCTGTGGGTGGGAAAGGCTAATCTGAACTTTATAGACTGAACAGAACAAAAATATCGAGCCTTAAATCGTAGTTGAGGGGTAGTTGAAAGATATGCGTGTGTTTTTCCTTGCTTACTAAGTTCAACTCTTCAATTTCAAAAGTACTGTTTATTTACTATGAGTATGTATTTGTTGGTTTCAGAATTAAGGTGTCTTGATTTCTGGATATTTCTCAAGATGCATCTTTTTATTAAAATGGGTATTTTTGTCTCTAATTTAGAGGGAGATGGTATGAGTGTGAAGCTGTGTGAGTACCATATAACTTCTTAGTGGTGTATAAAAGTGTTTGTCAGAGATACTTCTGCATGTAGGTTTTTTCTAGTATGTGATTCCTGGGCACTAAATGCCTCTTGTGTCTATATCTAATAGAAAATGGCAAGAGGCGAGTCAGCAAATCCAGACATTGCAAGCAAGCCAATCCCTACTGGCAGAATATGAACAGAAGATTAAGGTAAGAATCTTTATGGCCTGTATAAAGCTTTAGTTTGTAATTTCTTCCATGGAAGAACAGAACAGTGTTGTGGTTTTTTTTTTTTAAATTACTATTGCAGAAATAAAAAGTTAGTTTGTCGTACAAGAATCTGATATGGTGGCCAGCAGGAGCTAAAGTTGGCTAAATTAATTTGTATTGACCAGGGTACCTACAATTAGCTGTTACATGACAATCTTCACCTTTGTTGTATCAATTGATTGGGAAAAAAGAAATCCACCCATGCTTTCTGTATAGAAAAGTGATTTATGTCCTTATGCAGTGCTCTGGTTTGGTCTTGTGCCAGAGCACAAGATTGCTCTGCAAAATATCGCTTCTAGAGCAACATTTTTTTCAAACGGTGGAGGATGA
This sequence comes from Ibycter americanus, assembly GCA_035590275.1. NCBI lineage: Eukaryota > Metazoa > Chordata > Aves > Falconiformes > Falconidae > Ibycter > Ibycter americanus. The sequence goes on from JAVJGI010000050.1 coordinate 29,820,673, forward strand.
ACCTAGCAGCTACAGTTACTCTTCTGCTTCCCAGAAAATCCTTCTTCTGGAGTTGGGTTTTGCTCTTTTAGAAAGTGCAATTATTTGCAAAGGTTTCAAAACCACACTGACTTAAATGTGAGTATAGAGGTGCTTTATGTCCTTTCAAATTAATGTGTAGGCTGGCAGGAGTGTATCTTTTTCACTTGTCTTACCTTCCTGGGAGAGGTAGATGTGGAGAGTTACTTTGGTTTGAGCAGGCACTGACAGCGCATTGCCTGTGGTTGCTGTGAAGTAAAGCTAGAGTGAAAGCCAGCCTCATTGCCAGCTCTACAACTGCAAGAAGAGACTTCCTCCATTGAAAGGAAAGGTTGGAAAACAGGTTATCAGAGTGCAGTACAGCTCTAAATAAACTTTCTTCTTTTTTTGAGAAAAAACAATAACATTTACCATAATGCTAAAATGCATGGTTGTGTTTCTTTTCATTTCTAATTCTTGCAGGCCATCCAAGTGCCCCTCTCTACACTTCATTGGCAGAGGGATAGAGGACAGGAAAATCATAGATTTGGTTTAGTCAGTAGAAGAAGGTCCTTTTAATGATTGACAGAGATCTTTTTTTGTTATGAACTTAGGGTAAACAGGTGTAGAGAAGAGGCCAGCCCAGGTGTTACAAGTGGTATGAGTCATCCCTACTTTGAGCAATGGATTGGACCAGATGACCTACTGATTTCCCTTCCAGCTTCATTCAAGTCATTGAGTTTAAAAAGTACAATGAAGGAGCAGCTCTTGAGTTCCGAGTTAATCATTGCTGTTCTCTTGTTGTCCCATGTTTTCCAGGATCTGGAACAGAAGTTCTCCCAGCAGGAACATGATGCTCTAATTGTCAAGAACATGAAGGCAGAACTGGCCCGTTTCCCAAAAATGGAGCGGGAATTGCGCCAACTCAGGGAGGAAAATGCCTACTTCAGGTGAAAGAAGGGTTGTTCAGTTGTTGAGAGGCTTATCTTGTGTTCTTCTGTATCTGCTACCATTGCACTATACGCACTTTCAAATCCCTCTATTGGGCTTCCATAGGGGAAACTTTAGAAGGAAGTTTAAATATTTCATATAAATACTGTGTATGAATTGAGCAGTGTTGTGATCGTTACTGGATCAGAGGATTTGACAACATCTGGGTAATCTTCCTGAACACAACGAGAGCCTCACAGGATGCATATTGATTGTTCTGGATGGTGATATATTTGCTAGAACAAAATTAAATGCTTAAAGACAGTGATGAACTCTATACAGCTTTGGGAAAGAAATTCCTGTAGAGAGAAGAGACAAGTGAATGTTTCTTTAAAAACTGGTTTTGCTTAGTTATTATTACCGCTTTTTTAAAGGCTTGTTTTTCCAGCATAATGTTTGGAAAGTCTTTTGTTTAAATTTATAAAGCCCTCTGGTACAGCCCTTTGTAGAGTAGACTTTCTGGGTTTCTGAAGTGGCATTTAATTTGAAAAATTAAATTTCTATGTACTATGAAATAACTTGCCTTAAAGATTTTTGGTTTTTTTTAAAGAATAAACTTAATTTCCATTTTCTGGTGCATTTTTTTTTAAAAAAAAGGGGGGGGGCAAAAAAAAAAGATGCCTAAATTACATTTAGTGATCTTGCCAGCTTTTTCTTATTCTAAAATTAAGTAATTTCCCTTCGCTTTGTTCTGGTTATTGTTTTCATTATCATTTAAATTGTTTATCTTGGAATCTTTTCTTATGCTTGTTTTTTGTGCACAGAAACATGATATCAACAGATTAAAGGTCATTTTTAAAAAAGTTTTATCTCACCCTTGCACACCTCTATTAAAGTAGAGAGAAGCAGTCTCAATGCTTGCTCAGTCACCACAGAGTACTCAAAAAGCCCGAGTGTCTGCCGCTTGCTGTGTTCCAATCCTGCATTCAGCCTGACTGAAGATCAGAGCTGGGACTCTTTCGGTACCGTTCATGCTGCTTTGCCAATCAGTAAAGCAGATACAAAACTTCAGATTGTTTGGACATAATTAGGATGGCACTTAGAGTAGAAAAAAATCAGTTCAGTAAAGCTGCGCTGTGGTGCTTTTTTTGGTTTTTGGTTTTTTTTTTTGTAGCAATGGCTTTGCAGTGAAGGTTACAGAAGTGAATTGGTTGAACATCATAATGTCTGTTAATGTCATGTGATTCCCTTGTAATTCCATGTGTATCTGGAAGTTTGTGAGAGTGAATTGAGTTGCATGGCTCTAATTGTTGTCTTTCTTTTCATCTTAGGGAAATGAAAGAAAACAATGGGTTGCTTAAAGAGGAGGTAGAAGGTCTCCAAAGAAAACTGGAACGCTATGAGAAAGTCCAAGCACAGCTAGTGACCGTTGAATTGGAAAATGAGGTGAGGAGCCTGGAACACTTGGTGGATGAGCAAAATAGGGGTTTTCTTTGTTGCCTGTCCTGTCTTTTAGGCTCTTCCTGTATTGTGTTATTTAAGACATTATACCTGACTTAATGGGTTCGAACCAGGCATTCCCAAACTTAAATGCCAGCATGAGGAGAGCTATGGCAATGAAGGGGAAAAAAGCAAAAGGATATCTACTGTTCAGCTGGACATCTTGTGTAAAGAAAATCTCAGTGTAGTGTCTTTTTTGGCCTTGCTGTTTCTTTTTTACCTTTCTGCTGCTGGAAATGCTTTTTTATGGTGTTAGGCAACACTATGTCTGGGCAGAGCTTAACAGGCATGTGGTAAGAACCTGGATACACACTTGGATTACTGCTAATGCTAGCAGGGCCAAAATATGGTCTTAGATGAATAAAATTGTCTTGCTTCCATCCCATCTTGTATCAAGCATACAAGTGGGTTGTCAGGACATTACTTGTGTAAACTTGTTGATCAGCAGAACTATGCTGGTGTCTGATCAGGTTTGGATAATGTTGTCTGGTATTGACTGAAAGTAAAAAGCTGTAAGAGAAACTGGAAGAGGAGAGATGGGCACTTCAGCTGCTACAGAACTGGTGTTGAGAATACAGATTGTTTTCTTCTCTGCTGCCAAGAATCTGGTCTGCCAAGGTCTAGTACAGTGATGGTAGCTCACAGGATTAGGTTATCTATAGTACTGAAGTGTAACATGGGTTTTGTGTGTCATAGAGCTGTGGTGACTGGGAAAATGTTTGTGAGGCCTGGAGAATGACAAGCCAAAAGTACTAGTTAAGAAGATAATGAAATTCACGGGAGGAAAAAGAAAGACACAGACTTTGACTGGAGGTTTATGAGAAAACTGTGTGGCAAATGAGCTGTTAGAACATTTGTCTTAGTCTCTAACCTTTCTTTTGATCTCTACTTTAGAAACTTCTGGGAAAATTAAAAAGCTGGGAGAAACTGGACCAGAGCACTGGCTTGAATATCAGGTAGGTGTTCACATCTGTGGAAGGAGGTAAAACTTTTAAACCACTTTCCTCTTAATCATCTGATCTCTGAAGTGTGTTGGTCATGCTTTCTTGCTATCTCTTCTTCATAAGGAAGCTTTTCCAGTACTCTTTATTATGTATGAGAAAAAACACAAGATACACTGTTATAAAATATCTTTGGGAATTAACAGATGTTTTTCTCCAAGGCAGCTTGACCAATGTCTCTGAAGCCAAGGTTCAATTTTGAATTCTTTGAACTTCTTGCATATAGCTTCATCCGTGTGTAGTTAGAGGTTCTGCTAGCTTAGTAAGTGAACTTTTAAGAATTTTAGGGTATGTCCAGAGGAGAGAATGTATGTTACTTGTGACAAAGTGTTGTAAGCATGGTTTCTTTGAAATCTGGGTGTGAAAACAAACTGTCAGATCATGATGTTGTGACTTTTCTTCCCTAAAGCATCTGAAGAACAGTTGTTAATTTAGTTAGTCTAACAAGAGAAATGGAATAAATTCAGGTTCTTATAAAAGGGGGATGCTACCCTGCCCCCGCCCTTGTAACACCAGCTAGTCTCTTTGTGTACTGTTACATAACAACTCTTCCTGACATCTGGAGCATTGAACCAGATTTTTTTAAGGTCTCTGGTAGGTATGTTGTATAAAGAGGGACGGGTAAATGGTGCATCTTGTGATCATTTTTATCCACTGCAGAAGGCTTTCTGTGCAGCTACAATGCTTTTGTGTGTCGTGTTTCAGCACCGCTTTATTTTCTCTAAATATTTACCTTGTTATTACATTAGAAGGAGAGATGCTTTTTCGTAAATAACTGTCTTGACATGAGCATTATAAAACAGATCACATTCCTTATTGGGTCAAGGCCTGAGCTGCAACGTGAACTGCAGAACCTAATGTTACTGATTGGGTTTTTATTCCATTCATTACACCTGTCCAACAACAGAGCTGTGTCTGCACACTGCTGGGATTGTTTGGAAGTAGGAGTGTTTAGATATATACGTATGGTTTAGGCACATTACTGCTTCATGTAAAAGATACTTGTGTTCAACTTGGGAAAGCCCCTGTAATTTTCTCACTGTTTTCTGTTTAATGAAGATAATGAACCTCTTTCTAGAGTCATGCTAGTAGGTAGAGTACTTGAGATTCTGCCCTGCATCTGCTGAGGATACATACATCTAGATGAACTTAGAGTTGTGCTAAATCTCCTATGGCAAGGAATGGATGGTTTCTGTATGAACGCTTTTCACAAAACCTGTTCTATCAGACAGTGGAGTAAAAGCTTTTTACTTACCTCAAGCTGTTAAAGGTTTAATGAGGTAATTTCACAATGGGAGAGAAATGGAACCAAGTGATTCTGCCTGTTGAAGCCTAATAACTCCTTCATTTAAAATCAGAATATTCGCCGTAAAGTGTTACGTTTTTGATTGGGCCATATTGTTTAGTGCTATTAATGGCGTCTTCTCGTACAGAAAAGGGAATTGCTCTTGAGAAAAATCATCTTTTGCATGCAATTGTAGCAAGTGGAACCGGATGATTCCCCCTCCTTCTCTTTTTTTGTGGTTTTTGTTGTTTTTGGGGGTTTTTTTTGTCGCTTAGACTTCTTACAGCATGAATTACGTTAATTTTTGGTCAGGGTTATGAAGGTGATGGGAGATCATTGTACTGGTTAGCTTCCTGGAGTATGCTGTTGGTGAAAGTTTGAGAGGAGTTAATTGCCCATCTCACAGCAGAAGAAAGTAGGAACAAGTTGGATGATTGTCCCAAAGAGCCAGAGCAATGTGCTGTTTGCTAATAACTAGATAAGCAATGGAAAAGGGAATGAATTAGGATTTCTCATCTGGCCTTATCATGTTTTTCATTGGTACAGAGAATGTAAGGGAAGCACGTGCAGCATGTGGCGGTTTAGGAGAGGAAGGTTTTTAATTTCCTTCAGCACTTCCATAGGGCTTGTTCTGTGTCTGCTCTTGGTGGTTTCTGTTCACCAACTGCCTGGTCCCAGCAGGCTTTTTGTCAGATTGGCTTACGATCAGGCCTTCGTGTGTAGTTTTATGTAATGATACTTGGAAAGGAGGTGCAGCTTCTAGAAGTGTAATAGTAATCCTACTGATTTTAGATTTGGTCTCTTTTTGGTAACGATGAATGACCTAAGCATTTATAATGCTTCACCTTTTGGGGGGAAAGCAAGTTCATTAACAGTTTACTTAAAGGCTAATCTTATGTTTGCTAGTTCTGGATTCCACTTGTAAGCTCGTGGGTTTTCCTCTTGCTCTCATAAATATGGAAACAAAACCAGCTTTAGCTCTAGAGCATGTTGGTGTGTTTGCATTGCTGTGGTGCGGTGTTCTTTCCAGAATTTGCCCTTGTAATTAACGCCTGCCTTATACAACTGTTACATAATATCCTTGCAAGCTGCACAATATCCAGATAACAAAATAATACACACCATAGTTATGTATGAATTATGAATCTGCACAATCTTTTTTGTGTTCAGTTATGTATCCTTTTGATATCTTGATTATACTGCCTTCTTTCTGGTTGGCTTTGTCTTTTATTGTGGATGTAATTCTGTCTTGTAGGTCTGTTTTGTATGTTATTGTTATGCTGTCAGAGATTTTCAAACATTTACCATTTGTTACTCTGACTTGATATTCCTGCTGTAGGAATAAAAAGGTACTAAATATCTGAAATTCTTGCTTTGCAAGTAGAAAGTCTTACTTATTTTGGAGTTTGCTGTCTTTGAGAAGGGTATTAATGTATGGCTAGCATAGGACTTTGTTATTAGGAAAGAGTTGTGTTGAGAAAACAAGCTGCTTTTACTCTGTCTTTCCAGGATGTGCTGATGTCGTTTGTATTTCTTCAAAATCCAGTTTTTGTGTAATTGAGTTGTTGACCATCTTCACTGAATAACCATGTTAATCGTGACAGACTTGGTTGTTTTCTCAGCATTTGACTAATAGCTCAGACATATTTTCTAGGTAGTTTCTTAGCTGCCATTAAACAACATGTATTTTAACAGAAAAATATTTCTGGAAAGTTGTGTGCGAGAGGAGGTGGGTGCTGTATTTGGATGGCAATGTGCAGAACCGCCCAGGAGATGGCATCCTTTCTCCTGCTGTTGGAGAAAAAATTTTTTTTTGCTCCAGTCTGGCAGGCTCAGCCTGATGTAAAAACTATTAGCTGGGCACCTTAAGAGGGGTCAGCTAGTCTAAGGAAAATTGTTCATTGTTGCTATCAAATGTTTTAAAACCACTTTAATGCTACATGCATGAAATCACAGTCTCATTATCTAGTACTTTGGGTAGTAACTTGGTATGAAAATGATTCGTGTATGTTTCTCTAATGGCATACAGAGTAGGGTGTTTTTCCAACCAGCTCCGTAAACTTCATATTTACACCACACATTCTTAATTTTGTCTTGTTTAATAGGAGTTCTTCAAAGCCTAGTTCTTTTCTCCCCACCCCAGGCCTTAGAACTGCATCCCATAGAGCAGCACTGTTATTGTTCTGACTTTCCCTTCTGCAGCATGTAGCACATAGCCAAATAAAAAAATGAGGGTTCTTGTTCTGTGAGCTTTTAATCTAAATAAACATTTTTTGCTGCTGCTTGTCTATGTTTGGCTGGTATTATCTTTGTCCACTAATGAATTTGCCAGGTGATTTTGCTATTCATAAACAGATACACCCTGGAATACAGAAGAATGCAAAATGATGTGCTTCGGGTACGTTTTAAAGATGAGGCAGTTAGTAAGTCAGATATGGAAGACACTGATAGTCGTTGATAGCAGCTGGCAAGAGTTAATGCTAAATTTGTATTTCTCCATAAGTGGCAGAAGATTACGAGCTTTGAAAGGTTGAAGTTTTGCTGAAAAGCTATGCAAATATGTAAAGGCTGACAGGTAGACCACAGGGAACAGCTTCAGAGGAGTTTTAGTCCAAGTGTAATTTTTTTAGAGACTATATTAATGTGTGACATGGTGTTTGTTTTAGTTTGGTTTTTGTTTTGGGATTTTTAATTGGAAGTAGTGACTATATGAAGTTTTGTACATTTTCACCAGCTGGGCTCAAAGATCTTTGTGTACACAGCAGAATTATTTTGTATCAGTGATCAAATATATTGATAATCACCTATTTAAGTAGGTCTTTCCTTTTTGGGGCACCGCTTTCTGTTGCAAGTAGTACTGTCAGCTCAGGATTAGAGTTTGTGTGTGGAAGATAAAGTAAAAGGTTTTGTTCATATTACTTTTCAGAATAATTTTCCTTTTTTCCATGCCCATCACAGGGAGGCAGTGGAGAGATCAGCTGTCCTTTTCTGAAGGGCCAGGGAATACAGTATGGAGGTTAAAGGTGAGGCTGGTGTATTAGAAAGAAAAGTAGTGTGCTTGGACTGTTCTGTGATGCTCAGAGGCTCCAGTCATGGTCTTGGACATTCTTGAGTTGCATCTAATTGTGGTTGTATTGGAAGGCAGATCTCAGCCCTATGATGCCTACTGTGTAAGGCTCACCTGGAGGGACTCTTAGATTTAATGAAGTATGGATTTGGAGAGTACCTATAGTTGTCCTTCAGTTTGCAAGGGTAAATTTAGTTGGCTTCAGCGATGATATCGCATTAAGCTGCTGTAGGTGTTTTGCGTGCTTACTGTCCAGGCCTGTAAAGAGAAGTGCACATTTGACAGGAATTCAGGCCAATGCTTAAGGACCATTTTCACTTAGTGGAGCCTGCCAGCTGCAGACAGCAGACACTGATCTGCTGACCTGTTGCCTAGAGCCAAAGAAGTGAACCTGTTAATGCTGACCTGGTTTTCTTTCTGAAACATCTGTGGGCTGGCTGGCTGACAAATCTTGGGGACTAGCTTCCTGCAATGTCTGAGACCAATTAAGAAGAGGAGATAGTGTGAATGTGTATGCATTTCCTCTCTAAGAAAGGGTTTAATTAAGTGGCAAGCATCTCTATTTAGTACAGTGGTTAGCACAGTTGTAATTTGTAATTACACAGGTGCTACACTCAGTACTGGAAGTCCTTCTATACAAATTCTGCTTTTGGAGTTGGGGGGAAGGGAGGAGAGAGGGAGGGAAAAGGGAATCAGATTTCTTGATTCTGCATTTAGTGGTGGATTAGTGCTCTTTTTTTTTCAGTGAATAGAAGAGAAGGGAGAATATTGGAGTTCTTTACTTCCCTTTTTGAATCTTGATTAACTATGCTTAGCTACTCTGCATTCTCTTCTATCCAAGGCATTGAATATCTTTGTAGTAGTGAATGAAGCTCATAATCTTCTCTTTTTTCGCAAGGTAGTAATTTACCTTTCTCTGAATGTCCATTATGAATAAGCAGTTACTGGTTTAAAAAAAAAAAAAAAAAAATCTGTTGACAGATACACAAAGCAGTGCATGCTGAAATAATTTGAATTGCTCATATGCGTTTCTCGATACTTAATTAACTGCAACCAATCAAGACAAGACTGGGGGTTACTGTTACTAGTTCCAGTAATGCCATAATTCTGGCATGATTGCTCCATAGTTGAGCAAATATTTTTGTTGGAGTAGCCTATTGTAGTCCTCTGGTCTTTTATCACCAAGCAAGAAATTCATCTAATTAAAAGGCTTTGATGCTGGCTGTTGTCTGTAACTGTACCACTGACCTGACCTTTTCTACTTTCTATGCTTGGGGTCCTGATTTCTGTGTTTGGGGGGATGAGTTGGGTTTGTCTGGGTTGGCTAATGGTGGCCCCTACTTTAGAGCTAAGTCCCTAATTGGGGAAGAAAATTAGAATTGGCATAGTATGAGGGTATCAAAACTTGATTTTTTACATCTAAGTTTTATGTAAATAATTGTAATTTATGAACTGTGAACATACTGAAGATTGCATGACTGCAGTTTACGAGATTCCCAGTGTAAAACAAGCTGTCTCATCACAGTGGGAATTCCCAGGGTACCAAAAAAGGACATAAGCACTACATAGGGGGAAACACTAATTAAACAAACCCACCAACAAACAACAAAAAGACAAAAAAAGAAGCTATGCTTATTAGAAAAGCTTTTATAGTTAGGAGGTCTCGGCTTACCTCGTGGGAAGATTATCTGCTGTTGTCCTGTATGGACACAGTACTACATTTTACAGTTACTTTTAAGAGCTTCATTTTGTCATCAAAAAATTTGCCTTCCACTGAAGTTGAAGGTTTGATAAATATTAAAGAAATCACTCTGTGAAGAGGGCCAATGTATGTGAGTCATTAATATTCCACAAAATCCCTCAAAATAGGGCTTTCTGCTGGCTTCTGCTCAGGGATATTAAAGTCATGTGAATTTCTCTTGCATAGTTCTGCCAGGACGTGCTAGTCTCAACCTGGAGCAGTTCTGCCATTCCTATCACATGGGGCTTCTGACTCAAGTGTCTGTGTGAAAATGTGCTGTTCCGACCTGATACTTTATGGTTCTGTGAGCACTGCAGCTGAAAGAGGTGGTCCTGCATAGCAAAAGGTAATCTAGACTGGAAAACAGCTTTCAGCCAGATCGATTCCCTCATCAGGTTTACTGTGTGGGTGCATAAATACTTGTGCCGTTCCAAAGCAGGGCCTGGGAAGTGTCAATGAGCAGCCAGGGTTGGAAGGGATGATGAGGATAATCATGGTGTTTATTTCAAAATAAAGGTTACGTGCTCAGGGTTTTTAGAACTTAGTATGTGTAAAAGATGGAAGCATTGCTTTAGAAGCATTTAAAATCATTTTGAGGGAGGAGCTCCTGAACAGTTCCAAAGGGAATCTTTGTCTTTAAAGACTGAGGTAGAAGTTTCAAGAGAAAACTAATTGTGGTTGTCTTACAATAATTGTATGTGTACTGAAGTCAAGATTCTTTACACAGAGAAGTCTTGGAGGAAGCTGTCACCTATTGAATGTGACATGCAGCATATGCTGGAGTATTGCTCTGAGCTCTTTTGCTCTTCATTATCCTGTTATGTTAAACTGTACATTATTCTTCATTTTCCGCACTGCCTTAGGTTTTAGATTTCCTTGACAGAATGCTCTTCGTGCATGGTAGGGAGAAAATGTTCGTTCATCGTCTCAAAATCTGAAGCTTCAGTTTTCACAGTAGTCAGAATGCAGTGTTGGGAGACTTCAGGCCATGTTTGGGTGTTGGGAGGGAGTAATGTATTTAAATGTGATGTTGGGAAGCCTGATGTCAAATTTGTGCTTTAGCCAGAGTTTAGTTTTCTCCCATTCTCATGGTGTTGATCCACTTAATTTTATATGGCAACCGTCTGTGCCTCTTTTCATAGATTTCTTAAAATGTTGTAGGTCTGTTCCTGCCAGTACTCCACTGAAATGCTGGGCAAAGCTTCCTGCCGTATTTTCCTATCCAATATTAATTTTCTCCTAAAATGCTGTACTTATCTCTGATGCTCAAAAATATGAGTGTTCTTTCTCCTTTGCCATTAATGCTTTTATTTCCATTTGAATGTATCAGAGTAATAAGTCTTGAGGCTAAAGGAAAGACAGGAAGAATGTTAAACATAATGGATGAGCATCTGACATCTAGGCAGAGTGAGGCTGTAATGTATAATCGGAGAATCAGGCTAAGAAGTAAGCAAGCTCACATCAAAAATATGTTTGTCCTTGCTTTGCATTTCAAAACTCTGGGAACAGTTAAAGAAACTGTCTTTCCAGGATCACAGATCCAGCATTCTGGAGACAGCAAAAACTATTGAACAATAGCTTAGCACGCTATCAGTCGTCTTTGTTGAAGAATAATTTGAGGAACCTTGGTAGTTTGCCTACAGGAACTGTATGGAGAATAATGACATCAAAGAAAAGATGTACGATTCCTACTAGAGGAGTAAGAACTTTGTTTTGGAAGCGAAGATGCCAATGGATCCTTTTTTTACTGGAAAATATCCCATTCTTTTTCCATTGACTCTTTTTATCAGAATATAGAGCATAGTCCCAGCTTGAATATAGGGTGCATTTCCCAAACCAATAAACTCACAGCTCTTTTTCTGCTAGGAACAGGAGTGGTTTCAGAAATGTGTGCTGTTGTTGTCTTCTGCATAGCAGGTGATTCATTTACCACAGGGGACTCACCAGTCAGACACTTCATTTTGTGTTGCTGCCATATTTCTTGCAAGTAGTGTTTGAGATGCTGTTGAAAAACAGTCGGATAAAAGTCGTTTGCTTTCTTCCAGCATGTAGTGACCCATGTTATGTGTAAATGGCTTGAACTTAGTTGCTCACTGTGCTGTGAAGGAGAAGCTTTCAAAAATACAGACACTTGTATAAAGAGCCACTTTCCTTACGTTAAGCAGTCCTGTTTGCCTTAAAGTGAAATTATCATTTAAATAGCAGAGACTAATCAGCAAGGGGATGGTTTGCTACTGTCAGAGAGCTCAAACGCTTGTGCTTGATTTTTATTCAGCCTCTCATTTGGTCATTTCCACAAACTAAATAATGACTGTAAGCTCTAGCTCATTTTAAATTTTAACTTTCCATTTCCATTTTAGCATCTTTTAGTATTTTAGTTCTAAATTTTCTGCTGGGGCTGTTGGCATGCTATGCCTTCCCTCTCCCTTAGATGTGCACTGTATTATACCTCATCCCCAAAGTTTTGTTTTTGCGGGGAAACTTTTAAACAAAAATGTAAAAATGGATCCTGTACTTGCTTATTGAGAATGATTTTGTTTTAGCGTAGCAGTGCTTTTTCAAAAGCCTTCTCAAAATGCACAGGCCTTTTCTAAATAGAAGCAAAACAAAATGCTTCAGCAAGTATTCAAACTCTTGTATTGTGCTACTGCCTTGTACTAGCGGGCATGGCCTTTTACGTACAGGGCAAGGAATCGACTTTCTTCATTGGATCAAGGAGTGCCAAGATAGATTGTGCCAGACTAATGTAACAGCTTGCTTTGTCTAGAGAATTGATTATCTTGTCAAATAAAACACAATAGATCTTATTTATTTGAACCTCACTGAAACACTTGTTCAAGAGAGCCACTTGGGAAAGTATAAAACATGTGGGAGAAGATAGAAATTAATAGAAGAATCATAGGGTGTATAAGGAATTGTCTAAGCGGGATAGATTTAGCATTGTTGAAAGGAAAATGCAAGGATAAGTAGAGTTTCTCAAAGATTAGCCTTAGGATCTGCTTTGTTTAGTATTTCTATTAATGGTTTTGGTGCAAAAATTTGGTGTGTGCTGATAAAACTTGGCTAATGATGCTATGTTCAGAGGATTTGTAAACGTACAAAAGCTGGGTATGCAGAACTGAGTGACCCTAAGGATTAGAGTGAAGAAGTGGGACAAAATTCAGTGAAACAAAGCTCAATGGAATTGAGAGCTGAATAAAAACTTGTTTTGTAAAATGTAGCACATGCAGTGGAAAAGACTAGAGGAAGGGCTGTGTACTTGGCTACAACAGGATGGTTGGTAATTCTCACACACAGGATGCACCAAGAGGAAGACTTCCATGGAGGTGGAGGTGTTCAAGTGCCTCTGTAGATGGCCTGGGAGACACTTCTCAGAGTTCTGGTCACCCACTATGGAGGAAGGTAGTCGGAACTAAACACAGAAAAAGGTCTGAGAGCCCCCTGAACCAGTGGTGAATGGAAGGACTGGCCTGCTCTAGGAGAGGCTGGCAGGAGATGTAATTGCTGCCAAGAAATACATGGATGGAGGGTGGGAGAAGGAAGGGGGATCAATACCAGTGAGAAAAAGAACCATCTATACTAAAGGCTTACATTGGCATTTAAATAAAATCTCTGTAACCCTGCCATGAATACAGCTAGAAGGAGGATGTAACTTTTAGCAAGACTCCGAATGCAGCTTCCAGTGGAGTCAAAAGTGCACAAATTGCGGCTTTGATGACTCAAAGTTCATAATAGCAAAGGACTAGACAGGACCTAAACTAAAAGGTCATGTTCAGTCCCACTTTTATGTGAATGTGGATGTACCAATCTGTAAGCAATGGAATGGGCTCAAGCATAGGAAGAGTGGAGCAGTGTATCTTAGTTTGGAATTGCAGGCATTGTGTAATACCAGGGACCTGAAGTGTGAGAACAGCTGACCTTTGTTCATATTGAGAATTAAGCAGCTTGCTGAAAAATGTGCTGAACTATTAAGGAGACTTTATCTGCCAGTGTAGATAAGACCAAGATATGATTTGTATCATCTGAGAAGCTTCTCTGAGCCTGTTTGGTGCAGGTTATCTTGATGGTGTTTTGAAAGTGATTCACTCCTGGTTAGTGTTATACATTGCCAGTGCCCAGAGCAAGGATTCGTGCTTCTGATGTAGCTAGGAAGGTAGCTACTTCAATTATTTGTCTTTGGTTTGTCATGAGTGCAGGGGGGAGTTCTGTACTGGATCAGCCATAAAAGGTCTAATTTTCAGTTGTAATTATGCTTAATAGGGTGGCTAGTGTAGCAACATCAAGATGGAGTGGGAGAAAACTGGAAATGTATGAAAATTAAACTGTTCCAGTTTTTTAACGTCTTTAAAATGCTTCTAGTTCTGACAAGCTAGCCTAAATGCCTTGTGATATCATTGTGTAAGCCTTGTCGTTGAGCTTCAATCTTTCCTTCCTTGGGACCGCTTTGCCAGTGAATATTTTTGACCGAAGCACATCTTTACCTGGGCTGTATTCCCTTTCCTCACAAGCTGCGTTATTAAAGGGAATATGCTTGTAAATATACCTTTGTGCATGCATTGTTTGGAGAGAAAAATATTAATGTGGCTTGTAGTAGCAAAAGTACTGCACAACATTTGTAAACATTTCTTAAAGGGCATAGTGAACTTGAAATGTTAGTGAGTTAAAAGATTAATGTGATAAGTGCCTCAAGGTTCTCTTGAACTAGCTGTGATTACGTAAGTGTTGTTTGTTATTTTGAAACAGTTTATAGCACAGAAATTGCCATGTTGGATTGGGTTATTTACTAATCCATCTCTGGTCCAGTGTCAGAGACAATGGTATCCTAGTCTAGCTAGGAAAATCCAGAGTAATGTGCAAAACATGAAGCAGACTTTTCGAATGAAAGTTTGTTAACTCTTATCAGCATGGATTTTACTTAAGCACAAAGATTTTTATTTGGTGTCCCCCTCACCTTTTTAAAAGTAAGCCCCTTTGCCGATGTGAGATATTATGTATTATGTGCATAAAATGAATAGAAAAATGTTTTGCTTTCATACTATTTCAGTTACAATGTTTCTTATTTGAAACAATATGCAAAAAAGTTGTAAAGTATTAGAAGTGAGCTTCTTAAGTTGCTGCTGCTTATATAAACAATGCCTTTTCCTCTTGCAGTTCTGTTTGAGATGAAATTAGAAGTACTTTTTGCCTTAACCTTGCGATAAGATTTTACTGTGTGGCTGCTCCTTCCTGTACGTGCTGTACTGTTAAGTATGTTATGCAGGTTGATTTGGTGTATGTCTGTTCTCCCTGAACTGATGAGGAAGAACTATAAGCTAGAAAGACCAGCTTGAAGCGAGCTGCCTGAATGAGAGCAGACACTGCCCCAGGCTGTCACAAGAATCGGGTCTGTGATAACTGGAAAGATTCCCATTTTGAAAGCAAAGATGGGAGGTGTTGGGGGCTGAGTGGGTCTCTGTGTCTGGTGAACACCTGGAACCAGTTAGTGTCTGGAGGTTTTTTCCAAAGTGCTGACCTGGACAGCTGAAGAAAGAGCTTGAGGCTCCTGTTTTCAAACTAAGCTTTCTGTGGGGTTAGAATAGCGTGTAGAAAATGGAGCCAGGCCTTTTCAGCAGAAAGAAGATAAAACATGCCCAGCTACTTACTCTGTGTAGCCAAGGCAGTTAAGAGGTGGAGGGGTATGGAACTTTCTTTCCCTCCCTGCTGCTGATATAAAATGTAGGGAGTGTATTGACAAAGTTTATTTTTTCAAATTTTGGGGATTTTGTGGGATTTTTTTTTTTTTTTTTCCTAGTGGCTGCTGGCGCAGTAAAATGTGTTCTGCGCATATTTTGGTAGCCATGTGGCAGTGAAATATTTCTTCTAATGAAGTCATGTCTGTTGCAGAATGGCATTTTTGTAAGAGGATGATACATTTTGGAATAGCATGTTAGAAACCTCTGCACATTGAAGCAGCTCTCAACTTTTACTGCCTCTTGTTATAAAAGGAAATAGGATCTGTCAGAGAGTCTAACCTTCCAATGTAGGTACAGTTTTGGCTTTTCTATGTTCGTATTTACTTGAGGTCTTGAGCATTTCTTCTCTCCTTTTCTAGTACAACATCGACTTGATCCTTACAGAGACTCTCTTTTTCTATATTATTCTCAACTCTCTTATCAGCAAAGTTAACAATTGCTGTGCCTCTTTGTGGGGAGTAATGGGCAACTATTGCAAGAATAGTTTTCAAGTACAAGTTGTTCTTGCTGCAATTGCTTTTGAATTCTCATTACTTGTTTAAACTCTCTTCCAGAGCTACTCTAATATGAACAGCATAGTGAAAGGAAGATCAATCTTTTGGGTAGGAAGAAATATAGAAATATGAAATTCAGGAATTTCCCGAGTTATACCCTGCTGATGAAGTTAATTTCTTTTCTGTTTTAATGAAACAATCATTCTCTTCCTGTGGTACACATGAAGCTGTTCAGTGAGGGGCTTGAAATCCTACTAACTTTTCTAAGGAAGTCAGAAATGCAGTATCTGGCTTTGACTGAGAATGTGTCCCATATCAGCATCCTCAGTTAGAGAAGTCAGCTGTTCGTCAGTTAGCTTGGACAGTTTTCAGCGATACTTCCCAGCTGTGCTGTTAGCTCAGTTCAGAAGATCATGCTTTAACCTAGTTATGAGGTTTTGTTACTTGGTTTTGCTAGTATGTTTGCAAATAACATTTTTGACTATATGCTCTTTGTATTCCCAGAGTTAAAGCTTTGTGGCTTCAGGTGGCTTTCTGCAAATTTAGCAGCCAAGGTTGATGGCATCAAGCCTATTTTGTGACAAGCCTTTCATTTAGGCCTGATGGTTTCCAGTGTGACTTTGGCAAAGGCATCATCTGCCTTCTGGATAGCTGGCCCACTTGTCAAGTTGACAGAACACCTATCGGCTTGCCTGTCTGCAAGTAGCTGGCAAGCGGAAATGCAATTGGCACTTTGTAATAGCTGATATATTTGGAAGGCTGGTAGAAAGCAAGAATGAAAAAGTGCGCTGAATTTGGGTTGGTTGTTTTTTTTTTTCCCCTGGTTGGGTAGACGTAGGTCTCAGAAAATGTGTGTGTGTCTGTCTATATGGCTTATGATAGCTGGTAAAGATAAACGTGATTTCTCAATGTCAGTCTTTTGACTGTAGTTAGATATTTAAAATAACTTTTTTCTAAAACATTTGTCTGTTTCTTGTGTCCTGTACTGATCTTTTCAACACCAGTGTGTCTAGGTCAGTAGAGTTTCATAGAATCATAGAATACACCAGGTTGGAAGGGACCTCAAGGATCATCTGGTCCAACCTTTCATGGCAAAAGCATTGTGTAGATAAGATGGCCCAGCATGCTGTCCAGACAGATTTTAAAAGTGTCCAATGTTAGGGAAAAGTTTGAGAGGATACAAAGCAAACCTGCAACTTTGCTTTAGAGTCAGCCATTCTGTTTTACGTTCTCATGATCTGTGTTGGTTAAGTATTTGCCAGAAGTGACTTTCATGGGCAGTCTCTAGTACTGTATGATGTTAGTAGTTAAGTGTCAGACAAATCTGGTAATATACAGTGTCAAAAGATCTGCACTTTTGTGTCTAAGATTGTAAGGGCTGCAAAATAAATATTTGGCCTTCAGAACTGAAACATCGGAAGAACAGTTACCAAAGTTTTGGCATCTATATCAGTCCATGGCTTTTGTCAGGGAGAAAGAAGTGCTTTTGGTATTAAGTAGGGATTCAGATCTATGGTGTAGGGACTAGATGTCTGCATGGAATTTGATAGAATTGTATCTGACAAGAATCTTGTTGATAGCCTCAAACTGCACATGGATTTTCATAGTTTTAAGGCGCTGTCTCTCACAGGGTTGTTTCTTACTCTTTTCTGTGCTTGATAATTTGGAACAGTTAGGTTTGTATGTGCTGTTCCCTCCGTGTTCCATCTTTGCTGTGCTAGGGGAGTTTAAGGGACTTAGTTGAAACGAGAAGGAAGTAACTACCTTCTCCACAAACTGCTGCATTTATTAGAGGCAGCTTGAGGGCTCAGGTTGTCTTGCTGTTGTGGAAGAGCTGCAATTCCCTTCTGTCTGAACAATAAGCTTTGTATCTGTTTGTACAGTAATGAACTGCTTTTGTTTCCTTCAGAAACGTCTCCGCTGTCTGGAGCGTTTCCATTTACAGGCAACCCTTGCCAAATTAATTTTATTTAATTATCTCCCAGGGCTAAGCTTGAATACATTTTGTGTTAAATTCACCGTTTCTTCCTCTTCTGAACGAAATGGACTTAATATCCTTGTTAAAATCTGATTAAAACTAAAATTGAGTTTTTTGAAGTCTGATTATCCCATGAAATGGAATTTTTAAACCTAATTATGAATGGATTTGCATACATTTTTAGCACCATTGAAAAGAAAGTTGAAATAAATTTATTAATGAAATCTTCTTTTGCTGTCTCCTTGGGCCATGACGATTGCTGGAGAGTGAGGGAGGAAGAGGGAAGGTGAGAATAAGAACCCTCCCTCTTTTGAAATATACCCCCCCACCCCCGATTAATTTCAGAGCTGGTCTGACCCTGTCTCATTTTTATTCCTCTCTGCCGCACAGCCCAATTTAGGTAATTGATGGCCTTTCAGAGGGTAACTACACAGTTGAGCTGGTTTCATGTATTTAAAGCCTTTGTGCTTTCTGAAGGGAGGATGGGGGGGGGCAACATTTGTTTCAACTATTATGTTCTTCTCTGTCTTTTCTGAGGGTAGCCCTGCTACAAAATCAATAGGCAGTTCTCGTTTCTCCTTTCTGAGAAGCTGTGTGTTTGAGCATTTATTTTAAGCCTGATAAAAAATGGATAGTTTTACAGACCTTGGTGAATGTGCACATGGGATTTGTGATTGTTTGTGTAGTTCCCTAGATTTGAAGCAAAAAGTTTCTTTGTAGGATATATTTGAATCTCTCGCTGCAGTAGTTGTGCCTATTCCCTCAAGATTTTGAAAGTGGTCCTATACGGAAAAAAGAGTGCCAGTGGAGGATGTATCTGCTTGTCTGACTTCAGCTTTTTGAAGTAGGTGCAGAGGGCAACAAGATGTCTGTGCAGAGAGGTATTGGTTTCATGTGGAGGCTCGTACTCTTGAACCTTTCTGTATGTTTCTTGCACTGATTGAAAAGTTCATCTCCTTATGTCAACGGTAGAACTTACAGATGTGGCAGCTTTTTTTCTTGGTCAGTCATCCTCTTACCCAGGGTTACAAAAAGCTCTTTGCACGCATAAACGTTAGTTACAAAGTGTTAAGAGTGTCTTCTCTGTGTCATATGCTATGTGCAGATTTTTTTTTTTCTTGTAAAAAAATTATAATAAATGTGGTAGAAAAAAGGTGTTTTGGCAATTCAGAAATCCTGGGCTTGACACATGACTTTGCAAAGTATAAATGCTCAGCATGTGGCCAAGTGTTCTGTAAGCATTTGCATTTGCAGTTACTTTTGAGTTACTTTTGAACAGAGGGACTTGTTTTCCATATACTTTTGTTGTTGTTTTAATCCTGTCTTTGCAAAGGTTGAGTGTGAAATGTAGTGGAGGTATGAAGTACTACAAGAAGTGCATAATTCTGGCACTGTTTCTGTGAGGGGCTTCTGAAGTGGGGAGTTTTATGAGGGAAGCTGTGGTTCAGCAGAGGAAGGAGAGTTGAGCTGAGATTGGAGAATGCTTTTAGCTGGCAAATGCTCAAGTTACAAACCAGAGTGGTTGAAGTAAATTAAAAATTTTCTTGGTAACGTAACAGGAGGACGTGAGAATTCAGACAAGCTTAGAAGGAAAGAAGCTGAGGTATCTCTGCACCAGTGACTTCAAATTGTTCTGTGGTTTAATGGCTGCAGCTTTCATTTGTGCTTGCTCACTGAAACTATTGTCCAAAGTAGACACCTTTAGCATCTGAGCTATATAATACTTATTGTATAAATAGGACTCGCATTTACGGCTAGGTTATAAATGCTTTGTAGTATCTTCCCACTCAAGTGGAATCTATGGAGTTAGGAATGTCTGATGCACCTTTTCCTCAAGTGTGGAGCAGTTGCACAAAACTGCAGTCACACCAGCCAGCAGCAAGCAGAACCAGGAAGCTGCAGATTCTGGAGGAGCTAGGAGGAGATCTCCAAGGGGGTAGGCACTGTGGAGACTTCTAGAAGGATGGATTTTAACTATTCTATTGTTGTCTGGTTGGTTTTGTACTGTCTGTCTGTTCACCAAAGGAAAAGTAACTGGTAGTGGATAGTCCTGTGTGCTATATCATACAGCATGATGAAATAAGATCTTGACACTAAGTGTGCATGCAAGGAAGGATGTGGTTTGAAACAGGGATGTTTTCTTTCAATGGAGACAATAGGAGCTCTTTCTCTTCTATGAATACATTTCAAATTCTAGAAACTTTTATCATCTAATTTTATTAATGCTTCCCCTAGTAGCTTCAGGCATTGGAAGTGACTAAAACTTGATGATAGCAGTAAGCCAAGATGCTGTCAAAGTGCTTGTGACACCAATCCAGTCCTTATCTTAATTTCAGTCACAGGAGCCTGTGGCAAAGACACAGGGAAGTCATAATTACTTTTGGCTGCTCCGAACCCTGTGCTTGATGCAGGCAGCTGAACTGTTGTACCAGTTTTTGAGAGGGAGCTGGCAAAAAGAGAACAGTAATTGCTGAAATGCCACTGTTTACATCTTTAATGCGATTACACTATAGCAGTTCCACTTTCTATGAACAAGTCTTAAAGTCTGCTTCAGTTTCCTTCTGACATGAATTATTCATTATTTATGGATGGTGGTGATTGGGGTTTGGCTTTCACAAGCAGGTTTATTATATCCACTTAGCTCTGACTGCTTTGGCATGCTCTACGACTCAGTTATTTTCCCAGCATTTGTTCTTAATGTTCATCATTCTTCTTGATGTTAAAACTTTTGGAGTATGTAATCCAACTCTAGCTTTGGGAATGAGAGACTGAGGGGGTGGGGTGAGGGGTCTTTTTTGTGGGTTGGTGGGTGGTTTTTTTTGTGCAAAGCCTAGGAAGAGCTTTTTATTTAAATTTGTGCTTATTGCCAAGGTCGAGGGCAACTGTTTTATTGTCACAGTGTGTCAAAGGACTTGGATATGAGGTGCTTTATATGTGCGGCTTGGGAGATTTGGATGTTCAGGAAAGAAAGCAGAATTTCATAATTAGGTGGGATTGATGGGCTCTGTTCTTGAGGGAGAGTGGTTCTGAAGGTTGACGAAATTGGCATTTTGTAATGTCTTTCTGTCATAAGGGGGTGCCAGTACCACTGTAGCAACAATGACACTTTTTGGGTTCTCTTCTAACAATTTGTGCCATCTTATTTGTACTGGGACTGCAATGTTTAGGTCTTGGTATGTCTCATGTTTGTTAGCAGATGCCTAAGGCTGATGTGTTAATGGGCTTTCATAAAACTTCTGGTCTGAAATGTTATTTGTCCTTTGCTTTGAATATTAACATTTTAGAAACTTGAAAAAAAATGAGAGAGAATTACTGCATTTATTTAAAGTTCTGAAAGCTTTTTTTAGCTAAACAGTTCAAAGAGCGCATCTCACTAATCAGAAGAATATTTTTGCGTCCCCGGGGTGGTCACAGTGTTTTAATTGGAACTCAGGCTTCTTTGAAGTACTTTTTAATCCTCCCTGAGCTTGGGGGAGAGGGTTTGAAGGCAGCACTGTAAATCTGAAATTTCTTCGTTTTATTTACATGTGTCTGGGGATGTGTGTAATTCATTCTCCTGAAGTTAAGCTCACTTGCCAGCTTGTGGACAGCTGAGTGAGAACTGTGCTTCATTAAGTGGGGAGGCCTGAGACAGATGGTGGGGGTTATAGACAGTGAGCTCACGTGCTTACGGATTTGTTCAGAACAGTAACTGAGCAACAGGCTCTGAATGGTAAATGAACTCAGTGGGAAATGATGTGATAGCTAAATGTGAGGCTACACTAAGCAAAAAGCTAGGATTTAAACTCATGTTTTAGGATTAACTTATTAGTATAGCACTCAAAAATAGTGTTGCATACTGATTTTTGACTGCTTTACAAGTTAAGAAAAAAAAGATTTAGGGTACAGCTCTTATGTTTGATAGCTTCAATCATCCTTTAAGTCAATAATGGGTTAAATTTTCTTACAGAGGAGTTGAATCAGAGTTTTTTGGGTGTCCCTAGTCACATTGCTTAAACTCTTTGTGCCTCAGATTCTAAAATTATGGCCTTGCTTTGATCTGGTTTCTAGAGAAAGCTAGTCCCACCCCAAGTGTATTAAGCACTTGATGTATCCACCATGAATGGAGCCTCTGTGGTAGCTTGTGCCTTTTGTGTCATCTTCATCAAATAACTTGTAGGAATATGTGACTACTGACAATGCAAGCATTTTCTACTGTATTTGTTCCACTATTGATTTTTTTATGATAAATATAATAATTTATCAGCCATGCGTTTAAGATTTTTAACCTCCCACATTTGCTGAAATTAGGATGTTTTACTTTCTACTTCTGCCAGAGGTGAGGCATCTGCCGCAAAAAGCTTTGAAATGATCTTTGTTTGAGTCTGGATAGTTTTTAATTAATCAAAGCAACAGGCTTAAACCTCAATTTTATGTCTGGAGGAATAACTTGATATTCCAGCTGAGCATATGTGCAGTATGCTTTTCGTTCTTTCCAAAATTGTCATCATAAATTTACCTGTGAACTGTGTTATTGGACGATATTAACTTTTACTGTAGCTTAAAGTGGCTGTTCTGGCCATGAGATTGAAGAGGTATATGATTGTAATCAGAAGTAAATAAGAATAACATATGGGATGTCAAATCACTTTATATAAAAGTAGCTGAAAATATGGTCTATACTCTCACAAGGGCTTGTAGGCAGTCATTAATAGTATTTTCTCTTGCTCAAGATTAGGGCTTTTGTGTTACTGCTGGCTAATATTTTCAGCTGATAAGAGTCTGGGAAAACAATGTGATCAACATCTTTATGTTGAACAATACCAGAATTTAAGTGAATTAATATTCTGAAAGGATTATCTCAGATAGGTGTCAAAAGAACAAGACCATCAATTTAGTGAAGTCTATAAAATAGTCAAACATACATATATTGTCTGTACCTAGCTTGCTTACAGTATTAGCTCCTTTTCTTATCAGTCAGAAGCTCTGGTTTTCTGTAAAAAAGGTTTCTCTGTGTTAGTGATTTCCATGTGGGTAGAAGTTATGTCAGAAGGATATGTTGGATAATATAAATTGTGGGTGGTTTTGTTTTTTGGGTGGTTCCGCCCCCCATGCCCCCTTCCTTGAAAAGAAGCTGATGTTTGATTTCTAGGCTGGTCTGAGTGTCTTCAAATGTCTTGGAAGTGATCTAGCAGAATGGAACTGCAAAGGTTCAGTAAAAAAATTATGTCAGGATTACTAACTCAGTCTGTTTGCATAAACGTTCTTGCTAAGGAGTTAAGTTTTTTACTTGAGATCCTTCCATTGTAACCAGCCATCCCTGCTGGCCCTCAGCTTAGTGAGGAGCAAGTTTCTGGACTAGCTTTCATACATGGACATGAAATTTTGAGAAAGAAGCTTCTGCCTGATATTCTGGAAGTTTCATTTATTACCTTTATTTTGGCTGTCGAGACATTTTCCCAGCTTTGTGTAATCCCGGTAACTGGCCTGGAATAGTTTTCAGGGTTTCTGATGATCCTCTGTTGAATGATATCTTTTTGAAAGATACAGCATCTGTCTATTCAGAGTTTGTTTCCAACAAGCGTATCTATGTATTTCAGTCTGTGATTTTCAGATACTAATTATTTGCATATGATTACTTACAGCTATCCAAATGCCTTGAAAATCTTGGGATACCCATGTGGTTAGAATAAATAATTGGTATTCTGCTGCAATTTTTTTCTGTAGTTTGATTTACCTGTCACTCCCCAGCCCCCTTGTTAAGCCTTAATTTTTGCCAGCAAGTAGTTCATACTGTCCTCTCTGCCCAACTCTGGATTGTCACAATTATTGTTCCAACCCCACTGACAAATGGAAACTATAGGAAAAACTACCCTAGTTATGACTCCGTGAAATACGTTACTTTGTTCATTTTGTGGCATTATTTTTCCCTTTAGCTGTGGTTTTTTTCCCCTCAAATTAAGTTCATTACGGGGTAAAAGACTTAAAATAGCCTTTGCTGCTGCAGTAAAGTGAAACATTACATTATTAAATGTGTTTACATTGTGTGCTCAAAATCTTAAGGGCAGTAGATAAGAAATTATATGCCACAATAATTTCTTTTCAGCGCTGTCATTAATATATAATTATATTCAGTAAATCAAATTGCAAATTGAGAAAAAACATTTGCTTCTTTAATTGTAAAGATCATGCTGATATCTACTCTAGTACGTGAGCAGCAACAATTCTTGAAAATCCTTAATGATCATTTCCAACTTCACTCCTTCTGTGCTACTGCTGGTAAATAGCTAAAAGGTACTTTAAAAATTTGTGGTTTTTTTAATTTTCTGTTTGATCTCTAATCTGTGTTGTGGTTTTTTTGGGGGAAAAGTTAAGCAGAAAGAACTGTTATCCACAAATGTCATCTTAGAGCCTTGAATAGTACAAGGCTATAATTGCTTTAGAATTTCAAACTGATTTTAAATGAATCCTTAAGGTACTTAAGGATTGCCCTCCTTAATATTGGACTTTTTTTTTTTTTTTTTTTAATACGAGATGGAGCAGTGATGAGAGAGAGTCAAAAATTAGGGAAGAGTAGGATGGAAAATACAGTGCTGTGGGCAGTGCTGGCTGACTTGGCAAAAATTCTGCTGCTGGAAGTCTGTGTTGCTAGAGACCAAGGATTTTCCTTGCATCATACCAGACAATGGTTTGAAAGCATTTCAAAGACACTGGCTCTTGTGGATTATTAAGTACAATAGGTTTGTTGTGCTTCCTTGATAACCTAAAAAAGGAAAAAGAGAAGACCTTAAGAACTCTTTGTTTTCTTACATTGGAAAAACATAGGAGATGGAGTGTTTAATAGCTTTGCAGATGCAGTCCGTGTTTCTTGAGTGGTATAGTAAATGGCTTATTGTTGCCTTTATAAACTGTTTCATTTTATGCAACTGAGTTTAAGCCAAATTAAAATTCTTTTGTGTTATAGCATAATTGAAATATGTGGACTGCCACTCCCTCCACCCTGCTCCTGTGAGATGAGACATAGCAGTGCATACTGCAAGAAGAAATTGATTTAATCTGTGTCATAATACCAAGAAGATTGGGTTTTTTTTGTTTTGTCTAAGGAGAGAGTCAGAGTCATGAACAGGGCATGGCAAAGCAAGCTTTGATTGTTTTGAAAATGTCAAGCATAAGTAAGTTTTTAGAGTCAGTACTTTTTAAATTTTATTTTATTCCTTACTTATGCTACAAACCATTATCTTTTGTGCCAAAAAGCCTGAAGAGTGGTTGACAGCTGAGTAGAGTGGAGAGCCAAGCATGTTTTGCTCTGGTCAGCCTTGTGCTGTAATGTGAAACAGCAGAGCAATTAAAGGACATCCCTGTGGGTTAGCAGGAATACAAATTGAGCTTGTGTGGGGATATACTTGTCATTAGGAAGAGCTCAGGATAGTTTATTCTGTTTTTCTAGTTAACTGTTTCCCTTGCTACTTATGTACTTTCTTTGTGGTAGTACATCTTTTTTCTGTTAAAAGTGCAGGTTAGTTTTGACTCTTAATGAAGTCTAGTCTTGACAGTTACTAAAATCTTTGAGAGGTAGCATACAATTACTCATCGATCCCAAAACCCAAAATGATGGCATGATGGTGGATCTCTTGCAACATAGGTAGCCTGACTTCTCACCATTTTTTGAGAGCCAGCCTGACAGTTCACGTGTCTCGCCCTTGAGCCCCCCTCATAAAGTGTGGCACTGTAAGATCAACGAGGGCTCGAGGATATGTTTTGATGAGAAGACAGCCAAGCCAGGTAACAGCTTCTTGTTGAAAGGGGGAATTTCAGCAAGCTGATTCAGACCTTCAGTGGCAGAAAATGAACGAAGCAAAGCCGGTGACTGCCACTTCAGTGGCAGCAGGCAATTAGATTTGCTCTGCTGTTCTCACAGAATTGCACCTGGAGAAGAGAAGCCTGGAAGTCTACAACGATGATTTGTGTGAGCTGGACCCCTTTTGGAAAGGCAACACTCTCTGGGCTTGCTGTGCAGAAAGCTGAGCTATGTGCTCTAGCACTTTTTCAGTCAAACTATAGAAAATTACTTTTGTTTCACCATGACCTCTGAAAGCTCTAAACTGCATATCATGTGATCCAATATGCAGTGACCTGACTTCTGGGTGAAGATTAAAAAAAAAAAAAAGTTGACTATTTTTATCTTACCTTCCAAATCAGCAGCTTTGTTGTTACTGTGTGTACATTCCTTCTCCTTGAGATCTATTAAAGCTTTTCACTTGTAAGGTTACGTTCAGCTATGCAGTGTGTGTGCTTACAAGGTTTCAGTGGTTTGTTCTGTGCTTGCTGTTAGAGCAGTGATAGGGATGAGAAGGAAATTTGGGACGTTGAAATGCCTGCCAAATGATTCATTTTTTTCAAAAGTAAGATAAAGTTAATATTGTTGAGCTCTTAAATGTATCTTTAAAGTAGAAATGAAACTTGGAAGATTACTTATGATGCTATATCATTAATTTTGAGAGGAAAAAACCTTTTTTCATTAAAACCCCAAAAATTCAATTGATTGGAATTTAAGATAGTTTTCTTCCTTTTTTTCCCTCCCCTCTTCAAATTGTGGCTGGATTGGATTAATTGCTAATTTTGCAGTTTCTTCAAAAGAGTCATATCAGTTGCCTTTAGAATTGTCAACACACTTACAGATACTTGAAATGCTTTCTTACGAATAAGTTGTTCTTCTACTTGGAGTTGTTAATGGGGACACTTGCTTTGGTAAACAGCAATTGGATTTGTTGATTCTATCTAAACAGAAATATAATGTTTCCTTTCTAAATGAAAGAAACCTCAGAAACGGAGATTGCGTATTGCTTTCAGTTTACACTTCATATTTCCTCCATTCATTTTGTATGTAAAATATTAAGCATTCAATTTATTGGAGAAACAGTCTAAGGTATACCTTAGTTTTGCTTTTTTGGCAGCTCTGAGCACCTTCATTTGAATGAATAAACGTAAGTGATTGTTCTTCAAAACATTTTAATCGAAGTGTTACAAAAGACTAAATGTGTCCTAATTGCCTAGGAAATTTTGAGAATTTATTTTTGTGAACAATGTGTGTAGCGGATTCCTTAGCATATAGTTTAGTTAATGTAGTTAGCAATAGAAAGGGAGGAGGTAGACATGAAGACATTAACAAGTAGGTGTAACTACCTGGACTGGAGCTTGAAGGGGCATTTTTGTAAGAGAAGTACTGTTGTGAAACTTATCTCTCTGAACTTCCAGGCCTGGATGCCAGATTTTAGTGGCAATGTTTTCCTCTAGTCTGGTGAAGGGGAGCTAAGGTATGCTGCCAGGGAGGTGATGCATATTTCAAGGGGGAAGCGTTGTTGAGCAAGTTGCAGTTTTCTGATACAAACTTCCAGTTAATATGACCAAGTTAAACTTAAGGTCTCTGTGTTGCTGTGTCTTGGGAAGTCTGTATGTGCTGCTGCGGTTATTGTTATTTGCTGTACTTTCTTGAAGGGCAGGTCATCGCAGGAATTGAGCTGCTTTTGGACTTGCTGGTGAAGTTTAAGAAATGAGTGTGTGTCCTGTAAACCGGAGAGAGAGAGAGGAGTTAAAGCAGTCATAGAGCTCAAACATACAAAAAGGATGTTTGGGAGACTCACTTCAAACATACAGGAAGAGACTATTACAGACGATCCACAACCTTTCTAATCACACAGAAATATTTAAAACAACTAAAATGCCTTTCCAGAAATCTTCTGTTGTTGTCATGTTATCGTTCTGTTTGTTCTTCAGATGCTGCTGTTTTCCTGCCTAGGAAGAAGATTAAATTTTTCGTTAAAAGTAGAAAAGGCCCTACTTGGGGAGAGGAGAATTTCAAAATCTTGTTGTGTTTCTTATATATAATATAAAAACAGATAAGAAACAAAATCCAGATTTTATACTTTCAGGAGACTGCCTTTAAAAAAAAACCACAAAAAAACCAAAAAAACCCCCCAGACACCAAAAAAACCCAAAAATCCCAAAACAAAATCAAAAAAGCACTGCAAAATCTTTTTTGATTGAAGAGAAAGCAGCAGGTGTGCCCTCCCCCTTTCTGTGCCTGATTCTCCTAACACTTTAGTAAAGACTTCCGTCTCTGCTCTTTGTCAGTTGATTATACTTAAGTGTAAACCAGTTTATGGATCCACCTAAAATGCTGTGCCAGAAATCTGGGAATGTTCCATTTTAATTTAATGTGATTTAGTTGAGATAACCAAATCTGTGGTCATCGTTTATTCATAGAGGTAGAACCATAGAGAGAAATGTTAATTCAACAGACTTCCAAAAATAACTAGTTGAGTGATGTAATATTATAAGTGTGTTATTAGTTTGGTAGTTTCAAGCAAATTTATTTTTTTTAAAAAAAAAGCAGTGAAGAACATAGTTCTCTAAACAGAGTTAAGTGCCTGTGTTTCTATTTAGTTTTACTTTTGTCTTGCACTTTCATGGTTAAAAATTAATGTCAGATATCTAGCTACAATCAAACCTCTTTCTTTGCTGTGAATTTTGAAACATTTTAGAGAAGCAAGAAGAAGTTGATGTTATAGTAAGTTATAAATTAAAAAAATATTCCAATTTTTACTTTAACATCTTCATCTGCTTACTGAGTCTTGGTTTAACGTTACTTCAACAGCTAATTCTCAGTGTAAAATTGTCATAGTTTATACTGAAGTGGTAATAGATCCTTAACCAGAACAGTTCTATAGAGCTTTCTAGCAAACGCCTATGAAATTTCAGTTGTGTGCATTAAAAAATCGCATAAGCCATTTTCCTTGTTAAAAGTAAAAAAAGTGCCAGTGCGTGCTTGAAAGTCATTGAGTGACTTGGCTGGGCATCCCATTAAGTTAATTTTTCACTTCATTTGAACAGTTTTAAGTTTTTATCATTCTTAAATTGCTCCTTTTCAAATTATCTGCACTTCAAAGGAAGTCAAAGAGGTTTGGTTAACAGCAGTTTTGTCCCTCTCCTTCCTTACTGTGCTGTTAAACTATGTTGGATTAATTTGCCCGTTTGGGTGGGTGGGTGGGGAATATATCTTGTTTCAAAATTAGGCTTGAATTCTCCCATTTATTTGGGGTTTTTTTTTGATTTTTTGCTTAAGTGTTGCAGAATGAAATGTGGTCTTGGGATGGGATGGTGGGACAGAGGAAGAATGTTCTAGCTGTTGGCTACTTGTACCTTACCCAGGAGAAAGGAACTGAAGTCAATGGTTTAATCTGCACCTGCATTTTGGAAGCCACTTTGTCGTTTGTTCTTCATGTTATCTTTATAATTATATAGCATATAATTCAATTTTAGTAACATGCTGCTCTTGAACCATACCGTTAAGTGCGTGTGTTTCATTTACAGGATTTGGCATGGCTGATGCGAACTAGGCGTCGTGGTTTTTTTTCTTAGCTCCATAAGCTCCGTTGGGCTCGGTTGTTACCTGAGGGAGGAAGAGGTCTGCCTTGTTTGCAGGGCCAACAGTGCTAGTGCACAAAGCAGCAGCTTTTCAGAAAGGGAGTTCTGGGTATGTTTATGTGAGGGCAGAGTTTCAAACTTCCCTCAAGTAGCTGTGGTGATTCAAATAGTGTTGATAAGCTATATTGTCATACACGTGCTCTATAAAGCAGACTTCTGGGCTTTTTAATACTGGTTTTGATATCAAATGTTCCATAGAGAATGGATGTGGCTTAGCAAAAATTATGTACAGATATACAGCTAGTCCATCAGGTGCAGGCTGTCAAGGCCGAAACTTGTTACGTGCGTGTTGGGGGGCTGACAGATTCCTCTCTTCATGCGGCATTGTTTTCAGAAACTTGTAAAATGAGAGGGCTGTTCACAGCAGTGAGGGCTGGTTGGTATTTGCAGTGCTTTGGGAGTTGACCAATTCTCTTCAAATTGAAAGCTCGTCTGATTTAATTTCATTGTGCATGCAGTGTCATTCCTTTACTTGGAACTGTGTAAATTTGGCTTTTGCCAAATTGTCTGTGATCAGGATAGGACGTAGACCTCAGAGACAGGCTTTGAAACCTCTCAGTAAAGTTATTTGACAGTACAGTGCATGCACAGGGTGTCTTTATCTCTGATCATCTGACACGAATTAGTTTTCCAGAAAGTGAACTGTTCTTTACAAGGGGTTAATACCTGTTAATTTTATTTTCTGTTATATATCTATGCTGCTCCACTTGGGGCGAGGGGGAGGGGGGAAGTATCTAATGCCAATGAAACATCCTCCAGAACTAAATATAAACCTAAAGCTGCCAATTGCTGAAACTGAGATTGGAAGCTGATTGTTGATTTGAATTGCTGAACAGATGAGGATGATTGCTTTTTATTGGAAATCTGTCAGTAGCTGTCATTAGTAGAAATCTGTGGCTTTTATAGCCCTGTCTCATTTTACTATTGGATTATTTTCAGTTCTCGATCTCAGTCCTAATACAATATGGTATGAATTTCTGAGAAAATGAGAAAAAAAATCAAGGCAAATATGGTTTTTTGCCCATTGAAAAAAATCTGTGCAATTATTTCATTGATGCAGGGAGCAGGGACCAAACACTAGCGTTGGGGGCTGGCACTGAGCATGGCCAGAGAGATGCCTGATACTTAGTATCCTTGTGATAAATCTGCTATATTTGGGTGAATTATGAGAGGCTTGGAACTGCAGTTCTCAGAGCCTTGTTGACTTGGCATTAAATTTTACAAAGATTGTCCATGTTGAAGTTGGTGTGTCTGCTTACAGATTCTTTTTGCCAAACAGATTAAGCATACCCAGTCCACTTCTGTCTGGTATTTTCTGTTTTTTAGCTTCTGGTGACACTAGTAGTCACGAGACTACTATTTTTTTCTTTTTCTTTGTTCTCATCAGTGCTAATACAAAGGTGCCTTTATCCTTACCTTATTTCTTATATCTTTTTTTTTTTAGTTAGAAACTACTGCAGAGAGAGAACATCTACTTCCTTAATGGGAAGAAAAAAAACCAATGAGTCAGAGGTCTTCTTCCTTCAGAAGCTTCTTCCTTCCTTCTGTTGAAACTATATTGTAGCTTTATAGACTTCTCTTGTGGGATTTTTGCTGTTATTCCTCACCCCCCTGCCGCCACCCTCTCCACAGACGTTGTGGAGCATGTGAAACCAACGGTTTTCCACTTTCTGGCATATGTTATCATTTAGTTCTTCATTTAGTTCTTAGAAAGAACCTGAGTCCTCCAGCTTGGAAAACAAAATTAGAGCAGTGTTAGATTTCAGTTCTTCAGAGCTGAGATTCCAAGAAACCAGTGTTGTTTTTCCCGTGCTCTTGGGTTATGTGGAAATGTGGCTTGCATCAGACTGGGTTGAATTAATTCTGCCATGTTTGCTCTAATGCCCAGCCATTGAGTAGCTCTTGGTAAAGAGATGAGGAACTGCTTACATTAAGAATCACCTCAGGCTCAGCTACAGGAGTTTGCAGTGTTTATCTAGTGCTGCAACACATTTTAAAACCCAGATTCTTGTTGGCTTAAAATTGACTTGTCTCTGCTACCAGAATTTGAATTCTAGATGTTTTAGTTAAGCCATCTCCAGGTTGGTGTCTTCGTTTCTTCTCATAGTTTCCTTGACCACTGAGTGTGATGCCTTTGAAGGACAGTGTTTCATCCTGTTCTAACAGATTTCTTTGACTGCTGCAATGTGTATCTGCATTGTCTGAGGGGAGACCTTGTTCATCTGCATTATTATGTATCAGTGGTTAGGACTTGCATGTAACACAAGTGGTATTAGAGGCTTCAGAATTTTCTGCTGAGGAGGGCTACAAGTGTGCAATTCTGGAAGCAAAAAGCAGGAACCTTTGAATTGGGATTGCCAGGACTGAATCCTGACTATCTGCATCAGCTCAGTGTTTAACTGATTTTTCACTTGGCTGGAAGTGGCAGATGATTAAAGAGAAAAAGTAATGCCTTTTCTGTAGGTGAATAGCTGGCTAAAAAGTGGTATCATCAGAGAAATGGCTTCTTTAGTCCTAGATTCAGTCAGAATCCCAGTGGTCAAGCTAGAGGCACATCTCCTACCTATCCAGTTTTTGGAGTGGCAGGAGCCTCATTCCAGGGCTGTATTTGAATACTGTAAAATCTGACCAGGCTTAATTTCATCTGCCAGCAACAGTGAAGCTTTGACTTGTGTCTTGGGGGACATGGCGGAATGTGTTTCTACAGATTTCACTTCTGTAAAACTAGCTTCCCGCTTGCTCCCTATGGAAAAAACCCTTTCAAGGTTTGGGTCACTCTTCCCCTTCGGGGGTGATGCATCTTCCTGTAGCGAAAGGATGTACCCAGCATATACTGTGATGCCCTTTCCAGCTTTCTTTCCTTTGAGAAATGTGATACAGATGCTCCTCTTTTGGGATGGGAAACCCTTTCTGTTGGCTCAAGAGAAACATTTTTTATAAGCTGCCTTCATTTAGAGTTGAATCCCTTACGCTCATGATTTAAGGAGAGGTCTCTGAAAAGAACAATTATCTCCTGCAGAGACTGTTGATGTGGGATAGTGGTTTCTGGGACTGCTAGACTAGAGTTATCTTGATCCTATTGCACTAGCTTTAAGAATTCCTCATTGGATTTGATGGGAAAATAAGCCTATTCTAACAACTGAAGAGCTGTTGCTAGTGGATCTGTAGAAATATTTGATCTCTTCGACAAGAAAAGGTTATCAGAATGGTATCTGAAGTGTAACCTAAAGCTGATGGATCATTATTTTTTTTTCTTTCTTTCCCCCATGGCTCTGGAATCACTGCTTGTATGAAGGACTCTGAAGTCAGCATACTGGTAATTGTGTGGGAACGCTGCTTTGAGTCACCTATGGTGTAGCTGAACCTCTACACTATTAGAGGGTATTCAGCAGTAGCCAGAGTTGTTGAATTATACAGTCTATATGTAAATTTGCTTCCTCCTTTTCTTACCCTCTTGCTAATAATCCTGTGATCGTGCTCCACTGAGACTCTGTAGTTGAGCAATTATCAGAGTAAAGCTGGGTGTGCTCACGCCTGTGTATTTGTGCTGAGCACTAAGATAGGGATGAGGTTGTGAACACCTATTCCTATGTACGTTAAAAAAAGTTATACGTGTTCAAGTGATAAGCTGTGTGTTCATCTGATATGAATGTTTATGCAGGGTGCTTGCTTTGATAAATTTGGTCTTGCTGACTCTACAGCTTTAGAGTTGATTTATGGGTTGAAGTGAACGGTGGTGAGATGCTGCAGCATGGATGATGATTACAGCATTTAATAAAACAGGCTTTTATGTAAGCTGGACAGGATGCAACCTGGTGTTTTTCTAAGGGACTGCAGCAACTTTGGCCTGGTGATATTGCCTTGTCTGCTTTTGTTGAGACCTTTTTTATGGCTATGTATGGAACATAGGATTTCAACCAAAGATTTGTTAAAAGTTTCTATTTTGTTTTAATTGTGTAGGACACCTGATGATCTCTCAAGGCAAATTGTGGCCCTGCAGCAAAGGGAGCTTGTGCTGAAGGAGCAGAACTCTACCATCACAAACAGGTGAGTGATATCAACAGTGGATGCTGGTAGCAAGGAACTGCTATATTAAAGCATGTAGAAAGAAAACAAGCACTGCAAACTGAGAGAATGGCTCTTTAGATTTCCTTGCTGTTCCATGGAGACTTCTGTGTTATCTTCTGTTCTTTCCCATGTTGAAGGTGACCGTTTTGCTTACTTAAATCCTTGCAGAAAGAACAACTGTGGGCAGATGCAATGAAATTTATCCAGCTTTATTTTAGCAGCTAGTTTGTAAGGGGAAGTGAGCTACTTTCCCAGACCATTTCATCTGGAAAGGGAATGTCACAGCAAAATGTGCAAAGTAGTCATCTGGGTACTGGAAAGGGAATAAGAGCCCTGAGGGCTGTGATTTTACTGCTTAAAGGACCAGATTGTATAGATGGTGGTGGAAAAGTGTGTTTGCAGTTTTGGTGGCAAAGTACTGCTAGACTTTGGGAGGAGCAGTCTGTTTATAGAGTGAGAGATGTGTTTGAAACTAGAGGGTGTTTAAGCCTTTGTCCTGGTATGGCAGTGAATACCTAATAGGGGAAATGAATTTGTCTGCCAGAGCTTAACTTTCCAGACTGCATTGGTTACACATAGCTTTTCTTAACACAGTTCCATAGCATGCCAAAAAGTGCTTCTCATCCTCAGGGCACATATTCTTACTTCCCACACCGTTTTATTTCCTCACTTTAGGAACCCATTGTCTGTTCTTGTTAAAAACAGTATCTCTGTCTTTCAAAAAGGCTTTTGGACTGTTTGCTTTCCCAAGGTGTTAGATGAATTGTTTAAGCAACAGAAGTGTGGAGAATTTCAACCTTTGGTATAAACATGTTGAATTTAAAGCATTCAAATACTGTGTAATTGAGCACTGGACAAGCACTATTAGTTTGTCTTGGGCTGCATTTGCCGATGTGTCTCCTGAGGTACGCAGTAGATTTTGGTTCAAGAGATGATCGTGTTCTGGGCTCCGCCTTACTAATGATGGGCAGGATTCAAGCTGAGTGTTAAAAGCTTCGCGTGTGCTGCTACTAGTAATGAAACTGTTTAGTCAGTTGTAAAATTGTTAGCCAAGTGTAAATTCCCGTGAGTGCAGCTGGTCAAATTGTTTTGTGGTTTTTGCTAAGAAGTTTTAAGGGAGGGAAAAAAATCTCAGCAATATAAAAAAGACATTTCATTTATTAAAAATAAACCAAGCAAACCCTCAAACCCACAACTGATCAAATGATCAAATAAAAGGATCATGGTAATGTTTGAGTTATTGATTTTTTTTTGTCCTTTTTTTTTAAGGCTGCTTCTTACAGCCTGTCAGAGAAACGCTTTTTCTAAATTTATTAATGGCTAAGGGGGATAATCTGTTGGAAAAGCAGCTTTTTGGTAGTGCCTGTTCATGCTGGATGTAATTGCGCCAATTTAGTTTAAAAATAAAAACATGATTAAGATTACTTTTTGATTTCAAGTTAAATGGGCTGTAAAGCTGCTTAAATTAAAATTCTAACATTTTCTTGATGCAGTGCTGTGTGTCATTTCTGAAACAGATAATTTCAGCTTTCTTCTGTCACATACCTTATTCTGTCTTAAAATGTAGGCAATAAGATACATTTTCAAAAACCTTTCATTACTGATGATTTGAAGGTTCCCAGGAGAAGGTGTTGAGTCTTTGGAAATAAAACCCTGTTAAGGAAGCAAATCTAATTTTCTCTTTTCCCTGAATGCCATCCAGATTTAGCTGATGGTCTTCTCTTTTATTTGTTTCATAATTATGTTCAGAATGGTCTGTGTATTACAGTAGCTTAATATGTGATCATGACTCCCTCTAGTGATGGAGCCCAGCACTTATTCAGCTTTCTGTTGTTTTTTTTCGGCTAAAGTTCTTTTGCCCTTAGTTGAAATGTGTTGTCTTCAGTACTGATGGTGCTATATTTGATTTATAAAGGTGATGGTTGTGTGTGTACAGCAATGCGCAGTACAAAGACAAAAGAATTTTTGCCTACCTTAAGAAGCTTTGATTGACTTTTCTCCATTAAAATTGATGATTTGGTAGATGCTTAAGAAAACATCATCAGAAGCTGGCATCTGAATTGAATTTTAGTGCAATGAAGTGGGGAATCACAGATAGTCCTGGCTTACCTGTTGCTACAGCGCAAAATTCAGTTTAATAGAAGAAGTTTGAGTGTGTTGTCAAAGATGGTGATATGACCCTCTTCCCTAAATGGCTGACATTGAGTCTTTGTACAGTGAGTGTATGTTTGGTTGTCACTGAGCTTTTAAACACAGGCAGAAGAGTGCCTGGAAGGTTTTTTTGCAAGCTGATTGTTCTTTCTCTCAGTCTTTACGCAGCAGTCGTCTTGTTTTTTATTCCCAGTGATGGTACCTTTTGCACATTGTTTAGTGACTGTGATAGACGCTTGCTCGCTACTGTTTGTCTCACAGCCTGACAAATAGTCCCCAGTTTCTTTTTGATAAGAGGAGATGCTTGGTGGTGAAGCAGAAGTTAATTGCTAATTTAGCAGAATGTGAGCAGGTCTTGACTTCAGAAAACAAACCAGGCATGGAAAAGGTACCACAGGGGAACAATTTGCTATGTAAAGTCCCATCCATTTCTGTAAAACTGGAGGCAGATCTAGCTCAACTGCTTCCCGGTGTCCTTTAGTTGATCTAGAATGGAGAGGTATGGTATACGAACACACTGGTAACAACATTTTCCAAATGGCATGTGGGTTCACTAACAGACAATTTATTTTGTCTCATTCTTCCATTCTTGAACTGCTTTCCATTTATTACTGTACATTTTTTTTTTTAGAGCCAATGTTTCTGTTATTAAACAGGCAATAGAGGTCATCACACCACAAAAAGGCTACATCATTACAAATGAGCCTTTGCATTGATATTCCCCCTGCTGCTAGCTTGGGGATCTGAAGCACAATCTGTGTTTTGTGTAATCTGTGCGATTGCCAGTGTCTCAAGGCATCCCATAGATCAAATGATGATGCAGATGATACTTACTGTATCGCTCAGATTGGATGCTTTTAGACACAGAACCACAGGACTGAATTTTCTGAACAGTGGGTTTGAATCAATTTCTTTTAACAGTGATTGTTTACATGTTTGAGTTGTGTAGTCTCCCTTGGAGCTTACTGCTTTTGCTAGGGAGGAAAACCTTCCTGTGGTGCTGCGTGGAGAAGGTGGGGAGGGTCACTCTTGCACTGGACACATAAGCAGCAACTCCTCTTCACAGCTTCAGGATCATTGAGTAATGTAGCTGGAAGTGCCATTAATAGTGCGTGATGCAATCTCACTGCTGTTTTGGAGTGTGTTGCTAGAAGTTGTGTAAATAGAGTAAATTACACTTTCAGCAGTAACAGCGGGAAGTATTGTGGAGCTTTGTAACTGCAAAAGATAGATAACAATCCAGATGTTTAAAAGCTCAAAAGAAGATTGCTTAGGGCCACTTTGAGAACATGAAGTGCACCTGCTTTGCTGTAGGAAAAGGCAACGAAAGAAAGGTGTTTAATTAGTGGGTCAGTTTAACAGTGCATCATTAGTTTAAGCACATTTTTTTCCACCCAGAGTGTGAATGCTACAGGCATGGTACATTGAAATGTACTTTTTCAGCAAGAGTTTATAGTTGTAGCTTGTAATATGGAAAGTTGGCCAAGCAGTTTATAAGCTTTTGTCTTATGGAAAAATGATGTTGTAATTACACTATTTTTTTAAAGTGAGAAAAGCTGCGTATTTATTTTTCCAGCATCTTATCTGCCTATTTGGAGTCTCTGGAGAGATTGCCTAAAACAATCCTGGCAAAGCATTCTAGAATTTAAAATTTAGGACAGAACTTGTCATTGTTGTCCTCTGAGATGGCTAAGCATGAAGGAATGATGCTGCTTACAGTTTGATCTTTACTTCAGTTCTGAAGGACAGGCTATGAAGATGTACTTTTCTTGGTTACTTACAGTTCCTCCCAAAGTGATAATTTCTTTTCTACTTTTGCTCTTGTTGTGTAATACTGACTTTGGGCCATTGAGGTATCTTGTGGAAAGTCAAATACAGGAAAACACATAGGTGAAGTTAGTACTGAGCAGGATGAAGGATACAAATAAAAATGGAAAAGCAGTAAATCTTTGGTTCTGTTGTTGGGATCCTGGAGCTGATGTCTTATTCCCATCACCTAGTGTCAGAAACCCAGCCATGTGTTCTGACAGCTTCATATGTGAAAAGGGATACATAGAATGTATTTGAAAAAATGTTTTCCTTCTCTAAGTGCTCACAGAGCTCTGTTAAGAGACATGGTTGTTTACCACCTTTATTCATATTAAATCATGTAAAGCTGATTTATCCAAACAACCTGCTGTGTGTGTTGTGGCTTAAAAATGAAATAAAAAAACTAAACCATGGAAGGCTGGGGAATGTAGATTGAAAACTGAACAAAAAATGCTTTTGAGTTGGGCAGCAGGGATTTGTTTTAAATAAAAAAAACCTCAATGAATGAGTGATGATGTGCTCATAACTGTCCATCTCCATAAGTGCTGTTAGCTCAGAAGTGTTGTAAATCTATTGCTCATCTTCTGTTTTCCTTGGATGTCCCAAGGAGTGTCAGTCACAAATATAAATAGACCCTGTCAGACTTTTCCCCTAATCTTCTGGAAAGTTGGACAGAAGTTTAATTACAGTGAAATGTCTTTTATCTGACAGAGAAGTGCTAGCTTTCTAATAGGCTTTATGAGTTATTTTGTGATCAAAAGAAGCACTTAATGCCTAATATAGGACAAGGTAGGGATTTTTTTTCCCTTCTCTTGTTCATCTATATGGTACATTGCACCTTGATTTATATGTGGAGGTGTGTGTGTACCTAGCACCAGGCAAATGTTTATTCACAGTGCTTCAGGGCAATATTAACTTCTGGCAGGTTCTGCATTCATTTATAGAGTAATATTATGAAGAAATGACTAGTAGGTACTGCTTTCTCTTTTCTCCAAAATGGATCTTTCATGCATTTTTATACTAGAAGGTAGTTGATAGTGTCCCATTAAGTGACCAATCTACTCTCTCCAAATAAACATAATCAAATAGTAAGCTTCCAGAGCAGCATCTGGTTACTCATGACTCTAATTGGGTAGATACAAAGCTTCTCTAATTTTTTTCTATCACATAGTTAGTGCCTAGCAGAAAATAGGAAGGCAAGAAATAATTTAGCCAAGACATTGACTTATGCATCCAATTCTAAAAACATGGGATTTTGCCCAGACCTTTGCTTTTCAATGGTTGTGCCATTTTTAGTCTGATTTCCTGTGGAAGTGAGGCTTATTGCTGTGCTTTGTTTGTGTGTGTAGATGAGACTGTGCCTGTCCTATGCTTCTGAACTTGCTAGTTGCGTTCTGTCAAGTATGGCACATGGCAGAGGTCTCAAAAATAAATTCCAGCAAGTTTAAGTAAAACAGGTCTCCAGCTCCAGGACAGACACCCTGTTGGTGCAACCAGATGTCATGCCCTGTACCAGAGGTATCGGAGCCCTGCATGCAAAAGACCCTCTTAATGACAGTAAGGCTCTTATGGGAGATTGTGCCTCCTTACCCTTGAGACTGGCAGTGAGTGAGGACTGTTCTGATACAGTAGTATCACAATCCATAATTTCTGCTTATACCATGTTTTCCAAAGGCTTTGGTGGCATTTGATCGTACTGTGGTGATGTTGTTGGTATTGTTTTTATACTGTTAGTATAAGAAATGGAAGTCTGCCTGAGTCAATATCAACTTTGGAGAGAGAAATCTATAGGAAAACAGGCAACTTTGATTCTGGAGCTTATGGAACTAGTCTCTTTCTGTTTAAAAGAAAAAATGCGTATAAAGCCTAAAGAAAAGCCTACAGGGGACAGACATAGCTGTAATTGTACCATCTTTTCAGCCTGGAGCTCAGTAGAAACTGTATAGTGCAAAACCATGAAAACATTAGTATTTGGTTTCTTACCTTATGTTTGACTGTGCTTCTTGGAGAACGTTCAAGGATAATCTGTGAAATGCCTCTGTTCACTGCTCTGATTACTTCTAATGATTAAAAAAGCTCTTTACCTCAGTTCTTAATATTTTTTTTTTGTTCCAGGATTGTGATTGTCTCTTGGTGTTCCTATTAGCATCCCTGATGTGTGCGCATCTTTTTATTACTAGAATGAACAATAGCTTTCATTTAGTAGTCCTCCTCTGAGTTGCTAATTCAGCATTCCCCTGGGTGTCCAGGTAGCAGTGTGTACTATTCACTAAAAAAATGTGTAAAAATAATCAGTTCATTTGATAGGAAGCATAGACTGTTCTTGATGGTGTGTTGTACAGCAGACACTGTGCTTCAACACAGTGTTGCACTGTAAAAGTTATGGAAGGAGAAGTCTGCCTAGCATTTCTTTTATGCATGACTCACATCTGTGCTATAAATCTTTCACTTCTGTGAGACTAAAATTCCTAAAAATCCTAGATGAAATAGATGTATGTTAATACTTGTCTAGAGTTCTCGGAAACTAGAGTGAGTGTTTAGAATTATTGAAGTAATTTGAAGTCAGAATTTATTATCTGTTTTCAATAATCTTGTTCTTTCCTTTTTAGTGGATAGATGCTAGATCAAAGTAATGATTTACATGAAGCTAATGGGCCAAAGGAAGCGTGCCCCACATCCATGTTGTATTTGTGATATGAATACAAAGGGAGGAATTATAATCTCAGCTGTGCAGTAGGCAGCAGTACAAAAATATTCTACTTTGAAACCAGTATTATTATGAAAAATCATGAATTCAACCTGTTGCCTATCTTCGTGTAGAGCTGTGGGAACTGTAGTGCTTTAAGGTTTCTAGTGCTTAGGGATTTGTCTTTTGTTGTCTTTGCAATGTGACAGTAAGCCTTGAAAAATTTTATATGAGTTGGAAAAGAGGAGGGCCCTTCCGTTTGGTAATACCTTTAGA
Organism: Ibycter americanus; assembly: GCA_035590275.1. NCBI lineage: Eukaryota > Metazoa > Chordata > Aves > Falconiformes > Falconidae > Ibycter > Ibycter americanus. The sequence goes on from JAVJGI010000050.1 coordinate 29,860,851, forward strand.
ATCAGTCTTGAAGTCATAAGGATGGTCCCATGGGTAAGGTAGAAGAACGTGGCCTGAGAAGTCTAGACTTAAGTTTCTAGAGAAGCTTTGTGTTTGCTTGAGTTCTGCTGAGTCACTTCATACAGTGACCTGAGGTTCTCATATTCTCACATGCAGATCCAGAAGACCACATGCATGAAAAGAAACATCTCTACACCATATATCCTGTCTAGTCTGCACCTAATTATTTGTAAGGCAGATAAAATATATTAATTCCTATCTAACTGTACCTGTTAAGATTTTGTTTGTTCCCTCCCCCGCAAAAGCACATGCTACACATTTGTTCCCATATAGTATCTTAATTTTATAGTACCGGCCATGGCTCTTGAACTCTTCCTTTGAAGTGTTTTATGGTAAGTCATCAACAGTCAAACAAGATTGCGTATAACCATTTTGTCTCTTAATTTGTAATGCTAGGCCTGCATTAGAGCTTTCCTGAGCAGTCATGAGAAGCCAGAGGAAGATTGGTGCCAGAATGCAGAACGAATTTTCTGTCTTTTTAAACTTTTTTACCTGAATACCTACTGCAGTTGCTGTAATAACAGGGGTATCAAAGACTATGGATTTTTCTAAAGTATTTTAGGGTACTGTTTATATTGTTTATTTTAAACAGATTGATGATTTCCCACTGCTTTGAAGGGGAGCGGGGACAGCCAGAATACATTGAGACATTTTACCAAGGTAAATGTGAATTCTGTAGGATTTTTTTAACTGCTGTGAAGTAGTGTCAGTTCACATACTGCACAGAATATGGTTATGTCTAAAAAATAGATTGTCTTGGCTAGGATGTCTCAATTAGTTGATCATATCTGCATGTGAACTTTGTTTAGCTCTACAGCTAATCGCTTGTGTAATAATTTGTCATCTGGGTCACATCAACTCTACTGCATGACTACTTCAGCCTGCTGGTATTGGTATTTTCATTATGTGTTTTCATTTCAGTATTTTCTGTGTCTGCTTGTATGCACATGGGAATGTATAGATCATGGTGCAATATAGTAAATGGAGGAAATACTGTAAGTATATAGCTGTTGGTGGGGGGAGGGCATTTTTAGTTATAAATATTTTCCTAATGTCAAAGTTTATAATCTATACAAAAGGCATACTGCTTGAAAAGTTTAATCAAAAATAAAAAGTATGCTGCCTTATCTTTTTTTAGCTGTGTAAGGCAAAAAAAACTTGTCATAAATTGCAGTCACCCCCCTCCCCCCCACCACCACACCAAAAAGCAGCTTTCTTTTGCTGCTCTGAAAGTTAAATGACTAATGTGCATAATTTATTTGAGCATCTGTGCTAAAAACTTGCATACCAAGTTTTAGTTCAATGTGATCAACAATGGCGAAAATTAGGATTTATCATGGAAATGCTGACGGATGTGAACATGTGTAGGCTAAACCGGTGCCTGACAAACCTTCTTATTGTGCAATGCTAATGGTGAAACAAATTTTTTTTTTCTGCTGTAATTGCATTCCCCCCCACCCCGCTTCATTTTCTCCTTTTCAAATTTGATGGTTTTAGTTGCACTTCATATTTGGATTCCTGCTTTTTCTGGAGTCTGCATAAAACCTCCTAAGTCATCTTGTGATATTTCTAAGCGTAAGATACCCTGAGCTCTCCGGACGAGCGAGGGGAGGATCAGCATCCTGACGTCTAGCCGGTGCTTTGCAGTAACATGCTCAGAACGGAAGATGGTGCCGGCAGTCTTGGCAGCTGCTCTGTCTTCCCTCCCCTCCTCCTCCACCTTTTCTGTCTTGCACAGCCAGGGTGCTGTCATCAGGATTATAAATTCTGGAGCCAATTAGCTAAAAAATGTTACAAGTGAAAGGAAAGAAACGAAAAGCTGCAGAACATCTTGATATGAATATGCCTGTCTCAGAAACTCTTCCTGTGAAGAGCTCAAATGTAGCCTTTTACTACAGCTCTGGTGCAGCTTTTGGTGAAGCATCAGACACTTTTGAAGCACCTGGTTAAGGAAAGAGTAACTGGTTTGGAGGAGTCAAGCACAGGGAAGCAAGGCATGGCCTTCTTAGGAAATTGTGCTGGTAATACAAGGGCTTCTGTTAAAATTTGGAAAAATCCTGAGAGTGTGTTCATGCTTGACAGTGTTTCCTCCTTTCTCCATCCTTGTCCACAAGAGTTCTTGTTGAAGAAAACTTACTGATTTTTTAATTTATTTTTTTTAATTCTCAAAGTCAGACTGATTACTTAGTTATTGCATGGGTATCACAGAGGAGCAATGTGTTTATAGTCAGTTCCCCTTGGTGTCTCTTTTAAGACAGTAGTTGGTGTGTTTTCTGGCAATAGTGGTGTGGCCGTGCTCTGTTGCTTAGAAGAAATTCTGACAGCTTCTGGATGCAGTCATACTTTTGCAGGAATGTGTCGCTCCTTAGGAGGAAAGGAGATGGGGTAGAGTTGGAGATGGGTTTGAGAGGGGTGGTTGGCAACTGGGCCAGTTACTTTGTTACTGGTGAGTTGGGGTTTTTTTTGACTTCACTCGTATGAGAAAAACTGTAGTAGGATCTGACATTCAAAGGGCCCTTTGGGCTGGATGCTTGGTCAGAAGGCTTAGGCATTGTACTGTGTAGAGTTCAGAACGGTGTTCTAGCAAAATGTAATTTCGTTTCTGTCATATTTTATGTATGGACTGTTTTTACATATTTTCAATATTTAAAACAATGTTCACATATTCATAAGTTTTAAAATATGTTCTCACTGTTAAGAGATGGAAATCAGTAAGAAAAAAAAAAAAGACAAAAAAAATCCCAACAGAAAACCTGCAGCAAAACCCCCTAGCTTTCCCTTTATTCAAGCAACAAAAATCAAATTCTTATGAGTGGAGTAACTACTGAAAAGGCTTTCTGTTTCTCAGCCAGAAAAAGCTTTTGAAATATTTATGGAAATAAACCAAAATGTGTCCCTTTCTGGCTGTACAAATAAGGGATTATCAGATCTAGCCTATGGCAATTGCAGTACATAGAGTCCAAAGTATCTACAACTAATAAAAGAAAGTGTATGCTCTAAGAAAACACTGAGTTTTGGTTTTTTGGGGTGTTTTTTTTGTTTTTTTTTTAATGGGACTCTACAGACAAAGTAGCACATATCCATGGGCTATCCTAATGAAAATAATACCTCTTCTTGCACCTTGCATTGGAGGTAAAAATTGTCACCAAGACAATTGACTCTTGGAAACCAAATGTATCATTTTTGTTGACACATCTTTATCTGCTGAAGTAGATAAAGGCTGAAGAAGTGAAGAGCAAGACTGAAGTTGCTTTGTAGCCCTTTCTCGTGTAGCTGGGAGTGTGGAGCAGTGCTGCTTACATCCCTTCCAGTTGAAACAGTCTGAATCCTGTGCCACCAAGGATATAACTGCAACACAGGCTGTCTGGCTGTGTCATACTCCCAGTTTGAGTGAACTTGCTCATCTGGGCAATATATATATATATATAATACCTCAGTTTTCATTCTACAAATCTGGCCCTGGTGTAAGAATGGAGCTTGCTGAAGTCAGAGTGTGTTCTGATGATTCATAGAAGAATCAGCAAAGCAAGGTTTGTAGGGAGAAGTAATACCTTTTATTAGACCAACTGATAGGATTAGAAGACAGACACGCATTTGGGCACACAGCCAATACTCAGATCTGATATAGAAGCAAAAGCCTTCAAGCTAAATGTAGGTTGAGAACAATTGCTCTGAGTTTGACTTGATTAATCAGTTAGACAATTTGAAAGAGAAGGTAGTGGGCACATGTGGAATGGGGAGAGGTATCAGAAGAGATGAAAGGGGTGTTAGCATCTGTGAGAATGAGAAACTGCCTAAATCATTTTGATACATGACCCGGGTCTGGATACTTTAGGACATACAATTAGTAGTATGAACTTCCTCCATATAGAAGGAGCTTGGAAGCAGCTAGATGGTGCATATTATGTTTTTGCTGGAGCTGTGTACTAGTGAATACTGTGTTTCACTGACTCAGCGCTGGTATTGTCAGACTTGCGATTAAGGGGCTAGAACTTCAGTTTTACATTAACCAAAAATATTATTTTCTATACTGTCAATAAAATCATTTTATCATACTGTTTGACTTATCTCCTCTGGGCACTCAGCTGCAGCAGCAAGTGTGTACCTGCCATTACAATGACTGTTGAATTAGTTTTGCTTCATTTGTCCAAATATGTTCAAGGATACAGTGTGTTTCCTGAGATGCAGTGTTTCTGCCTCCCGCACTTGTGGGCGCTGTGGGCTATGCTGATGCTGGGAAAGGCCAGCTGTAGACAGAGTGAGGTGTTGGTGTTTGTGGCAAAATCTGTTGTCAATTTTGAGTAACCATTTGGACTTAATAGGGCAACATAATGTGGCTTGCTTGTTGGCTTTCGGTTTGAAACTGTCCCCTGTTTAATAAAAGTGCACCTGCTGCTCTGTTACCTAGTATCCTTATGTGTGACATAGCACACAGCTATGGGTGGTAAGTCTCTAACTCGCCTATTTGAGAGTAACGTAATATCTTTTAACACTGTATTTGTCAGATTTTTTTCTTTCCTGATTACATCCAAAAGGGAAAAAAAATGCTGATAATAAGAACTGTGATTATAAAAAACAAGCAACAGTAAGATAACTTGGGGCAAAGTGGTGCTTAAAAATACTTGATGTTTTTAAGCTAATTACATTTTTATTTTGCCAGTGACCTTTTGGAAACTTTTCATTTGCATGGATTGCAGATGCCTCCAAAGAGGCAAGGGCAAATGCAAAGGGAAAATGCATTCCAGTTGTCTCCTCAAACCCGGAATGCAGGTCTAGTGTCTGGAGCCCTCCTTCAAAAGAACTTTATACCATGCTTGTTCTGAACTGAAGGGAGAGCTTTGCCTGATTGAGAAGGCAAGCACTTGAGCTGTGTCACCTTACAAGGCTGCTTCTTGAAGGTAGGGGTTCTGTGTATAAACAGCGACAAGGGGACATTCTTGAACTTAGAGAGGAAGTATTCATTAATGCTTAAAGGGAGAGGAGACTTGAAATTCATTCTGACTTCCTTGGGAAAATTGTGGCTTGGTGGATTTTTAAATTTTGTCTTGAAGTAGTTACTTTACCTCTTCCCTGAATTAATGCTGAAGGTCTTGAGCTGAATATAGTGGAGTGAGGCTGGGTGAAGTTTTAGTATTTTCTCTTTTCCCATCCTCTGGAGACTTTTGTCTAATTCTTGAATGAGACCTGAACAAGAGAGAGAAGGTTCATTGCATCTCTCATGGATAACGTAGCTGTCGTTGAGGCTGACAGAAGTTACAGTGTCCTGATCAGACAGCCTCAGACTTCGCTGGTTTCGGTGTTTTAAAAACAAAGTGAGTAGCATCTTTTGTTAGCTTGTACAGACTTTAAAGAAGTTCCTCTTGTTCTTAAAGAACTGAATCAAGCCAAGGAGTTGGTGTAGTTGCTGCCATGTTTGATCAGTCTAGTTCTTAATTCATTTTTTCCACAGCATTTTTAAAGAGTGAGTTCCTTCTCTAGTTACCTTACATCTAAGAAGTAAAAGACCATTGTTGTATCTCCTGCAAGATATTAAGCCATGTTCTAGAAACATACCCTGTTTAGAATAGTGCTTGGGACTCAGGGATTTGAATCCCAAAAGAAGAGGTCTTATCAACCATGTCTCCAAACAGAAAACTTTATTGCAGCAGAGGTAATTACTAAAGTAAGGTTGGCTGTATCCAATGCAGTTCCTTCTCTGCCATTCAAAAATAAGTAAGTCTTTCTAACCAACCACCTGAATCACCACCTTAGTGAATTCCTTAGCACCTTAGAAGTCTAAAAAACCCCGAAGTGTTGCATTGTTGTGTCTCTATTTAAAGGAGAGAAGAATTGGAGATGTCATAAAATCCATGACACTTTGCTGATTGTTGCTGGTACAGAAGTCATTTACATATTCCTGTACTGAAATTTATGCTGCTGTGTACTCATCACTTTGTCAGGAGAGGCTTATGTGAACATCAAGTGACATGCAGGAAACTTGGGACTACAGCAGTGACAAAACAGGACTTGTAAAAACATTTTTCTTAGAAGGAGGCTGATGGTATGAGTGTTGTGTGTCTCTTGTGTCTTTACACCTGGCCTAGACTGGATCCGCTCTGTAGTATAGTAAATGTTATCTATGTTCTTTCTAAGCGTATGAGGATATGTGTTTCTGCTTACGGTCTGTAATGTAGTGCTTCTGTAAAGCGTTAAAGCTGCTTAAGGTAAAGAGGATGAGGGAGAGGCTGGGTGGAAATTGAGAGACCTATGTAAGACTGGACTACAGAAATACTCAAAACTTAGTGGACTTTTGGAAGCAATTTTGTTTCTAGCTCTGGTTCTGACTTTTGTGTGATGTTGAGCAAGTCAGTGATCTGTCCTCTGGCTTGTGGAAGTGATAGTTAACAAGGCTTATGATAATGTCTTCTAAAGCATATGTTTGTCACTACTTCTGCAGGGCTTTCCCAAAGTGCATTTCATGTCACTTGCAATTCCTAAAGCTTATGCCTATGCCCCAAACAGATTTTTTTTTTTAAATTCTGCTCAATACAAACATGCCATAAAGCAGATAAATTTTGTTTTGCTTCCATCAGATTTGTATCCCATTCATTAAATAGCATCCTACTAAGAAAACTGTGGGAACCATCCTAAGGAGAGGAGGATGCTGGCAGTATTTTGTGGTTCTGGAATAGGTTACTATGCAAGGAGACCCAGCCTTAGTCTCCTGTATGGTTCATGCTTGTACTGTAAGTGTGACAGAGGGGTAGGAACAGTTGTGAGAACAGCTTTGTTTTGGGACTATGACAAGAAATTTGTTATGACAGTCAAAGTTTTGCTTCAGTGTGAATTTACTGGTTTGCCTTACGTATTGTAATGATGTGTATTAAGTGAATGAGAGAGTAGGCACGGTAGGAGGAAATAGAGAGCAATCTGAAAATCCTATGTTCCAACTCCATCTTCTGCAGAAAAGGGTGGGGTGTGAAGTGAAGAGAGAAAGTATGTCATTACTGCAAAACTAGATGCAGCTGAGCAAAGCCATGTATGAGAGATGAGTAAATCATCAATATTTCAGATCACCACTTTTATAAACAAATTTTAGAAAGTGGGAATGAAAACCTTGAGGAAACAATGCAGAAGAGAGAGTCTGTGTGTGTTAATGTCCCCTGAGCCCTTAGCAGGCAGGAGAAAAGGTTGTTTGAATTTTAAATTGATTTAAATTCCTTTTGATTTTGCAGTCCGTGCCTGTTCTGTGTATATTGTCCCTGGAAAGTGAGCAGAGGATGTTTCAGACTCCCTTATTTTTATGCCTGGCTAATTTTATTGTCCTCCCGTATTTTCTAGCTGTAAATGTTGCAGACTTTATTACATTTAAACTGGTTTTAATATAGTAGGTTATAAAAATCTAAGAAACGAGAGGTAGTGTCCACTGCAGTGATGTTTTTAGTGCAGGGAGGATGCTTGCAAGTCACTGAAAGGCTTAAACTGAAACTCTAGGATCATCTGCTTAGTGAAGACAGTTCAGAAATAAAAAAACCTGTCACAGCTGAGAATGAATTTCATTGTTAAAAAATTCCTCCTTTTCCTTTCATCTGAGGAGCTGGTTTACGCTTTGAGGCATCAGTCCAAATGTGAGGAGAGGCGGGAGGCTCTGTTTCCTTCCTTTTCATAAAAAGGTTCAGCAAGTTATTTTATATATATATAGCTACACATTGTACATTATATATATAGCTATTATACAGTATAGCTGAGACTCTTCATAACTGACTGCTTATTCTTAACCAAGAGCTATGAACGGACCTGTCTTTATAACTTCTGGGCTACGAGAGACATATGCATATACTGGTGCTATTCCTGCAAGCTCTAAGTCATCAGTAAGGATTTTTTGCTTTTGCAGATTGAGCTGAATGATGAAAACCAGTGGAAGCTTGTTCATACCTTCCTGCCTGTCTAGCAAGCTAGGGGAGGGGTAAGCAAGCAGCCTCTGTAGGCTAGGGGTTCTCTGCCCAACTCAGGGCTGGGTTACAAATGTAGGTATCAGGAGCAGTTCTAGATTTTCTATCAATTGCAATTATTCTTTCCGCACCTCACAAATTTTAAAAATATTATTTCATACATCTGCTTTCAGGACGTCAGTTACACCTGCTGCATTTTAAAGCTAAAATAGATAAATAGCTTGGGAAGGTAGGCAGTTACTGGAGGATGGTTCTATGGATATATTTCCCATTTCTTAACTGTTGAGTATTCGGTTTTGAAACTTCCGTCAGAGAGTGGCAAGGCTGGTCTCTCTGGTCTCCACACGGGCCAGAACTTCATTTAATACTTTTTGACATCAAAACTGTTTGAGAACTGGTGCCTGTGGTATTGTCTGTTAGTTCTGATTTCATCATCGCTTAACAGATAGTAAATGTTCCTGTAAAATGTTTATGATAATTTCTGCAAGCGACAACTTCAGTTCCCACTCACAGCCTTGCATCTCTTAGCAGCTGCTTTATACCAAGTTCCCCATTCAGCACAAACTGAGAGCCACGGAGGAAACAGAGACTGAGCACGCTTTCTTGGAGACCTTACCATATTAGAACAGGGACTACTTGTTTTTCTGCTTCTGGTTTAAAAGAACAAAAAAACAAACCAAACCCAAAACCTAAACCACAAACCAAAACAAAAAACCCCCTTTAATCCATCAGAATCATAAAATCATTAAATCGGTTCCTGTTTGTCTAAAATGTCGCCAGTGGGTAATGGCTTAAAGCATGGTGTCTAGCTGAGGCACAGTTAGCAATGTTAGGATCCTCTGTCCACTAACTTGAAGCCTCAATGTAAAATGTAATGCCTTTACAGACTGCCAGTAATGTCCATGATAAAGAACTGCTTTCTGTTTGTGCAAATGATTTAATGGTTATAGAACTCGGACACAGAACCACATTAAATAAAACTATTTTAATAATTGCTTTATTGCATCCATTTAATCATTCCAGGAGGTAACACAGATTTGTTTTGGTGTGTGCAAAGCAGGTATCCCATCACTCATTCAGCTTTGTCCACATCTAAACACATACCTGAATAGTTGAACTTTTTCTTCTTTTATACCTGCGTTATTTTCCCACTGCTCCTTGATTTCTACAGCAGAAAAAAAAATATTAGGTTTTTTTGGAGCACATTCCTGTGTAAATTCTGCATCATGTAGCATTTGAATTCTTTTACCTTAACTGTTGTTTTGAAGATAATGAGAAGGAAAAGGTGCCCAATTTGCTGCTCTGTAAAACCTCAAAATTTTTCAGTTCTAAAAGCTTGCAACTTTTTTTTTAAACATTCAGATTGTGTCTGCCATATTTATGGAAGATGCTGTTTGACTAGAAAAATCACTAAATTTATGATGTAACTTATAAATGAAACTTCAACAATTTGGGTTTTTTGCCTGACTATACCTGTTCTCCAGGGTATGTTAGTATGATAGTTCACAATGGAATGGAGTTGGAAAGAAATCTGTCCTTATTACAAGGGAGTCTTACATCTTTTCAAGATTGACATTCTGCCCAAAAGAATAGCTGATGCTGCATCTCAGAAATGCAAAAATAATCAACCCCCCAGCATTTCAAGTCAACAAATCTCCCTTTTATTTGCTTTCATTTTTGCCGACGCTGCCGTTTTATTAAGGTTCTCTCCATAAGTATGAAGGTCAGTAACTTACTGTGAAAAGTGGTTCTGAAATTATGAAAATTCACATCTAGGAGCTGGGAATTTAGAGAAACCGTCAAGTATTATAAGACCTGTGATAACTTGTAGCCAACTTTTATTTATACCGTGTAGCTTTCTTCACTTAAGTAAATATGATATGGTTTCTTAGAAAAAAACATATAACTTTTCGACAGTAGCTCAAGCATTCTTACATGCACAAATGTTGTTAAGGTTTCTAATGTTATATTTGAGGTACTTTTGTAAGAGAGGATGGCTGGCTTATGCAGCTTGATAGACCTATCTCTAAATAGTTCTGTAACTTAGAAAAAAAATCCTTTTTTTGGAGAGTTTGTCCTTGCAAATTTGGGGACAAAGGAAAACCAAACCCTTTTTTTCTGGTACTGGGTGAGTTTTGAATTTTAAGCAGTGACCTGTCCAGCCTGCTGTGAGGTCTGGTGTGTTCCCACCTTGCACAGCTGTGCTTCTGGCATGTCTGTGTGCAACAGTAGGTTCTGCTAAGCAGAAAACTAGCATGAATTGGAGAGGAGTCACAAGTCTCTTCATCTGGGAGTCAGTCCAGCACTTGGATTCTTACCTTTTTCTCTTGCTGGCACCCCCAACATCGACCACTGGAAAGGAGAGATAAGGCTTGAATTAAGACCAGGTGTGTATAAAAGGTACTAAAATAACGTCTTTTGCAGCATGTATTTTGCCAAGATGAGTTAATGTGTTTTACTGCTCCACAGTGCAAGTCACAGGTTTCACTCACGCTCTTTTCATCTGTCTTTAAATTGTGTTCACAACTTCATTTTTTCTTTTTTCATTCTTTTCTTTTTGTCCTTTTGGTTTTTGAGGGTTTTTTTGTAGCCCTTCATCAGTCCCATACAACTTAAAGGTCTGCAATACCTTATACAATCTCTTTGAAATAATCTATCTCATGTAGAAATTACCAGCAGGGAGACTATTGGATGCCATGTAGCATTCATTTCTCTGCTGCCTTGGGTAATGATTTCCTGGTTCCAGGAGCAAAAGATTAAAATTCTGGTGAGAGGATTTGCCCCCTTCCTCACTCAGCAAGGGCCCTGTGCCAGGGCTCAATCACTTCCTCTGCAGCAGCAGGAGCAGAAGTAATATGATACTGTGGTCATTCAATCAGAGGTAGAAATGCTTTAATCTCTTCTATTCTGTCTGATAAATGCTTTCTTCTTTGTTCTGAATTCAGATCTCTAGTGTTCCTATTGTTGCAGGGATTGGGGGAGAAAAGAGATCATCCTGTCCAGTTAAGTGTTCAGTGATGATGCCTGCCTTTATTCCCAGAGGTGCTTTGTGATTTAGTTAGAAAAATGCAATTGTGGGAAGGGCAGAAAAAGCATAGGGAAGAAGGTGGGGCTATCTGGTAAATTCCACCACACTTTGTAATTTTCCTAAAACAAGGACAACTTGTATTGTGAATTACTTTTATTTGCAAAAGCACAGTAGCAATCAGAGCAGCTTCTGCTTCAGCATGTAGGCTTTGCTTTGAATAGTTGGGATGCTCCATATTAATTTAGCAGATGAACTTCTGACCTATGCAGCCACTTCCTTTGTTGTGTGAGCCACAGGGAAGTGGTGCTGTGGTCGCGTCTGATGCCAAGCAGGGCTGGAGGGTTAGGGCAGCTTCCCGAGGCACCTCTGATTTTGACCTATCTGTTCCTCTTCATTGCAGCAGTTGCACAAAAATGTGATGGATGACTATTGACTTTGCTGCTTTATTTTGCTCCCTTTGCTATATTGACATGAGTTAATAGGGCAGAAGCAGAAGACAGACTCGGTGCAAAGTGGAAAGAGATTTTGTGTCAGTAGGGATTGTAAGATAAGAAATACAACATTAAGGGTGAACACACCAGAGAGTTAATATCTAACCAAACAACTCGATGTGCCTACAGGAGAAAGACAGTCACCCAGAGCCATAAACTCCTTTCTGATAGAAATATGTTTTCTTGTTTTGTGTGACGTATTCTGTGATACTACTCATTGGATTTTTCTCAGTGCTGTCAAATTGGTGAAGTATGGGTTGTTGTCTTTTATAATGTCATTATGATGTTTCATAATGTTGGCTTTCTGAATTTTTACTTGATTAGTTGATCATGCTATTAAAGAAGAGTGCCTCCATTTTTAAAAATTGTACTAGGTCCATATGCTTCTTTGATTTGGCTGCATTAAAAGTGGAAATGAGTGTGTTAAGCGGAATTTAAGCTTGAAAGTGATTGGAAGTGGGAGGCAGAACAAATTCTGATTGAGTAATAATAGTTCACCCAGACTCGAAAGGATGTAGATCATTTAAGCTACTTAATAAACGGAGTGTGTATTCGAGAATTTTAAACCAGTTTTTAGTGAGTTAGGAGCCCACTGGAAAGATACTTTGGCTGTATACCCAGATGAAGAAAAACCATTTTATGCTTTCTTGTGTTCAGTGGTTCAAAAAAAAAAAAAAAAAATCATTCTGATATGTAGCAGTTGTTTGAAAGGCTGAAGAAATACTCTTATTGGTATCAGGAAACAATTTGAACATCTTAAAATAAGTGATGTACTGCCACTGTACAATGCATTGTTGTATCCTTAGAATGTCACTGAATTACATAAAGGAGACTGCCAGGGGCAAGAAGCAGCCCTGGATAACAAATTGCTGCGGGTATTTGGAAACTAGCTAAATATATGTTCACTGGAAGATGAAAGGAGACTCTTAGTATCTCTTGTAATTATGAAAGAGATGAGTTGTGCTGCTGGCAAAGTTATTTAGATGGGTTGACAATTGAAAAATTAGTAGTTTAGTTAAATATTGGAAAGAGAAATGAATGAGAGTGCTTAGACCAAGTTAGATTATGCATGGATGTGTGCTGTAGGTATGGGGAAAAAAACTGTAAGAGGTAAGGAAAGGCCTATTTACTTGGACAATTTTTCAGTTAGCCTTTTGTTTGAGAGCTATTTTTTTTATGAGAAAGGTGTTCTGTAGTTTTCAACTGATTGTTAATATTTACTGAAAATGGGCTTCTGTGTACATTTCTAAAGGGGCCCTGCCTAGTTTGGCTCGTAAAGCTCTTCTGTTTTTGCACTGGACTTGGGTAGAGCTAGAAGAAGGAAAAAGCATGATTCAGTGCACTGCAGGCCACAATATTAAACCCATGCTACAGATGAATAATGATGTAAGCTGAAGAGTTCCCTAGAGATAACCTTTCCTTTGTGATCTTCCCAGGAGAAGGGGAAACAAAGGAACTTCTTTCTTTTCCTGCTTCAAATCTCTTTTTCTTTGGGTTAAAATCTTCATACCTAAACATGCAAGAAATGTATTCCTGCCTGTTTCTTCTGGAAACGGAAAATCCAATCAGTGAACGACATAGTTACACAAGCGAGTATCTTGGCTATATCTGACGCTGAATTTCAAATGAGATCCTGGCAAGCTGGGCTAAAGGCTTTACTGGCGGATACTTACCTTTGCGGTTGCCTTTTGTCTTTGGAAAACTTTTATTGCTGCTAGAGAAACAGCATGTAGACGTAGTAGAAAACAATATAAAATATGGAGAGAGGTTTTCTCCAGATGTTAAATGTTTTGAAGAAAGCACAAAGTCCCCTTGGACAGTGCTTCTGTCATCTGTGTAAGTTGCTTCTGTGGTAATTAATATATCTGATTCTGTTATTAGTTGAGAAATACAACTTAGAAATGTAAATGAAGAAAATGGTGAATGTATTGTTCATTTGCTAATGAGATTGTTCTAGAGCTCTCTAATCAGGGTAACAGCAGATCAAAGCTTCAGTAACTCAACCACAAGATGGCAAGCTGAATATCCTGACTCTTAAAACCCTCAGTGTGGTTTCTTTTCCCCTGTTGGTGTGTAAATTCTCTTTTGTGTTTTCGGAGAAAGGTTAATATGTTTTTGGTTTGTCTGACATATTTTGATATATCACTGTAATTTGGAAGGCCACTGTGAAATCCTAACTTACTCCTCAAATTCCTTTGTCTTCAAATACTAGCTGGGATTTTTGTTTGCCCTACATTAGCTCTTTGTCCAGATATTAGTTACTGCTACCATATTATACAGTCCTTTTCTAAATACCTCTACAATACAACTAATACAAATTACGTGAGGTTTCATATTGTATGTTCTTCACAGTGCTTTTGCTATCTGGTAATCTCAAATACAATTTTTTTTCATGTGTGTAATAACTGTAGTGGAATGAGCTTTTCTTATTATTATCCATCGCTCTGAGTTGTGCCCAAATAATACATAAATGATCAAGAATGTATACTGCACTGTTAAAATTAAACCTAAACAGCTTCAGTTACTCTTACATTCAACAAGGATAAACACCCTTTAGAATGCTGAGTGGAAAAGGGTCACAATAATTTAATGATGGATTGCAGCAGGAAGCAATCTTACTGGTGCGTTTTCACTGCGGCACTAAGACTCAGATTTGGTGTAACTTTTGACTGTTGCTTGATTTTGTCTTCCACTGCGTTGGGGTGGAAGACTGATGGGCTGCACAGTGCTAGTGTGTGGCTGGGGAGCCTGGCGAGCTGCTGGCCAGATACAGGGATAGCACTTCTGCAGAAATTTGGATACTGGCTACCTTATTGTAGTAGCAGTGTGGTGTGGCATGATGTAGGTGTTGCATGTTTTTTGCTCTAATGGTTCAAATTTATTTTTGTGGTTCGTACAAAAAAAGAGTATTTTGGTTACTTTACATGATATGACTCACTAAAACATGACACTACATTAGATAGATCATAAAAACGCAACTTACAGGACCATGAAAAAAAAATTAAATAGACTGAACCATGTGGTTTCTTGTAAAGCCTGGATATTCCCACAGACTGTCACCTGGTGGTACTCAGAAATATGGCATATGTGTCTGCTTCTGTAAAAGCTCCAGATGTTGAAAAAATAAACCTCTTTAAATTTCTTCAATAACACTGTATTTCTGTTTTTATCTATTTAATATTAGGCAGGGCAAAAGAATGCGTGAGTCAGTAGGCAAGATGTCTCCTTCCTATCCATTCTCAGCAAAAGTATAAGCACTGTATTTTGCTCTAAAAGAAAGGGAGAATCTTTTAGAGTAGGCTTTTATTATAGCCACAGCACGTTCCAACATTTTATCTGTTGTACATGTAAGTTCCCTACAAGAGCAAGGACTATACTTGAGGTAGTGTTTGTAAGATTAAGCACTGGTCTTGTTTCTCTTGGCCCAAGCTGACACTTGATTTCTTTGAGCCTACCCTGTGCTGAGGATCACACCAGAGGTGTACACATGCTGGGTCCACTGAGACTTCTTCATGCCAAACCTGGAAGTCCTGGGGGAAATGTTGCTGTCTTCACACTGAATGCCTGGCTCAATTACCATAATTCCAGTTCTGCAATGCAGCGTCAGCAAGCTGTCAGCTAGTACTGGGTTCAAACATCCATAATTCTCTCAACATCAGTGGCCACCTCTTGGAACTGGATGTTATGGGAAGTATGAGATCTGTGGCAGCTGCTGTCTTCCGTAAAATAGCAGATGTGCAGTAAAAAACTCCAGCCTGTTGTTACAAGTGAGGTGCATCACAGTTAAGCCGGCTGTAGAAAGTCTTCGTGGGCAGATGGAGGCTGTTCTGGCTGGAGGTCAAGTCACTTCGGGGCCAACAGAAATGGTGAATTCAGAATTGAGGATTAGCAGTTTGGTCTGGAGTTCCCATAGACAGTCACTTTTCACATGTGTTGTGAATATGAGTATTATGAATACTACTTTTGTTTCTAGTTCTGCATCTTTACCAAATGTTATGTGATGAGATACAACAGGTTGGTTGATAATCACAGTTAGAGTCAGCATAGCTGGAAGAGGCTAGTTCTTTTTTTTTAAAAAAAAAAGAATAGTGATTTCTGTTGAAATCTGTTCGATCATGGCCAAACAGCTGCTATTCATCTAAAATGTTAATGAAGAGTGCTGTGAACAGATCTATTTTCAAGGCTGCCGTCAGTTTTCGGGGTGTAACCAAGTTCAGATGGAGGAGGCCTTGTGTGAACTTTTCATAGCTGCTAAATAATCATATCTCAATCCATTGACTGGGACAACATAATTACTTGATCTGTAGATCTCTTTGCCAAATAAATACTGAAGTGACATTCTGCTCTTAGGTACCCTGACAATTAAGCTGCTAATTGTGGTGCAGTTTGACTGGGGCATTTAACTGTGAAAAGCTTTTCTATCCTTTTGTTAGTTTACCTGGATTATTCATCTATCAGTGTCTTCCATGAGAATACACGGTGCATGTTTATTCTCATGGGCAGTCTCCATCTGCTTTTAAAATGTCATGCTGAGATTAGCATCTTTGTTTCCAGATTTAATAGGAGATCAGAGTTTTGTTAAATCTCAGACTTGGGTCTGTAGATGACAACAGGGGTTTGAACCTTTGACTGTTTAAAATGGATGATTTTTTTTTTTTAATTTTTGTACCAGGCTCCAGTTTTAACACCACTTTTGTAAACAGATGCAGAGATGTTGAGGTATTTGCATTGAATGGATTGCATTGTTGCACGATTTTTTTCTAGGCTGTCAGACCAGCTTCTTTATTTGAAAACAGAAGAAAAAATTATTTTTGGACTAGTTTCATAAGGTTGTGAAGCTTGTGGTGTTCATTGGTCTGTAGCCTTCCCTTCTCAGCCTCTTGGCTAATTGGTCAAATGGGAGAGAGAGGCAAGTATTTTTAAAGCTGGGAAGTTTCATGCAAACCGAAAAGGAGGGCTCAAGTATATTGCTTTCACTCAAGCAAAATACAAAGACAGTTGGCTTGCTTGGTTTAGTTTGACAGTGGCACGGAGAAGGGTATGTGTGTTCTTTAGCCCACACATTCCTAAGTAGTAGAGAATTTGGAGAGAAAGTGTGGGGAGCTGAGGGAAGAGGAAGCGTGGCAATGTAGGGCTAATGAGGGTGATGTGGGAGGATGCTGGATTTATTAACTTATGGTAAGAATTAGTAGATGTACAATAAAAATCCAAAGGAAACTGGTTTTTATTAGTTAGGTGGTTTTGTGGACTACAGAAGTATCTGGTGTTGTGTGTGGTGCATAAGATAATTTCACACAGGCAAAGAAGGCTGCCTGTAAGGGGACTTGCTTCATAACAGCTGTTTAAAATGAGTTGTGTTTGTCTCCTGACATGCATTTTGTGACTGGGCAGGTTAAGACCGTAATTGATTTCTTAAACCCTCTTTCTCCTAATGACTATGCGGCTAGATAGAGGCATTTCAGTATGGAGAATTTAATTTTGTGTCTTCCAAAGTTGAATCCATTGATTTTTCTGAGGATTAACAGGCTTGGTTGTGTACTAATTATGAAGAACTTTGTGGCAGAAAATTGCAAAAGAGAGACTATTGCAGTGGGTAGACTCAAATGTACTATGTGTTTTTGAACTGAATTCCTTTGGCTTTAACTCATACCTTAAAAGTTGAGTTTATTTCTCTTTGGGTTTAAATTGCCAATACATCTGTGGACCAAAATGTCTGCACAGCTTCCTTCACCACATCTAGATTGCAGTCTCAGTAGGAAATTCAGACATTTGCTTTCTATTCCAAGCAAGAGCATTAGAAATGTCAAGACGGGACTGATACATGGATGGAATTGAGAGGGGGAAAATTCAGGCACTGAAGAAGGAAAAGTTTTGATTTTGAATTTAAATTTTTCTGTTTTACAGAACAGGGGGGACACACTAATATAGGAAGCTATTCAAATGCTGTTCTGTTTATTCTGATTATTCTGTTGGAAAACTCTGGAGAAGCATAGATAGACTTATGTCTATTAATCACTTCTACCCAGAATATTAATTTATGAAATGTAATAAACAATAACATTAGATCAATCCCCCAAACAGTAAGTTGTATTTCTTGAAGTGCTGCCTAGGGCAAACACACAATCCTTGGGAATCAGTAAGTAAAATGTCATCTGCACAGATGTGTTCTTTATTTACTAGAAGATCCTTGGGTCCATGCATGCAGACGGTTCTTACGTAGGTCCAATGAGAAGTTTTCCAATTAAATTGACTTTTTGTTTTTGAAAACAGACTTACAAAACCATTTTTGTGTGAAAATGTTAAACTATTTAGTCACTGCAGTAGGTGTGCTGTGAGATGGACATTCAAACAGTGCTTCTGCTAGTGAGTTGGGTTTTCTTTGCCCTCATCTAAGAAGTCACATCTGATTTGTTTCAGGAAAGTGTGAGTAGAATGAGTGTGTTTTGCTCTAGCTGTTTAACCAACGTAGTTGAGTACTTGCGTGTTCCTCCTGAAAGGTGCTAGTGCTCAGTATCACAGTTGTACTTAGCGTGGAAGACCTGTGAAAGGTGATGAAAATGAAACATTACTGGTTTTCTGCATGAGAGCTTGCTGAAATGATGTTTGGTGCATCATATGTCTTGGAAGACTTGTATCTTCTTTAATGATCACACTTCACTTTCATTGGAAAAATACTTGGTCCCACAAGATGAGGAAAGGCCCTGTACCTGCTGTCTGTGTTCTGTACTTTAGCTTGTTTTCCTTAATATTGTGTTACACATCTAAAGACATTAAACTTCATCTCTGGGGTAGCTAAGTTACTGTTTAGCTCCTTATTACCCTGAGCCCATCAGAGGCAACAGGGATCTCATTGTTTCAGTTGCTTAACAAAAACACAAAGTGGTTATTATCTTAATTAGTTTGGAATGTAATTTAATTCAAGATGTAACAAGTGGGTATAAAAACAGGTGGTAGGGAAAAACAGGAAGGAATGATAAACCTCACTGAGTAAGTACATCTAGATGGTTTTTAGTTTAACTGTATTGAGTGTTGAAATCCCTTATGTGGCAAAAGGTCTTTTATAGATGAGACAGAGTTTAAATGAGGTTAAATAAACTGGGTTTAGAGCTTTGACCAGGCAATACTGATTCTGTTTTCATTTTGCATCACAGAATGTACAGTTCTTAATAAAGTGCTCAGTAAACATTGACATATTTATTGTATTGGTATTTGTTTCCCTTCTGTTGAGAGGGTGATGGATAATAATAGAAGCAATGGCTAAATTCAGATTCAGTCATTCTTCTCTGGAGGATGACTGCTCTGTGTCTTTTGTTTTGTAATAGACTTTTTCTTAGGCTGGTGTTTTCCGCTGGGTTTGTTTGCACCTCTTCTGAGTCCGAGGCTCAACTCCCAAGAGATTGTTGGATTTCACTAATCCTGTATAGTTAATTCAGGTTATTTTTATTCCTTTTTAATCTCTTTCTCACAGGATTGAAGAAGCCCAGAACTGATTCCTTGCCAAATGATTCTAAAGGTGGTTTATGATAAAAAGAACAATGTGGTATTTCTCCTTTCTTTTCCCTTCAAAGGTTGTTCCTTTCCTTGCCAGATATGAAGGCCTTGTACAAAATTAAGCCTCTGGTTTTGGGTAAATAACAATACAGGAGGTATGTACTTAATGGCTTTGTGTATTCCCTAGATGTTTGCAGTAACTCGGCTGCATCAAAAGCTGACATTTAGCAGCCCAAGTCCAGTGTAGACTGGATCAATGCAGTGCAGAAGTGAAGTGGTGGAGTTGGATGTAAATATGGTTTTCTTTCCTTAGTAATTAAAAGTGCTTTTTCCCCCTGAAGATCCAGATTGCAAATAAGCTTAAGTACGTTAGATTGGGTTTTCAGTTCATTGGTTGTCCAGTACATGGAACAGGTTGATGCTTGTTAACTTTTCTACAGTGATGAAGTAGTTTTCATCAAACCTTTCAGATGTAAGATGCACCGTATTGCAATGTCTGTGTCCCTCATGCCTTTGAGTAATGTTTGTTTATATGAGACTGAGACCTTTTCTTGTTTATGAGCATTTCCGGCATATTATTGCTACACAAAGACGTCAGACTCACCTCCTTTTTTTTTTTTTCTTTTTCTTTTAATGGAGTGTGCTGCTACAATTGGCTGTTCGGTCCTCTGCTGTTAATACCATGCACTGAGGAAAACTTGGATATTGTCTAGTGTTGTTTCTTTTTTTTTTTTTTTTTTTTTTTTTAGGATTGTAAACAGATTTGCTTCCTCTGTGGGACTAGAGCAAGGCACTTGCTTGATTCATGACTTGCGGGGACACAGAACCAGGGGGATCTATCAATTCCCCACAGCTAGCTGAACCCAGTTTGTAATATAGGTAATTGCTCCTTAACAGGCTTCACTTTACCTGATCTAACTTTAGAAAGAACGTTCTGAGTTTGCAGCAGTGTTTAAGATGTGTGTTTTATTGCCAGACTTATTGCTAGTTTTAACTGTTTCAGAGATAAAGCAGCTATTAATGCTGTGCCAGGTGTCCATGTTGTTTGTCCATCTGATATTCCTGTCTTCAGATTCCAGATGGTTCCTTCAGACTGGCCTTTCCAGCCTGAACTGCACTGTTTCTCCTGCTCTGACATCTTCTGAACAGGCTGCCATTTGTTCTCATTCTTTGATTGTTTGTTGGTTTGTTTTTTGGTTGGGTTTTTTTTGTGTGTGTGGTGTGTCTATGTACACCCATCTGCTACAGATTTAGCTATTTTTATCAACTTACTTTTGGCAAAGTCCCAGATTTGCAGACTCAGTTTTGTCCAGTGTTGTTGGTGATATTTGGGATTATCTCTTTCTTCCTGTCTTTATGGAGATTTAAGGTACTTCATATGGAAACTCACTAGATCTAATTTGTGTAAGCACTCGTTGTACTTAGGCTTTGATCTCAATTTTTCCAGAGCTAGGATTTTGCTTAATGATGACCTGAAAAGACTGTAAACAAACATGTTTGTGTACTTTGTGCATCACCTTGTGAAAGGTGTATAAATAAGGTCTAAAGAATGGTAAATTTTTTGCTATTTGACCGGCAGCCCTCACCTCCCAATTTACCCTACATTTAAAAATAATGTATCTGGGTTAAGTGAAGAACTTTAATATGGTAAATGATTATAAGGCTGAAGGAGTACTGAATGTTTACCAAGACAAAGAACACTGCTTTGTGTATTCGCTTTGTTCCAGAGTGAAATAATTAACACAGTATCTGGAGTTTAAACTGTGTGATAATCTTGTTGTAGTGACTCGACACAGTCATCGGATAATTTAAAAATGTTATTAACAGATGACTGTTTAGAGGAATTGCTGTAAAGGCTTGTGTAATTGTTCAATGCCTTGTGGAGTCAGCTGAGTTGCTGCACTTCCCTTACTGCCTCCCCTCTGTCATGGCGACATCTGAACCTGTTCCTGTGGTGTCAGCAATGACTTTCATGACTGTGGCCTCAGTTTCTCTCATGTCATGTGATTTCACTCCTTGCTAATCTCAAGCCCTTCATGGTAGCAAAGATCTGCTTCTGAAGTACATTTAAAAAATAAACGAAATCCAAATTTACACATTTTTCAACAGTCTTGAAAACTGTTTTTGTCAGCTATAAGTTTTTTATTTTTTAAAGCATTCACCTAGTATTATTTTCCATTTTCAAGTCACCTTTAGACAAGTACGGAATAGACTGCTGTGATTGATTGGGACTATGGGCTGCTTCTCCTTTCTCTTACCCCCAGGTGCAATGTGACCTAAGGGTCACATTATCATATTCTTGATTTTATGCATCCTTTGTGCTGGTGCTAGTTGATGGAAAGAAAAAAGTAGTTTGTTAGATAAAATTCCAACTTGTTATCTGCCAAACTTAATCCAGCCTTGGGCATTATGGATAAAATAGTTTGGAAAACAGGAAGATGTGTGTGTCATCGTGTCCTCCCCACCCCACCCCCGAAAGGCTCCTGCTGAGGTTGGTAGAAGGACATTCTAACAATAGTCTGTTCTGTAGGAGGTGAATTTGTGTTATCTATATTTTAGTAGAGAAAGATAGGATTGAATAGTCATAAGACTAAAATGCATCTTAGAAAGATCCATTAGTTAGAAATAGCCTTTGAGGCACACAGCATCTGCCATAGAGGCTGTGGTAGAAGCCAGTGAATAGCTGCAGCTTCTCATCCATTTATTTTCATGTGGAAACGCAGCAATTCGGAAATGTCTGATTTCTTTTACCTGGAAAAGTGACAATTTCCACCAGCATCCTGACCCCCCTGGATGTGCTGCAATCCCTTCCTGATGCTTCCCCCTTGAGATACAGTCCTCCAGGAGAATTTCTTAGCAGTAAATGAATTTGCTAATGAGCTTTCCTTCCAAAACAGCGAGGCGATGCCAAGTGACATGTTGGGAAGTGCCAAGCAGGAGGGAAATGGCTCTTCTGTGCTGCCTGTCATAAACAGGATGTAGTTTGTTTACAGTCCTTACTTGATCTCTATAGTCCCCCTGTCAGGGCTGCACATGGATGAGACTCCCGCAATGGCCTGGAGAAATACGAGGTTTCTGAGCCAATATCAAATATTGTGTCAGAGGAGGAAGTGGCTTCAGGCAAAGGAGCAAACAAAATTAAGCAGTGTGTCGTGGATTCTTCTGTGCTTTTCTGTGGTATTTATCATTCTGACTGCACAGCTGCGTTGCAGTTGACTGCAGAGCAGAGGGAATTTAATAAACTGTGGGGATAACTGTTGGGTGACTAATTTTAAGAGGAGATGTGTTGAAAAGCCTTTGTAGTGGTATGGTTTTGGAATAGTGACAGCAGTTTGTTAAGAGGTATATTAGAAGAAATCAGTCTTAGGGTTGTAAAAAGAATAAAATAGGATAATTCAGTTGAACGGGACCTACAACAATCATCTAGTCCAACTGCCAAGAAAACAACTTCATTTTTTTTTTCCTTTCCTATCACCCTAAAAAATCCAAATAAAATCCTTGGCATTGGTTGGACAGGCTCTTAACACTATCCTGAGGGAATTCTGCTGACCATCTCAAATCTCTGGTGCACTTGCTGCCCAAGTGTAGCATAGGGTTAGCGTTACAAAGCATTACCAGAGCTGTGTGGAAAAAAAGCAAAGGACCTTTGGCTCTTGCCATTGGTACTCTTGACATTTATGACTGTTGAACTCATGTACCATAAAATACTTCATATACAGTAACACGGTGATGATCTGCTGTTGTAAGTGAAACTTCCCCTTGGAGTAATAGAGGTATAATACACCTGAGGTTCAATGGCTGTCAGTATGGCACGTGCTTCTCCTGTAGGAAAGACACTGTGAACAATCTAAGTAGGCGAAATTTTATTCTCTTAGGCTTTACTGCCAATAAAAGTTCCTTGCTAGAAAAATAAAATTGAGTTGTAGCCCAGAGTAATGTGATCCGCATTAGAGCACATTGTGAACATAAGGTAATTTTTTTTTAATATCAAAGTAATTTAGAGACCAAAGTTTTACAAAAATTCTGTGATACTTGAACATTTTGGGGCTATTTCTCATAGTTTTCGAAGAAAAGGCTCTGATGATTAGGAATTGATGTTCTCTGTTTTTCTACATACATGGAACTCTTCCTGTATATGCCTTTACACAACGTGACTGATTCAGTGGTTGTAAATGGACAGGGAAAGGTGTTGAGATGCTAAATCATGAGTGAGTTTGTTGATAGTCATATATTTTAGTTGTTGAGGTTTAAGGAAAAAATAAATGAGATTAAAGTAATGCTGTTTGCACCATTGTGGGAGTGTGTGTGTTCACTTCTTTATCTGCTCCTCTCGAATATTTGATTGTGCTTTAAAATCAGTTCCTTAATTCCTGTCACTAAGTGACCAGCTCAAGTTTATCCAAAGGGCTCAGGGACATGTAGGCTGGGTTGTCTTTTTGGGGGCTGTAAGGACAGCTACCGTTCCCTACAACCAGCTTGTTTTTTCAGACAGCCTGCTACTGCTTTGGCTGGTTTTGGTAATGCATTAGTAGTGTGAGTTTTCTGTTTGCTGCCCATGAAGCTGACAACTGAAAAGGCTAATTGGGATAAGGTGTAGGGAGGAAGAGAAAATATCAAAACTTGGGTAATAAATTAATTTGTTTGGTGTATGAGTTGTGTTTTGAAGTGAGGTTATTTGTGTACCACTTCTCATTTTGAAATCAAGGAACAACTTGCTTTCAGAATAGGAATAAATCAGTTTAGATGAACTCCCAGTGGCTGCAGACTTTTTTTTAAGGATTTGTGGAGGGATTTAGTGGTGTGGCCTGACTCGCTGTGCTCTGTCTGACTGAGGAAATGAGAAATGATGACTGTAGGCTGCCATACATTGGTATGCCTTTGGTTTTTAAGTCACGGCTCATTATTGAGGAAAATAGGGTGAAGACTCACTGTTTATAATTTGTAGAATTAAAAATCAAATGTCATTTCCAAACTGAGGTTACAGTGCAGGACTGATGAATATTTCAGGAAGCAAATCATAACAAGTATTAACAGACGCTGAGGATTTCTAATATAAACTGAAAGGGTGACTGTTGCAAGCCAGCACTTCCTAATCTTACAAGAACAAATAGATGTTGTATTTAACCCATAAATCTGCAAGTCTGAAAGTATTTGTTTTTCCCATTTTACCCTGATATTGTGCTTTCTCCTCCTCATCTGGAGGGAAAAAAGGTGGTTTGGTAAGAGAAGAGTTACTACAAAATAAAACCTTACAAAAGTGAAACCATCAGCCCAGCATGAAGCAATCCTCCTTTACACAAATGCCATTTAGCCAGAAGAAATACAGAGTTCACCTCTTTGTACAGAAAATATATGGGTTTGCAATCTGTGGAGGGGAATATGTATCCAGCTGTTTGTATTATGATTATTATTACTTTTTGATTATAGGCTGTTCATGTCTAAGGAGAACAGCCAAGCTGAGGAATGGGTGTGCATTGTGCTGGGAAATCCTGTTTGGTACTTTGTCCCAGGCAAAAGGAGGGTGACAGAAATACTAATGGAAAAAAGGAAGAAACCTGAAGGGAATGAGAAATTTTTTCCTAGTAGCATTCAGGAAGCTAGAACTTAATGGTGTGCTCTTGAAATCTTGGTTTTTTTCCTAGCACACTAAAATTTTTCAAGAGCTTCTTGTTATTTAAGTGTTAAGATGCTGTATTTATAACATGTAAGGTATAAAAGACTTAGCTGATCAGAGGGTGTCAGGAGATCCGGGAACTGTTGTCATAATTATATTCTGTAAATAAGTTTCATTTACTTATTATTAATAAACCATATGTGGGAGAATGTGGGAGGTGTCTTCTTCTGAAATAAAAATGCTGTGTACCGCAGCTCCTCAGAGCCTAGTATGGGAGCTCTCAAAAACTCTATGCTACGGTCCTGTATCTGTACCCTGTATATGGTCCTACTGACATATCGATGTGCCATGTCCAGTTTACTGTGTGCTTTTTTTATCAGTGGTGCAACATGTGCACCGGGGATCTGACATGTCTTACAAGCATCAAAATTGCCTAGATGTGCTGCACAACACATGCCTTGACTTGTTTGTCTGTATCTTGTCGGTCTCCGGCAGCAGTCTGCCATGGATAGCAGCCTAGTCCTGCCTGTTGCTATACCCTGAAGTGCTGTTTCAGACTCAGGCAATGGGCTGGAGGAATTGTTGCAGGTGTGGCATCTTGATTTTCAGCCTTCTTTCTCAGGAGCTTGTGGTGCCTTCCTGATATGTATTTTGATCCTGTCACGTGAAGGTAGAGCAGGCCACGTAGAAAAAGGGCACTCTCTGGGAGGTGGCTGCTGCTGTTGGGAGACGTCATTTAGCCCAAGTTCCATCATGGAAGACATGGGATCATATAGGCTTTGTCTGGGCAGATTTAACATCTCCCAAGGGGCTACTTACATAGGGATGGGGATTGCAATTCCTAGGATCTTATGACCTGAAAATGTGCATTTCAAACAAGTGTGCAAGTACATGATTTTATTCACCATTAAGTCAATGGCAACTGGTGGTTGCAGCTGTCCTCCACACTGGTTTGATCTTGCCATTGTGATTTGTACTTTGAAAGGATTAACAGGTCTCTTCCCTTAAATGACTTCTGCTCTGAAGTCATGAAAACTTTAGTATTGTCAGAGATGAAGCGTGATGACATTACACCCTGTGAGCATCAGAGATCCCTTGGTCCTTGATGAAAAGTGAGTGTTTTGGAAGACCTCACAGAGAATGCTGGAAAGGCTTTTGACGGTGCTGAGGGCCTGGAAGTTTTTAGAGAGGATCACGAGTGAGAAATAGCCCACAGCAGTGCTTACCCCATCACCCATTTTAGACACAGGATTTTGCTCAAGGTTGCTGCAAATGAGAAATATCTTTAACATGGACAGTCCAAAGACAGTAAGGTAATCTATGTGAGGAGAAATAAGCTGTCTCTCCCCGTACACCTCAACCCTAGACACCAAAAGTGGCTTTTGCAAATTAGTGTTTTAACTCTAATATAGAAGTGAGGGCATTCCTTTGTGGCAGCTGTTGAGTTACCTGGAAGATGGCCAGGGAGAAAGTCAGTGGGTGATGTAACAGCTGGGCTAGATGTGTGCAATTTTTCACATTATGAGAATGGATGTATTGAAGCTTGTCAAATTTTCTGTTTCTACGGTATTTCCAGTTTGGATTTTTTTGGTTAATGTTCTGTTAGGTTGTGGTTTTGCATAGTTTTACGCTGATAGGTTGGGATTTTTTTGTCTTGTATTTTCACTTTTGAGCAAATAAATACTAGTTATGTGGAACTGTCTTTGATACATTTTTCATGATGGCTTAATAATAGAACTACGATGAAAGCATGCTTCCTAACAATGTAGTGCGATTTCCATACCAGAGGGAGGGAACCCCAAACAATTTGATGCTTCATTAAAATTTGAAGAAAGATAATGTGCAGTTCTCCCTGGCATTTCTAGAAAAGATTCCTTGATTTTTTTTTTCTGGCATAGTACACATAGCATTTAAAAACAAACACGACAAAAAAAAAAAAAACCAAAGCCCCACCAAACCCAAAACAAAACACAAACTAAAAAACTTTGTAAATCACCAGGCTGCTGCTTTTCTCAGCAAGGACTGACCAAGACACCAGGAGGCAGGCCTGACCAAGCACCCCAAGTGGTTATCACATGGGATGCTGTCTTAATGTTCCATACGTTAAGACTCTGCACCCGTGCTTTCCATTTCCTGGAATATTATTTTTTTCCTTTCTGTAGTTGGGGTTTTGCAGAGCACACTGTGTGGTTACATGCAGGCAGGTACTGCTCAGCAGCTTGCAGCTTGGTTGTGACTGTCATAGAAATGAAGGAACTGGCAATAAGCTCTTGGATTCTAGACCAGACCCCAAATTTGTAGGGATCATGTGATTTCATTTTATTTGATTTATTGAGATTTTCAATGTTAAATTTCATCCTTTGATCGGTATTTGAGGGAAAGACCAATATGGCTGTGTCACAATCAATGACATTCAACATTTGATATATGCCTAAATGACTGTAGGTACATTTTTTTCCTGGAATAGAACAGTTGTCCTATTGTTGATTTAATTTGATTACTTATAACAAAAGCTTCAATAAAGTATTTAGAAGTTATATACACAGCACTGTAGCCAAGAACTGGCTTTATGGAGTAGCTTCTGCCAGATCCTTGAATTTTTATCCTGGGCAGTATTAATATAAATTCTGTTTAGTCATAGAATTTTCTCTCAGTTCTGCTACTTATGATTTAACTCAATGTCATCTTCTGTCAAAATCTAAAAATATTTGATGCCAAAATATTCTGCTTTATAATTGAATGATTTTTTTATTTATTTTTTTTTTTAACAGTCTCATATCCTGTGATACTGTACTTGGAACTGAGCTGAATTTTGGAGCTCTTAGGAAGTACTTGTTACAGCTGCTGTCCCATGTAAGCGGCTGCAGCGGGATTGCTTTTAATAGCAGTAGTTGAAAACTACCTAAATGTGGTTCTCAGTTTGCTTTCAGTACACCTGACTTTTTCCTGATCTTTTCTGTTACCTATTCAATACCCAGCTCCACCTCCTGATGTTGCTGGAAAATTGATTGCTCACATAGGTGGTATTCTAGTTTATCTTCCTCATATACAAGTAGAGCACTCTGTGCCTATATAAAGAAGCATTTTTGTCATCCCTGGTAAAACAATCATTATATACACAATTGTGTCTTTTATCCTGTCTCCATATGCTGTGCACTTTCATTGTTTTCTGAAGATAACTGTTGATCTTATCTCTTTTTTTTTTTTTCTTTTCTGACTGCACTTAGTAGTGTTACCAGCCCTCTGCGTTTCTGTTTTCTTTGTTTTAAGGCAGCTTTCCTGTACAGTTCTTTACCTCCCTACCTGCTTCATTGATTTATCGTGCTATTTTAGCATCTTTGATTTTACGGGAAAGAAGACTGGTTTGAGCCTCCCCAGCTGTATGTTAAAAACTTTAAATGCATTTACGTTTACTTTACCATGAATCCTAGACAAGTTGTCTTTTACGAGTTAGAGATTTAAAGAGCAAGATTAAAATCCTTATTTGAAGCCCATATTTGCATGACTTCTCTATGTACCTTCTGTGGAGTCTCCTATCTAAATCTTACTTATTGCGAGTTCATTAATTCTTTAGCAGCTAAACTGCATGGCTTTCGATTTTCACAGAAATCTACTGCTATTAAAATGGATGGTTTGCTTGGCATTTGTGACCTATAGGTGGTGACATTTAGCTGATGCTTTTTGCTTCTTGATGAACTTACAGACAAGGGCAGGAGTGAGTTGCAAGCCATATGAATTATTTCAGTAGTCCGCTCCCTGCAGCTTTTTCCCTGGGCATCACAAAGGCTTGTGATTGTCATGTGTTGGACCCGTGTTCTCATCTCATGGGGTGTGCATGGGCTTCAGATGGGGATTGCTGCCGAGTAATGGCTACCGTATGGCTATGCCATGAGGTATATACTCTTCAGTGCTTTGGACACCTCTCTGCTGTGTGACACGGTGTAGATAGTTCCCATCTCCTGAGGAGACATGACAGGTGGGCATTTCCTACCTTCAGGTGCTTTGTAACACGTTACGGCTACCTGTGTTCACCAAGAGATTGTGCAGTGCAAAATAAACACCTGTTGATCAGGGAACTCCAAATAGAACCTGCTGGGAGGGGTGGTATCCAGGGACAAGGAACGTACAGTCCGGTGTCCCAAGTAAAATAGCCCATTACTGATGAGTAATGAAGTGTATGGGATTTTGCTGAGAAGACTTGATGTGGTTTAACAGGATGAATGCTAGATCCTGTCAAAAAGTGCAGTCATAGAAGATACAAAAATATGCAACTGACAATGAAGATGAAGACTGGGATGCAAGTTAAGGTCTTGCTTTTTCTGAGGTTTGAGATTTGCAATAATCATTTTAGTGACATTATTTTGCTTGTGTTCTTATAGTTATGGCTATATTTCATACCATATGCGGGTTTTGATCATATGTACGAAGGAAAACAAATTTTTTTAGATAACCTGGATGACTTTGATATGAAAATAGTTGTGGGAAATAACTTTTGCAAAAGCAGGTGGCTTTGAAACTCTTTATATTCTGACTGCACTGTTTGGTCGTAAATGCAATACTGAAGTAAAAACACAGATCAGATTTTAGACTTGTTTCCAAGTCTAGAGGGTCATATGCTGTTTGTAAGTTTTGAATGCTAAACATAATGGTATTGCTGGAGATAAGTTCTAGCTCCCAAGTTACAGTAGCATGAAATAAACATACTTCTATTACTGGCAATCAATGAATACATTGTCTTTTGTATTAAATCTTATGTAGTTAAAGATAAACCTGAAATGAGGTTCTCCTTGATCAGCTTCTGCTGCTTTTGTGTTTTTCCTGTGTGTGTTGGTAGAGGAAGACAAGTGATGTGTAATACTGTCTCTAGGTAGTGTGAGTCTCAGCCCAAGAAGAATTGGTCCACTTGTGTGTTTGGGTTTAAACTGGTTAAGATGATTGAGCATATGCATAAATGTCTCTGAACCCGGGGCCTGAGATTTCCCAGTCCTCTGGGAAAAGTACTTTTTTGGGTTAAGTATGTCAAATATTGAGCAGACCTTTTAGCAGCTCTTACCACAAAGAGGAACAAGTAGTTTCATGAGCAATGAAAAAGCTTTAATATCCTATGGATTTCTCTGTCTTGGTTAGTTAGCTTTCTTTAAACTGAATTGTGCTCAATTTTTCTGTTGGTTCTTCATTAGCCTCAAAACCCACCATTTTTCTCTCCCTGTTGCTCTTTCCGTACAGACTATTTTGGATAGCAGCATATGAGCTGCTGTATTCAACGCCAGTGATTAGATTAGGGACTAAAGAATTAAGGGTGAATTTGTGAATTCTAAATTGTCCCCTCACCAGCTGCTTATTTTCACAAAACTTTTAGGAAGAGAATTATCCTTGAGATTTTTACTCTGTATTGTATGTAGATGAAATTCACAAGCAGGTATTACAGGGGAGGAAAAAGATGATTTTAAATAATAATGATTAAAATAAACCCTAAAAACACAGGGTTTGCACCCAGAGGTGCTTATAGTTACGTTATGGTTTTTTTATGAGGATAATTTAGAATTTAAGTCATTTGCATACAAAATGATATAGTAACATTT
This sequence comes from Ibycter americanus, assembly GCA_035590275.1. NCBI lineage: Eukaryota > Metazoa > Chordata > Aves > Falconiformes > Falconidae > Ibycter > Ibycter americanus. The sequence goes on from JAVJGI010000050.1 coordinate 29,891,048, forward strand.
GATGTTCTTTTCCTTTCAGAAGATGAGAAAAGCACAGTGTTGTGTATATGTACCTGCTAGGAAGAATTTGCATTGTGATTTCCAAATCCACATCATGTTTTGATAAAGCATCATTAACTGGTTATTACTCTATTAAAAAGACACCAATATTTTTTGTGAATGCTGTGCCTGTGCTTTTATTAAAGATTTTTCATCACACTGACTTTGACCAGAAACTTTTACATGATCTTTTTAATCAGTTTGTGACTTAATTACTGAGGGTGCATTTGGATATTATACTCCAGTCACCTGTAATGAATTAAGAGCCACCATTGCCTACTGTATCAGTGATTATATAGAGGTACTTCTGCTGGCTTCTTTGATAGAATGCACCTTTGAATCAGTTATCGTTATTATGCATTCTGAATAATAAATCTTAATTGCCTAATTACACATTTATACCTTCTAGTCTAAATTGTCTCATATTTACCTGATGCCATGTAATTAGGAAATCACAGAATTTATACAATATATATTGTTTTTTTCATGTTTCCTAGTTGGAAGAATATAATAGGAAATGGCTTAAAAGGTCACTTAAGAAAGCTTACCTAATATTTAATAAAGAGATTTACACTTATGCTTTTACTTCCTCACAAGAACGGTGAAATGAGGAGTACAGCATTACCAAAATGAATGTTAAAACTGGAAGTCTGGGCAAAATACTTGGGCCTCCTCGTTGAGCCTTTTTCGTAATGCTGTATAGTATTTGGTGAAGAATCTTTATTAAATGACTCTTGACTGACATCCTTGTTTTCTGTAGCTGCTTTGAACCTAAATATTAATTAACGTAGCATATCTTATAGAAATACTCTGTTTGTCCAGGAACTATCAGTATTAGAGAGGACCCATCTAACCACACAATTCAAGAATGGTTGATTTGCTGACAATTAAAATATGCTGCCTATTACTTGTGGTTTTCATTAATGTGGGTTTGTGCCTGTAACTGGGGAAGGGGGAAAAATTGTTTGAAAACGGCCATTTGGAAATCCCTGTTCTGTCTTCCCTTATTTACCTTGAATACAAGAAGCCCATGCAATTAGTAAAACATTTGTTGCTTTTGTTGTTTGACATCTGAGAAGTGATGCAATTTTTTTCCTTTAAAAGAGAACCTAGAGCAAAAACACCCCTAGATTACTTTGAAAGCCAGGCCTTTCCTGGTAATCAAGTGTTTACAGAAAGATGCTTTGTTCAAACCTTTTCTGGGGCTCTGTATGCTTAAACAAAGGGCTTTTAGACTTAAACACAGCTGTTCATTTGAAAATGAAAAATCAAATTAAGCAGAACCAGCTTTTGAAAGTTAATGTTGTATAGCAACTGAAACAAAAGAAGAAAATACTGTGTTTTACGTTTCACTTAAATAACTTTTTTAACATAAAGTTTTCAGCTAAAAAGTGCGGTTTCAAAGCTGCTCATCTCTTGCTGTATCCCGCAATAGAACATCTGCGTTCATTCTGACGCGGATGAATGACATGAATTAAACTAAAACCGTTGAAGTGCTCTTTTTAACATAATTACACCTTGTTCATTTTGGAGACACAATGCAGGGATGAAATGCCAATTAAGCCTGGTATGTTAATGAGATTGAGACTGAATAGGGGATTAGAGCGGACACAAATCCCAGTGGAATTGATTTGATATAATCCCTCAAGTTTGTTCTGTTTTCAAATGTACAATAACATTTCTATTAAAATTTCCAGGCATAGACTAAAAACAAAAAAAATCCCCAAACATGTTAGATTTGGGAATATGGCTAAAGAAGCTGTACACTGGGTCACAGTTTAGAAATCTTGGTTTTATTGTCTGTTCCTGTCATATTGAAAGAAAAGTTTGTAGGTGTTCGATGTCTTAGTCACCTCAGCGTTCTCTTGCGTGTTCATGCCATCTGTGTGTCCTGGAGTGCCACAGTGTATAAATAGTACTTTACTACAGATCCCCCAGGTTTTGAGATCATGATGTGGATTATGTGGAATTCGTGTAAATGTGTGTGTGTGTGTATACATGTAAATATACTTACATATAAAAATAAACAATATGATATTATATAAACATAAATATTTTATGTTTTATAATATAGTATATGTGTAAAATAAAAAAAACCACCCAAACAATAACAAATGAGTGCTTTCCCCTTGTAAAGATTGACTCTAACATCTAATACCATCATTTTTTACTTTGGTTCTTGGATGATCCATAACAACGTGTCAATGGGAGCATGAATAATTGCTGGATATTTTAAGCAGGACAGAGTGTAACGTTACAGCTAGTGATCAGGAAGAAGAGATGAGATGTAGATACCAGTTGCTTGTAGCAGCTAGGCTGGTAAGCTGTACCTATGAGTGAAGAAATACAACTGTATTTAGAGATAAAAGATAGTTGTCTTTTAATCAGCTGCATTTAAAGAAACCCCAACCACATGAAAGATGCATAATCAAAACGAAATTTTTCATAGCTGTGAAGACATAATTCTATTTCCTAGAAAACTCAGTAGTTTATCTACTAGAATACCTTAAGGCAAAAGATTCAGTCTCTGATGGATCCTAGCGCAGATCAGTAGGGCTTTAGGAGCACAATCTAACTATCTCCTCAGGTTCCCATCTGATTTTATTATGAAATGCCGTATCAGTACCTGTAACTGATCCCTGTGTTTTATTAAATGACTTCTGATGACAGATCAAGAACTCCTATGCCACAGGTATGTGGAGGACAGCTGGCTTCTTAGCCAGGATCCAAGCAGAGAGACTGCAAGTCAGAGCACTTCAAATGGACTTAGACCCCAAACAGGAGACGAGGGAAGCTCCCCACAGAATGCTGCATGGAGGTCCTTCTTGCGTGCTGAACCTCAGTATGAAGAGGTGTTGCCAGGTCTTTTCAGATTCAGTAATGCATCCAACTCAATGTCAAATTTATTTTCTCTGTCATACCAGTATAAATTTTTTGTCTGCATGATTGAGGACTTACCATATTGTCAGTCACCCAGGGTAGTTTTATAAAGGGAAAGTTCACAGACATAGTAGAAAAGAAAGGAGAAAATTCCTTTCTATTCTTCTTGTACAATTTAATTTGTTCTTCTCTTACTCATAGGTGGAAGCCCTTGGGGCTTTTTTATTTGTCCTCTATTATAAGGTGTATTAAACTCTGGGTTCTTTTTGTGGCAGGGGGTCCAGTTGTTTAAGCAGCTGTAATTCTTGTCTTTTGAGGGTGTTTGTAGTTTTTTAAATAGAATTTTAAATAGAATTTTGGAAATGTTAAATGGTAACTATTACTGTGTTGTGACACCTTATGATTAGCAGACCTCCACACATCAGAAAAGCTATATGCAGAAAAATAACTGCTAGAATTAATCAAAATACTGTCTTTCATTAGTGGATTGAACCTCTGAGAGAATAGGATGTCTTCATTAACCATGTTTTTCTTTTGCTACTTCTGTTGGCTTATGGCAGCACCATTTGTCTTCAGTCTGTCTCCGTATTTGCCTCAAAGCAACTCTTGGGTTAACAGCTAGTATTAAAATGATTTTTTAATATTCCTAGAGATAATGCAGGCTTGCAGACTAAAGTATTTGGGAAGAGTCTGGAGCTATGGTGCAGCCTCTTGTGAACGTCAGGGCTGATTTATACCTACAGCAATTTTCCTGGTCTGTTTTGTAAGCTAAAATTCTCTTTCAGTCATGGTGAGCATTGTGCTCTACCCTGCCTTGGGGCTAAGAGACTGTATTGTGACTGGCTGGATGGCAACCTGTTCTCATTCATATGTACCTCTGTAATTTCTTGGCTGGGCTAGAATATATGGCAATTTACTGAAGCGTGATTCTGTCTTGGGATTACAAAATGCAGCAGTTTCAGGCTCATCTGCACAGTCTATGGCACAGAGATCAAATCTACTGTTAAATCTTTGTACTCGCCTCCCAGAGAAACCTAAGGTCTCAATGGTTTTGTTCACTACTCTAATTATCGGTGCCTGCGATATCTAAAAGCCTTCTTGTAATGACATCTCAGCTCTTCATGTAGAACAGAACTTTCTTAGGTTAAAGATCACTTTGAAGAGGTACAGTTTTCTTCAGGTTGTTAAAAAATTAAACTCTTTATGGATCAAAACCCACCATATAGTTCCTCCTTTCTCAACTGATATTTTGATACTAGCCTCCATAAATAAAATAACGTTACTGATTCTGTTTTACATAGTTTAAAAAACCAGTAATGAATGAAAATGGCATGCTGTTTTGGGAATGGAAAGAAGAAAAGAAATCCATAAGCTATGTGTCATATTTTGAAGTTGTAATGCTGCTACTCTAGTGGAACATACTTGGTGCCATGGTGATAGGGTAGGTGTGAGAACCCGAGTGGAGTATGTTATAGAGGGGAGAAATGATATCCGTTACTCAATGCTGTATGCACTACTGCAAAATTTGCTGGCCACTGTGTCATTGTGCTGGATCTGATTCAAAGCGGGATTAATCTTTTCACTTACAAGATGCTGTCATTGTGACTTCATTTCTTACAGATTACGTTAAATCTTTTTTCATTTGGGTAGCAAAGCATCAAAGTGTTGCTGCCTGTGGCTGCCACCTGTGAGTGGGGTAATGGAGGAGACCCAGTTCTGGGATACTGATTCCCTGTAATGCTTCAGAAGCTGGGACGTTCCAGCATCCATATGACTTCTGTTAAACCCCCACCACCCCCCACCCCTCTCCAAGCGAAACAAAAAAAACCCACAAACAAACCACCAAAACAAAAAAAAAAAGGCAGAAAGATGCTGCTGGTTACTGTCTGGTTTTGCTGTTCATAAATAGCCAGCCAGATTCAGATTCATGTGGTTTCTGAGATTTGGAACTTTTCTTTTATATTAAATGTATTGGGAATGCTGGAATTAGATGTTTAAGAATATAGCAATGACATTTTTAAGTTGAGAACTTATCCAGGTATGAAATCATTTACTGAGACAGTTGGCTTAACAGAACTGCCTGATTATAAAATATATGACTGGAGATTTATTCCTGACATTCATGTAATTATTTTATATAAAGCTCTTTCAAGAGGGATATTATGGCTGAAATGATTCTGAGCTCCAGTTTAGCTGTTTTGATTGCCCTGTCCTCTGGAATAACATCTCTTAGTAAGAACTACATCTGAACTTCGTGCCTCCTCACACCTTGGTTATTCACCCCAGCCTTGTGTTACATCTCTTCTTACTTTCTTCTTGCTTTTTCTAGCTGTGCTTCAATGTAAATCCTGTTGGATTTTTTTAACAGATGAGGAAAATCAATGGTATTTATTAACATGTAGAATCTTTCTAGGATTTGTTTTGTTGCTGTCATATGTTAGACATACAATTTACATACAGAGCTAGAATCTGCCACTGATGAGCTGGGTTAAATTGCTGTGCCGTTGAGTGCTTGGAGGCCGTCATCCTTTCTGCCGTTCTTCCTACATTCACTTAAAATGGGAGGTGATCCATATTTGTTCAATACAGCTTTCTTGTAATCAGACTTCAGTGACTGTAATAACAGATACTGCCTATCATGCAGCGGGGCAGTGAAACTCTGATCATTACTTATTTGAGCGTAAATGTTTTGCCCCAGGCAGCTGGTTAGATAAATTCCTATCTTTATCTTCTAGTTTTCTAGATGTTAGCAGCATACTCCTTTCTCTGTGATCCTTCTCTTGGAAGCTTTTGCTCTGAAGATTGTCTGTAGTGCTTACTTAGTCTTACATAGTATCAGTCTAGGGATCTAGAAGGGATCTGCAATCTTGAATTTTGCTGGATAATGCTGCAGCTACTACTGCAGCTTTACAACGTGCATGAGTGAGATGTCACTTTCTCAGTTTGCAAGGGCAAACAGGAGTGAGGTTGAAATTAGCAAGTGCCCTTTGTCTCTTAGCATCTTCCCTGCTCAGGCACAATGGAGTTTCTCACTGTCAGAGGCACTGTCCGGAAGCCCATTTTGGTAGGAGATTTCTTTTACTAGTAATTTACCATCCTGACAGCTGCTTAAGGAGCATATTGTATGTATTAGCTCTGCTAGAATGTGTAATGACAGGTGGTTTTACCCATTAAATTTACCCCATTTGTGCAGTTCAGAGGATGGGTTAGCTGCTTTCAACTTGACAGAATAACTCGAGGAGGGAGGTGAGGTGCGAAGACATGTGAATGTGCAGGTTTCTAAGAATCGGATGCTTTGAAAGTATTCGATAACTGCAGCGGGGCAAATGACTCACCCGACGGTGTCTGGAATACTTGGTGTGAACTTCTACAAGACTATGGAGCAGTAGATATTTGTGGGAGACATTCATCCCCCAGTGGTATTGATCTTGCTGTCTTCTGACTGTGTAGCATCGCAGCACCAACCTGGCTGCAAACATATAATTTAAGATTCTGAGACAGTAAGCTAACAAAAAAAAAGCAGTTTTTAAAATTTCCTCATATTACAAATAAAACTATACTTGGCAAAATAAAAAGGCAATGTTTCTACCTAGCTTACAAAAATATTAAAGGTTTCTTTAATAATTTTATTCAGATTGCCAGTAAGCTACGGAAGTGGGGCTGTTTACTTGTTTGCTCTAGCCACATTCTTTTGGTTTTATCATTAATAATGTATTGTGAATATCAATTAAAAGCTAAGCAGAAATTCAGACTTTTCTCAGAGCCAATTGAAAATGAAACATTGTTTCAAAGGAATATTTTCCTAATTTAAGAAGAAAAAAAAGCCCAATGATTCAAAGTTGGTGTGTGAGAAATCTTGATAATTAGAAAATGATTCTTCCAGCTCACAGCTGACAGTGGATGGTAAATCTCACACATATAAAAAGGAAGAAGAGAAAGGAGCGGAAAGCAAATTGGTAGCCAAATGTTCCTTCACTGATGGGGAAAGCAAGTAATTAGGTGATTTCTCTCATCTTTTGACATGTGTAAATGAGAGTCCATTAATAACAGACCCGTAATGTAAATGATAAAAATGAAAACAACAAACAAAAAAATCAACTTGTCAACTATGGTCCAAGTGTGAAGGTAGGTCTTTGGGCATTGCTGTCAGTTGAATAGTCTTAGACAGCCCACGTTGCCAAGTCAGTGCTGTCTTTTTAGAAACCATCCCACAGGTCACTAAGCTGTAGATGGCAGCAAGAAGCATATCCTTTTAGTACAGCTTTTCAGATCTAGCTAATAGTTTTCTGAGTGGGGGATGTGTGTATGTAGTTTTGCTGTGATGGGATTATCTCTGGCAGCAGCCACAGGTGGGACTGGCAGCCCAGCCTGAGCCCAGTGTTGATGGGGGCATCTGGAACCTGCCCCTGCTGCCCACTGGCCACGAAGGGCAGGGTTTGAGAGATGTCACTGAAGTCACGCTACTCAGTTAGCCCATCCTTTCCTACCCGAAGGCAGGGGAATTTGGGCTCAGCTCCACTATCTGGAAAAAGAGTGAGGCATCCTATCCAAGGGAAGTTGGCTCCTGTCACTGCTGGACTTGGGAATGCTCAGAGCTCAAACCTCATATTCTTGGCTTTTCCTGATGGATTTGGTTGTTGTTGGCAAGCAAAAAGAATTCATGGCTATGTATCTTAAGCACTTGCTTTGTTTTCCTGAAAGACAGAGAAGCAAATTGATGTATCGTGGTAGCCAACACCCCACTATCCCAATGAAAAGTACTTCCCCTTGGTACTTCGGCTTCAGTTTCGTCTGAGTTTATCAGTGCTCGTGAAGGCCTCTTGATCACTGCAGTGCTCGTGCTGCCCCGAGCTCAGCGTGTGCCTTGTTTCTGTAGTGGGGGTATCATCAGCTCTAGGACTGGTGGGTTTTAATCAGGCCTTTCCTTTTCCTGTTTGCACTCTGCTCCATTTTCCTATTAAATGGTGATTGCACATTGTTGAAGAAGGCAGTCAAGTGTAAATTTCATTTTTTGCTTCAGCTAATGTTGCTGTTAGAGGTGGCTTTGCACATCTGTGAATATCCCCTGAAGGAGGAGGAGGAAAATCAATAGATGTAGCTAAAATGTTCCTCCCCTCCTCAAAAAAAAAAAAAAAAAAAAAAAAAAAAAAAAAACGCCGTGGGGGAGATTTTGAGGTAGAGGAAGCTGTGTTTTGGTACAGAAACTTTCTGATTTCATCTGTTCATAGGGGCTTCCAATCATTTTTGCTCTGAGTTTTCTTAGATTAGACAGAAATGCTCTAAATTTTTCCTTTTGTGAATTCAGAGATGTAGGGCAGTAGAAGAGACTTTTTTTCCCCCCCTCTCCTTAATAGAGGAATCTAAGTGGAAATGAAATCTTCCTTTGTGTCCTGTGTTTGGATTCTTATTTAAGTAAATGAGAGAGAAAGAGATTCAGTTTGGGGTGAACGTTTCTTAAGTTACTTCTTCTCTTACATCCAGCGAATTCACAGCATGCTATGCTTTGTGCTTGGATTGCAGTATAAGGTGTTAGTACATTCTGTCGATGCAAGATCATTCCCCATTGTATGTTATAGAGTCTCCTTTCATACTGTTGCAGAAGAAACCGCGTTACCCCTTCAGTACTCTGTTATTTTGGGACAATGTTTTTTATGAAGCAGGAAGCACCAGGTATGCTTTGCCCTCCTTTGCCATCCCTTTCGGGTCACCCTGAAAGCATGCACCTCTAAACCTCACAAGTTCAGAGTGACTTTCTGTTATCCAGAGGGAGTTCTGTAACTTCTTGGCTGCAGCATTGCTTCTTGACTGGTGCTCAAATGTCAGTAGCAAGTGTTGGTTTGTTTTTTTTTTTTTTACATATGTTTCGCTGGTGGCTAGTTTCCTTTTATTATCACCTTTTGTTTGCCCTGAAGTCTTGGAGTTGCTCATATTGCTGAGATTCTTCTTCCCTTCTGTTTTCCCCATCCTTTTACACACAAACATTTTATCCTTGCAGTCCCTTCTGTTTGTCATTTGTCTTACTTGCTTAAAATCCAAGCGCTGGTTAGTTTTTTGGATGCATTATAGCTGCAAGCCCCAACCGCCGTTTAAGCTGTAAGCATGACTAAGAACAACAAGACAGTATTTATTTTTCCTCGTTCCTTTCATTGTGTTTATATTCATTTATTATCCTGTCTTTTAAATGAAAGGTATTCTGTGCAGCTGCTGACTCTTTCCTCTGTCTCATAAAATTTCCCTGATACTTGGGGCTATAAAAAACTAGTTGTAATCTGTTTTGGGATTTTCTTTAGAGATTTGTTATCTGTGTACTACCAGTAAAAAATGTGTTGAAAGAATTTAATTTGTGGGGAATTTTTGTTTGTTCCTATGCAGTAGTTCCTGCAGCTAGGTAGAATATCTGCTTAGTGAAGAATTGTCTGTCTCTTGACAATGTGGATGTGCATCTTTATCACCTCGACTTATTTGCATGCTTTCTTATTACTGTCTTTTTGCCTTCAGGATAACTCACAATTTTCTCTAATGCTGAGTGTCTGTCAGCTCTACAGGAACTAGAAACCAGCAAATAAAATCTGCAGGCTTAAACCAGCACAGTCACGATGCATAGTGATCAAGCTTTGGGATACAATGCTGTTAGGATGTTGTAGAAGTTCAAAAAGGGAGTGAAAACATTAAAGGAAGAAACAACCATTTGGGTTTATTATTACAAAGGTACCACATTTGATTCAAAAAGTGTGTGAGCTGTAGGTTGCTGAAGACATGGAGAATATGCTGCAAAAGTTTTGCTATGCCTTTGTCCTACTCTTGTATCTTTCCAAAGGTATCTGCCTTGGCTGCTGTTGAGGACTGAATGCTGGGCTAGATAAAATTTGGTCTGATCCAGTGTGACTGCTGTGAGTAGTGTTTTTGGGTGAATAGCAACAGTCTTTAAAAATGGAGTATGTGTGTACTCAATGCAAAGTGTGGCATTATATAAATGTTAATAATAATGTAAGTGGATGTTCAGGAAGTCCATCTTCAGCATGACAAGACCATTAAGCAAGTTTCTGTACACCAGGAATATTCAAATAAATTGCACGTTATCGATGGAGCAAATTCACTGTACTTCAGAACCTGCTGAATCTCTAAGTCACTTTATCATTCACAAGATGAACGTGGGTTTAATTCACTAACTGTTTAAATATGGCCTTCTTCACAAAGAAACCTTAGCACTCAAAGCCTTTGTGCCTGTTAAACTTTCATGGAACATCGTTGATTAAAATCAAACTTTTGGAGCTCACAGTGTTTATATGCAAAAAATGGTTAGCGTCATAAAAATCCCAGGAGGGGAGCTGAAAAATGCAATAAAATTTCACACTGTTTAATGTTCATCACCCTCGGGTATCTAGTAGATTTCCACTAACTGAATGCGAATGTGAGTTCCGTTTGCTTTAGCAGCTGAATCTGCTTTATCATCCAACTTGCCTGTGGAGAATCTGTTATGAGGAGTATCCTCCTTTGAAATGCATTTGTATTTGTTCTGATTTCTCTCTTTAAAGAAATGCGCTCAGTTAAGTAAAGTGGTTTATTTCCAGTGACATCCCTGAACATCTTCTATTGGTTCATTTGATCAGTTCTTGGCTGCCTTTCCTCCTTACCTCTGGACAGAAGTTGCTTTGTGGAAAGTCTGTAAGGAAGCACAAGTGCAGTTCTTTGCTTTGCATTCCCTCCTCATCCCTAGGAGATGGCTGTCACAGCCATATATTGGGAAAATCTAACATATGGCTCAGCCCCATAAGGTAAATCTGTTTTATTTGATAAAATAGACTATATGTTATTACCTGCCATCTTTGACCACAGGTTACTGAAAGTGCTATGGTTATCAGAAAGCTGCTGATTTTTATTTTTGGATTTGTCGTTATGGTTCAAAATCCACCCTTTCCTCTGTGTCCTGGACTCCTCTGCCAGGACTGTGTCCAGATTTCCCTTTGTAAAGGAATCAGTGCACTGGGACAGGTGGAAAATAAAAATAATCTGAAGACACTGCTATGCTCTCCACTAACCAGCACCACTTGCTTGCCACCTTGGTTTCCCCTTTGGAAACTACAGGCACTGTGTGTTGCCTCTAGCATGGCTTCTTCCGTAACGGCAGGGAACAGCAGATTTTCGCATCCATAACACTGGAGCAGAATCAACTGGTTTTGTCTCTTCTTGTTTCTCTTTTGTTATCTAAAATGAAGGTGATATTTTCCCTCTGAGCTGGCTGTCTGCATCTTGGACCTGTATCTCTCATTTGTTGTACTCTTGCATTGGGGCTACTGATACTGAGAGAAAACTTTGCTGTGTCTTATGACAATTTTTGGGCTTTTGGGAGATGTGGGTTCTCCACCCTCTTTTAGAGAGGGGAGATTATTTGTGCCGTGAAGGTTCTGTTGAGGAACTTTGGGTTCTGAGTCTCCTGTGTGTTTATAGATACCCACATAGATCCTAGTGCTAGAATTTTTTGCTTGTTTATCATTTAAACACTGTAGATAAAAAGCGTTGTGACATTCCTATTAAATACAGCGTTGTACAGATGAGTAACAGAGGTACAGGGGAGGTTAAATGAATTGCCCGAGGTTAAGCTGAAAGCCTGAGGCTCAGTGAGGCTTTGAACTTAGATCTGCTGAATCCCAGATAAGAGCCCTAACCTGTTAATTTTCCTTCTTACATCTGTTGCTGCTGCAATTAATTTATAACTGTATCATCAAATGCAAAATATTTCAGTGGCTAAACACAGAAGAGTTGTCTTATCAATTTTAGATGGAATTTACTTTTAAGAACTGGACAGCCACTAATAAATATTTTCAAAGTATTATGGGAAGTGGAAAATAAATTGCTTTTAAGTCTTAAGTCTGTCTTCAGGCTAGAGATATCCCTCTTTGTAACTTGTGTACATGCAGTTATGTGGGAGATTTTATATACTGTTTTGATTTCTTGAGACTGAAGGTGACCACTTTGCAGAGACCTCTCTCCCATGGTGGCTGTTGTGAAAGCCTGTTATATCCGCTGAATTGTTCTTAGGTCAAAATATGTGATAGGTTTTCCTAAGATGGGCTAAACTGCTAACACTGTTCAGTGCTTTAGTTTTCCAAAGCAATTTTCTCCTTAGATTTTTTTTGGCTGTGGTTTGTGTGTGTGGTTTTTTTCGTGGCTTTTGTTTTGTTTTCTTTTCTTTTTTTTTTTTTTTTTAATTTTTAAAATAATAAAATTTCTTTACTTCCAAAGTGTAGCCTTAGTATTAATGGCTTATCTCCTGAAGCCCAGTGCAACAGGTAGTTGGCTAAGACCTGTCTCTGGAAGCCTATAGCTCAGTGCATACCTAAGTGTCTTCTTATGGAAAAAACACCCAGGAAATATGCATATAAATGTGCTCTCTAATAATTTTTTTTAATTCTTTCTTACAGTGTTTTCAGGATAGGAAGTTCTCACTAGTCTTGTGATAACTAGCATCTGAATAGAGGACAGAGGACTTGGGAATTTTTTATTGCAGGGGGAGAAGAGCAGTGGGAGTGCAAACCTCGTAAAACTCCTGTGAATGTACAGTAGGAACCTTTATAATGTGGAAATGTCCTAGCCAATGTCCATTCATCAATAGAAACAGAGTTTCTGTTAGAGCTCACATCATCTTCACAGCAAAGCCTATCACATTTTAAACACAAATTTGTGGAAAACCAGACTTTCCTAGCTCTGGTGCTCACAGAGGCGTATGCTTTCCCACACTGCGCTCCACTGCTTGCTGCCTTCAAGCTCCTGGACTTTCAGCCTCCTGAAGGAGGAAGGGCTGTAGCAGTGCTGAAGACCTGTTTGCAGCCCATTCCGTGCTGGAGAAGTCTTTCTAGAATTCGCAAATATGGAGAAGTATCAAGGAAGATAACAATATGCTGCTCTTACAAGAGTGAAATCAACATAATGTTGTTGGTCTAAGTATGTAAAAGAGGTTTGTATGCAACATCAGTGTCTTTTCCTAGAGCATTTAATAATCTTCGTAAAACCAGACAAACTTTCAGACATTGTAAAAAGGCTGAGACGTCTGAAAGCATGTCCCCTTCCCGGACCTGTATCGAAGATGTAACAAGTTTTACTTTGTCTTCTGGGGAATGTGTCCTGTGTGGAAATGAAACAGCTTTGCAAGCAACTTCAATAGCATTATCCCATTATATAGGCAAGAACACCGAAATGAAGGCTCCGGATCATAAAAGAGGACATGTAGGAATGCATTTTGAGAATGATGTTTCTTAAAACAAGTCACCTATGCTGTTGTATGGAATTTGGGACATGTGGGTAAGAAACAGTGGATGCACTTGTCTTTTTTAGGCAGAAATGTACAAGCTTTTGCTCATGCTTCAGGATGACCAGAACCCATCTTAGAACTGCATGGAGATTCCTTAATATGCCTCGCTTCTCACCAGGCCATGATCTCCCGGATTTAGTCTGGTAGCAGCCACTATGTAGCTTTTCAGTTAGCTCAGAGAGCAGGTGAAATGCCTGTTGGTCTGTCTTCAAAATACTGCAGAAGTATTCACCATCTTTTGTAATGCTGGGAGTTTTGGTGCTGGGTTTTCCATGTTCAGAATGGAATTATGGAATAGAGTCATGCTGGGGGCTTAAATTTCTTAATTGTTCCTGTGCATCAACTTCTTTTCATAAATACTTCCTGTGTGTCAAAAGTGTATCACTGGAAATACAGTATAAAAGATCCTTTTCCCGTATGAATGAGTATTACTAGCAGCCGTCATACACAGTGTAAAAACTATAGAGGTAATTTCTTTTCTCTCTGTATCACCAGCCTGCCAGTTCAGTCCCATTTCAGGAAATTGCAGTGGGATTATGTACTTTATTACTTATGTTTGGGTAGAGGATGAAATTCTTCAGCCTTTGTTCAGTCTGGGGAGCTTCAGAAGTGTCATGGTCTGGAGCAAGAGATTTGCAGCTGGCTTTTGTTAGAAATGACTGCTAGCTGGTTCGTCATTATAATGACTCTGTTTGGATTTTAATGCCCTTGCACCTTAGCTCCCTGCATGGAAATAATATGCTTTTTCACAAAGATGAAAGATGAAGAAAATACTTTTGTAATGTTTCTGCAAGAAGAGATTCTTCTTGAAAAATGAGATGAGGAATTTGTGGCTATGAAGGGCTTTTAGTGTTTCAGTGTAGAATGGCTTTTTGTCTCATTTCAGTGGGGCTGCATTGCCTGCTGTCTTTGACCATGAGAAACATAAAAAGAGAATTCTTGAATCTGTATATTGTGAAGTTTTAATTCAAACCTGATTCTCTGTTCATTTGGAAAGTAAGAATATTGGGTTTGGACTCTTTCTCACAGGTTAAATACAGCATGCCAGGGACCTAACAAAAGTTTGGCGTTTTTTTACCTTCAGTTTCAATCTCTTCATAATTTTTTATCTACAGAAAAAACAATTCAAGGAAGAAAGTTAAGGAAAAAAGGGGCAAAATATACCAAGTTCTGTGAATAAAGCATTAGGACAGAACTAATTGGGGGTCACGGACATTGGCACTTGCATGCCACGACAGAATTATTTACCCTGCAGACTGTGCAATGGCTGCCTTGGCTGACAGCTGGTGGCAGGTAGCTCATGGGAGAGCAGCACTTTACACAACACCTTTTTTCCCCTCCAGAAAACTCTCTCTTCATTTTACTGGATTGGTACCGAAGTACAGGGGATTACCAGACCTGGCAAGAACAGTGCTAAAGCCCTGAGTCATGAACTGCAGAGCTTTGAAATGTATTCCTAAGAAATGTACTTCAAGTCATCTGATCCGCAGTCTGCTGGCTTATGTGTTCAGGAAAGGCATTGCCTGCCTTCAGGGAGCAATTAGCATGCATGGAAGGCAAAACACAGCCAGAGATATCCTAAATGTGATGGTAAGAGCCTAGCCAGGCCAGAAGTATGGTGGACTGTAGGTGTAAGACAGAGTACGTTTTCCCCTTTCATACTAATTTTTTCCGTATCTGAACAATGTCACGCTGATAGGACTCAAAGGGTCACAGTCTAATTCTTTTAATTGATGTGATTCAGAGGCAGTTTTGGAAGTGTCTTCCCTACTTAGCATGCTGTGATGCCATTCTTTGCTTTTCAGGCTTAGTGTATCTTGAATGGAAGAAAAGCAATAATGTTTATATTATTTTCTTTGGTGTTTGCACACAAATGTCTGAGGATGAATGCTATCAGTGGGGCTCAGTATGTGGAGTGATGGTTTAACTGTTATTGCAGGCTTACAGATGATTTAAAACTTAAATTTCATCTTTTTCTGAGTCATGCTGTTATCTGTAAATGTCATACTTTAAAATATGACTTTATGTGCATGGGTACATACATGCGTATACATACACTTCAGATTAGAGAATAAAATGCATAATTGCTGGTAGGTTAACAGGAAATGCTTAAGCCACTTGGTCAGCCAGCAACCTGCTTCCTGGCCATACAGGTCAGCAGCCGCAATTTTTGTAGTAGTTTTTCTCAAGCCCTCAATTTCCCCACTGCGCAGCAGTTAAGGAATGAATACATTCAGGGAATATTCAGAATAGAGGGTGAAAAATGCCCAGTTCTAGTCTCAATTCCAGGCACAAACTAGTTTCAGGACAGCTGGCTGTTTCCACTGAAATTATCCATTATGAAATTAATTTACATCTCGCTGGTTAATTATCACTACTATCCACAGCAAACACATGAAATGAATAGGAAATTTTCACTCTTGTTTTTGAACTGTATCTGCAGGCTGTGTAAAACAGCACAGATCATGTGTTTGTCAGGGGACCCCTCCCAAACATTTCAACTCTGAATTTAATGGGTTTGAAATACTTTAAGAAGAGATGTGGCTGGATGAGAAATGTCAGTGTCTCCTGCAAACCAGTTTGGGCTGAAAATTCATCTGAGTTGTTCGGAGGAAAGGCAACCCACTCCAGCATGTCTTCTGTATACAACACAAAAAAGAGTGGAAAAAGCTTGCTTGAGATACGACCTTTGCTTGAAGATTAGAATAGAAACTAAGCTGCTCAGCTGTTCTTTAAGAGCAGACCAAGCTTTATATTAACACAGTCACAGTTTATGGGACCCAGAGGAGAACAAACACGAGACTTAGAATCTACCTTTAAAAATAAATTAGATGTTCCGGAAGGCAAGACATTTAGAGCTATTACTGTCTCATATTTATTTGTGGTCTCTTTTTTCTTGCATTTACATTTAGATCTACTACTATGCTATTAAATGTAATCATTAGGTGTTTTTACCTTATTTTTTCGAGGCATTGGATTTTCAGATTGATTTTTAAAAATGCAGAGCTACCAGCAGACCCTTGTAGTTGATTACACTCAATATTTCAGATTTTTTTTTAAAAAAATCGATGCACACTGGATCTTTTGCAAAAACACAGTAACTTCTTCTAATGAAACTGTAAGTCTGGCACCTGTAATCTTCTCGGCAATCCAAATTTTGCTTTCTGAGGTCAGAACTCTGCTGCACGCAGTGTTGGTAACGTGCGCCGCCTAGGATTTGTGTCTAGCCCTTGCTTAGAAAGATGGTGAGAATAACCACAATTAGTTGATGTCAAATTGATCTTGGTTTTCAAGATTCAGCAGGAAGTCTCATGAAGGCAAGCGTAGATTGTTCAGGCGGCTTTATGGATTAGTTTTTGTCTCTCTTCAGGGCTCTCTCCTGGCTGAAAGATTTGTCTTGGAATGTTAGTGAAAACAGGCATTGCAATTAGCTTGATATAAACAGATTTGATTTTATTTAACAGTATTGCTTACAATGTTTTTATAGAAGCTTGAAGAAAAAGTGGAATAAATACTAGAAATTGTTTGACTATTCAATATTGGTGCTCTGCATTTTGGTATTTTTCATGGAGTGAATGCTAGCGTGTCTGCTGGCATCACTTCCCTGCTCGGCACCAGCACCTAGCAGTGCAGAAACGTGCAAAGTGCTAAAAGCATTATTTTCTACTTAACAGCTTGTTGTAAGACCTCATAGAAAGCTTATATATGTTTGTTCAAAACAAATTGCCAGCACTTTTCTTAGGGGATAAAAAAAGCATTTTCAAAAAGACCCCTACCAAAACCAAAAATAAAACTTGAGAATGTGCTAGCCTAGGCCATAAAGACTGCAAACTCAATTTGTGCCCCACAGTTAAAATAAATGCTGAGAACTTGGTTAAATTTAGTCTTCAGTTTTGGGCAAAACTGAAGTTATTTCTCTTATGTGCCTTAGATGAAGCAGTTACATTTTCTGTTACAGCTTTGGAGTAAACAAACGCTGGTTACTAAAATAAGCAAGTAGTAGTTCTGTGTGCTGAAGCAGGCTCAGAGGGGTGAGATGTCTGATAACCACAGGAAAATTACACACATTTGGTAGCATACAAATGTTTCACGAATTACTGGTATTTCACAAGGCATTATTCTTTCAGCGTATCTAAAAGCTGGGTGTTTCATGTATTCAGTCATGGTTGTTACTGCTTGTATGTGACAGTTTTGCTGGAATTCTGAGTGTCATGTAGTTAAGTTGGGAAAGAATTGGTTTTTAATTTCAGATGCAATCTTTTATTTCATTTTAATCCTTTAATTCAGCCTTAAAAATACACTCTGAGGAGCCAACAGACCAAATCTTTTTGCTTAGCCTTTGTTCCATTGATGATGGTGGCAGAAACCCAAATATGAGTTTCTCATCTGGTTGAAGAATATCCACTTGCCCACATAATCTTTGCAAGAATTCACTGTGCTATAGTTTAACAGCAGTGGTTTGAAAGTTCAGTGCAATGTAAATGTTTGATTATACATTAATTCTCTTTAATTCCAGTGCAATGCTCTTACCCTGCATACTGTACCACAGATAGATGAAATGAACTATTTCATAAATCCAATTAAAAAAAAATATCTACGAACTTGTGAAACTGTGGTTTTATTCTGTAAACAATACTGGTAAACTACAAACATTACATTTATATTTTTTTCAAAAAGGATCCTTTATTAACTTAGAATCAATAGGAATGTTTCCATGCATTTATGTAAAACCATGAAAACAATTTGTTTCATTAGACTGTCCTGCCTCGATAGAACACAAATATTGGAACACCGAGATCCTGAAAATGAGAGCATGATCAGCCTTGGAATGAATTGATTATCATTGTCTGGATGTAGAGAAGTATCAGAAAAGTACTAATGAAATCAGCTAGATCAAGCTTTTAAAATACTCCTGTATGAAGTTTGTAACAAGTAATTACAGGCTTATGAATCTTAAAATCATTCTCAGGTTGTTAAATATATGTGTATTTCCTGTCAATAACTAATAGTTGGAGCTATAGTATCAATAATCTCTAAGTAGATTAATGAATTCAACTGAAATCGATTCTTAGACTGTTTTAAGTGATTCCGAGTAGACTTCTCAATATATACTCGTTTTAGGATGTTAAAAATATCATAAAGTTAGAGATCAGAAAATATTTATTCTTTTAGGCATG